>HG995148.1:1402116-2002116 GCA_905333015.3 Bombus campestris | reverse complement strand
ATAATTCTTATATCACAATTTTTAAAAGCTGGCCTGTAACAGTTATCATCTCTGGTGTTCTTAGAAAGAACAACCTTGGAAGAAAAAGATGAATCATCGTGTTGGACCAATTAGTTTTGTCCTTACACAACTCTTTGGTTTGGCAAGTTTAACTAACATATTAACATATTCAAAGTAAACGAAGCACTTACTACTTATTCGTTCATTTAAAGATACATGTTAAGGAGATCAATCAATTGAGATCTATCGTTACCTTTATTACTCTTTAAGATTCAATATCATACTATAGACTCTTAATTTCCATCTAAAGTTTTATCTATATTCTTTATTTTCTTGCTATGCGATATGTGTTAAAGGCAGATGTTTTTACAGTTTTATGGTAGATTAGCATAATCTCAGCTATCGTAAATTAATGTCGTAAAATAATAATTTGATGGAATTGTAGGTACGACAGGACGAAATTGACGTTAAAAGAAATCCAGAATACACAATATGTATCCTGTATGAATCCTACTGCTGGAAGTTTCACAATCAATCCCCGTTTACAAAGGCATTTCGCTGTTTTTGCAGTTAGGTAAGCTGAAACGAATTTAATTGCTGTACAGAGTTGCCTTAATTTGTCAGACAATATGTTTATTCGTAGAAACATGGAAAATGTACCAGCATTATGTTTTCTATAATTAAAATAACATACGTAGATCTTACAGGATGAGACACGTAAAGTGTGACAGCTGAATATTGTCGAAAATGAATTCTGACTTTCGCGTAATTGGATTTTTTCTACATGAAGCGGTCAAGAGCATTTCAAGGTCATGTATATACATATCATCATATTATATATGATACATATTCAGATAATATATGTCGAATCAGAATCGTAATTAGGATCAGAGTGGAGGGCGTGTAACGAATCTTCACCATAACTATCCATTGTCAGTATACAATCAACGTATCGTTTATTAACAAAGGCGTTTAGTACAGAATGGACGAGAAACCGTGACGATTAAACACTAACAGTAATGACTTTAGGTTCCGCGTTCAACGGGATAGCAATTGTATTTCTCTCTAGAGTCTAAGTCAAACTCCTTATTAACACGTGAGGTATTCACTGATTATAAAGACGTTATACTCTGGCATCTCGGGTAATCATCTCTGGTACATCTGGTAATCATCGTGCCCGAAGGATAGAGTCTCTGTTTAGGCAAAGTTTTTATCCCGTGACCGCTGCTACGTTCGGCGACTAGTTGTCGCCTTGAGCCCAAGAAATTATCGCAACTCTCAGACAATTATAATCAGTTTAATTTATAAAGATTTATAAAGACTGAAGATTTATAAAGATCGGTGTAATTTATAAAGACAGTGTTGGGGAATTTTTCAAAGAATTCCAAGGAGAAGGCTCCGATGTCCTTTCATCTCCGACATATATATTTCCTAATTTCTATAATATTTTTGACCACTACTTCGCCATTGTCTAACCCAAAGGATTGCCAGCTTGCGTTTAATGTGTCCTAATATGTTTTTTAATAATTAGGCAGCTTCGCGTACGTTAATCATCTCTAACCATTATTATGCCTAAATTCTCAAAACCTTCAATAATTTGATCTCTTTTTTTTTTATTTCATTGTCGTTGTGTCGAATAAGAGAATATCGGTTCATGATCAAATCAAAATCATTTAAATTCCTTATTTTAATCCATTAACGCTTCAAGCAAATTTTGACTTGGCCAAATATCAATTATGTGATGGTCATATATCAATGTTTGTGCTAGGAGTGGGAAGATTAAATTTGAGATATCACTCATGTTATTATACAGAGAAGGCGAAGTGTTGCAGCGTTAAACACAATCTACTACATGGAAGTCTATCTTCTTGCCAAACAGATTTATATGTCGGAGATGAAAGGACGTCGGAGCCTTCCTTTCGGAATGTTTGGGAAAGTCCCAAATACTTTAGTCTAGACTTTTTATTACAGCCGTACTTAAACAATAAAACCGAGAAATAGCTGTTCATGAGCTAAGTCGAATATGATTATCCGAGATTCATGACAGTGGGCTCGAAGTGACATAATGGGTCACTGAACGTAGCCGCGGTCACGGGAGGGACGTGTACCTAACAGAGGTATGAAGTAATTAAATAACTCTTCTTACAACAGGGACCGACCCGAGGAATATGGAGAGGGGTATATAAGGGCAGTTCCACTTTGACTGAAGTTCAGTTCAATTCAGTTCACTCTAGTTTAGTTCAGTTCAGTTCGACAAGTTCTACTAGTACAGGGAACACGTGTGCCAAGTTCAATATCGCATTTGTCATCCCGTTGATCGCGGATTCGTTACCGAACCCGAGGCCATCGTCACTAGTGTCGCGAGCGTCTAACCACCTTGAATACTTATTATCTTTGCATCAGACCCGTTATCGTAATAGACTACACCTGCGTGATACCGCACCAATGTCTAATCCAAACGCAGATTCATTTGACGCCCACAACCCTAATCCAAGTGCTAATCCGACATATATATTTCCTAATTTCTATAATATTTTTGACCGCTACTTCGCCATTGTTTGGTCCAAAGGATTGCCAGATTACATTTAATGTGTCGTAAACGTCGCTGTACACGCGATTTGTGTTGTTTTTTAATAATTAGCTGTGTGAGATGGCAGCTTCGCGTACGTTAATCATCTCTAAACATAATTATGCCATCTTCATCAATAAAAGGACTTGACGATAATAATTTATTATTCCGACTTAGGCTAGAGTTCTTTATCGATATATTGAGTGTTCATTTTGAAGCTGTTAGTTGTAGTTAGTTGTAGATTGCAACGAACGATGTACAGTATTTTCTCCGTAATTGGTCGAAAATCGGGACTCAACGGCGACCAATTATCGTGTGCAAAACACGATTGTATACAATTGCGTCTATGTCACCTGCTAGCGTGATTTTTCCATTTGTAAGGAGGTCCTAAGGCACCGACAAGACCATCCATTTCAGACATTTTCTGAACTGTCGGGTCTGCAAGGTGAATGTCGACTGGATGATGGTTTAGTGTGGACTATCGATTGTGTTGCTAAACCGTTTCAAACGTCATTGATGATTCAAAATGTTAAATTGTGTAACAATTATGGCGTGAGATTATTTTGGCTGTTGCCAGGTGATTTGCTTCGGATGTCGTTTCTTTGGTGACGATAACGAGTATAGATAGCTTTTGTACCTTTGAACATAATTTTCTGTGCAGTCACTAAATATGTTCGAGAACTGCGGTCTACCAACAACCTGCATTCTTACGCTTGACCTTAATTTTCTACGATGTTAATCCTGATCCTACCAGGCCCGCTGAAACAGTTTTGAATTTGCTCCGGCCATTCGATGGGCTCGTTGCAATTTTTCGCACCTTTTAACAGGTCACTGAGTGGTTGTAGATTTGCTGCGTGCTCCTGTATGAAACGTCGGTAGAAGTTATTTCGAGGTACCTTCGCATATGTTTGATAGAGTGTGGTGCTTTGATAATGGCGTCAACAAGGTTCAGCTAGCGGTTTTATCTCGTCGGCGGCTACGGTGTATCCCAAAAATGTAATTTCGCTCCCGCCCAATTCACATTTCGCGGGATTTATTACTACGCCGTACTCGTCTCAGCGTTTGAACAAAGTTTGCCAGTGTTTGCGGTGTTACTCTTCGTCTTCCAAAGCTATGAGAAAGTCGTCGACGTAGGCGTGAACGCAATCTAAACCGCGTATGGCTTCATCGACGAACCTTTGATACCAACGTTTCTGCTGCAATTTGAAATCCGACCATGGTGTTAGCTGCATCGAACAAACCAAACGGGATCTCCGTCGCTGTTTTTTCGACGTCCTCGGGCTCTACCAGAATTTGAGGATACGCTCGGACGAGATCGATTTTCGAAAAGATGCGCTTATTATGTAGTTGCTGTGCGAAATCTTCGATGTGAGACGGCAAATACCTGCCGGATATGTTGTGTGCGTTCAGCGACCGGTAGCCACCATAGATCGTAGGTTGGAGTCTTTTTTGAGTACGACGTGAAAGGGTGATGCCCATGGGGTCTTCGACGGTCTAATCACTTCCTGCCCCATCAATCAACTCTAATTCCACCTTCAGCAGTTTCTGCCGGTTGACAGCTACTTGCCGTTGATGTTTTCTATTGACGATGTCTTGGCGTCGTCTTGATGTGATGTTCCGCACAGTGCCTTTCTGTACCTCTTACGAAAACGGATGGCCGAGTTAGATCCGAGAATTTCTTCAGGAGTTAATAGTAGGTGTAGTCGCCGATTATCGTTTCTGTCGATGCTACATGGACCTTGACCACGTATCCAGTTGATAACAATTGGGTTGTCGTTTGTCTCGCGAGTCCACGAGTAACCCATAGGAACTCAAAAAGTCCATGCCAACGATGGGTGTTTGATCGTCAACTACTACAAAAGATCATTTGAAGGCTAATCTGAGGGACAGGTTCAGGTTATTCACGATGGTACCGCATGTCGTGATCCGCTTCCCGTTGGCCGTAAACAGTTCCTACTCGCTTCTGATCGAAAGTCTGCGTAATATGTTCTGCTGGTACGCACATACATCGGCGCCAGTGTCTACAAGGAAGAAAATCCTCGAACTTCTGTCCGTGACGAATATACGGCGGCAAACAGAACCGTCTTCGTGTGCCATGTTAACGGATGGCTGTTTCCGTGATTACAGGTGCACAGGGAACGACTCTTCTTCACGCGGACTTGCAACGTCGCGTGGTAGTAGCAGAGGCTGGGCTGACGCAATCTTCCTTTCGAATACAATCTACGACGACTCCTGCTTCTTCGTCGTGGAGGGCGGCCATTGCCGAAACTCAGCGTGCTTATTTGCACCCGCAGGTGAATAATTTGTTCGTCCAACGCATTGCAGCAGCCGACCCATGGTTCACTTGCTCTAGTGTTTTGTATTCGTTCCCGTGGTTCACTTACCGCTGCAATTCGGGATGTGACCGTTCCAGTCTCATGGATCCTGTCAGCCAGCTGCGACAAGGCTTTCTGTCTGGAATCTGTTGCGGCGGCTAGGATTAGCTGTGAATCAGGTGGGTCTTCCAAAGCGTCAGGACGAACTCGTCTGAGACCATGCGGATGGCTAGTTCCTTCAGGTAACGGTAGAACTGGGTCCGCACCCGATCTCCGATTTCCTCGCTCTCGAGCAATTTCCTCACTTTTCTACCGTCGGAATCGGCTAGTCGTTTAACCAGATCGCTTTTAATTCGTTCGTAGCGTCCCGTCTCCGCCTGATCGACCACTATGTCGTCCACTTGAGCTAGGATCCTTTCATCTAGGTTCACGATAGCGGTAGAATACTTCAACTCGTCACACGCGATACGTGAGAACTTCAAGTACGTTTCCAACGTGACGTACCACAGCGCGACCCTATGCGGCCAAAACGGCGCTATGCGGTGTGGTTGCACTGCGTCAACCCTGTCGGTGGCATTCGACGCGAGTATTTGCTCACTCGCTCTTTTCATTGCACAAACACTTAATTTGCGGCAATCGAGGTCTCTGTAGCGCTATCACTCTTCCACCGAATATTCCTTCAATGTATTGGATTGAAGTCAGAGTTTGACCAGGTTCTATCTGGTGTTCTGAAATAGTAATATAACTTCATGTAGAGTTAGTTTGTTGTCAGTGACGTTGATACGACAAACGATGCTTTGTAAGCAATGAGATTCGGAGTATTCTATCTTCAATTAGGCCAAAGTTGTTGGGGACTATTCCGAATGATAGCTTCCTTTTAGTGTGGTCAGATTGCAAATTGTATCACCAATGTGTTCGTCACTGCCCACTAGAAAACTCTTTGGATTAGAAGTTTTATCGTTTTGTGGAATTTTTTTGAGAAGGTTTGTACCGGTATGGATGATGAATGTAGCTCTCCTCCGTCCTCTCCTTGCAATACAAATGACAGTAATCTTCCGATGGTGGTGCCGTGGACTCTAGGTATGTTGCTTCTGGGTTCCTCTACAGTTAAGTTCGCTCTACATGGAATCTGTCCATGGCGGGTGAATGGAAAATTTCGAGAGTAACAGCTCCCGGTTGAATATCCGATCCATAAACACTCGGCACATATTAGTTTCGCTCGTCCATTCGAAGGTTGGTTTTACGTGTTCAAATCTTCTTTTGGCTCCGTTCGGTTTGCACGATGTCAGTGTCATCGCTGATCCCCGTGTTCCTTGTGTTTCTCTGATGTGTAGCTCCATTTCCGACGCGAGATTCTGGGCTGTGACCAGTGTATCTGCTTGACTTGGGATAACTTATTGTTCCATGTCTTTTTTAAGCTTCACGACGTATGGTTTTAATGCGCCGATTTTCTCTTCTTCTATAGCAATTCTTCTGCTTACAGGTTTTGAATGATTGTTTCGAATGGCATAAATTAGTTCGTTTTATTGTTGTCTGAAGCGCATATTGTGTGATTGTACGCTTTCCGTGTTTCCTTGTCTAGTCGTTCTAATTTTGTCGCGGCAACTGGCTACTAAATTTGGTACTGAAAGATTTTTTCCTTAGTGTTGCGTATAAATATTCGTAGTTTTCCATTTCAACGAAGGGGGTGCTTCTTTTCGACCTTTCCGTGATTTTCTTGTAAAATATTAATTTTACAAGCAATGGTTTTAGAAAGCATTGGCTTCTGATGTATCTGACATTCTTTATAAAATCTTCCACATCAACGTCGTCTCCTCCTCGACAAGGTTTCGATTTGTACGTTGACAGCTTTTGCTGGTAGCTCGCTAATTTCTTATTGGTATTGCTGTTAATGGGGAGCTTTCTGTTGGGTTCATGATTTTGTGTCTCTTGCAATTTGCGTCTCCTATTGTGTTCTCTTCTTTGCTTTTACATTCCACTTTCTTCCCTTTTGCTCCTGTACATTAGGTTTAGCGGAGGGTTGAGTTTCCGTGTCTTTTGGAAGGCCAGGGTTGTGAAACTAACAAGGTCCGTGGTCGATTTTAGTAGTAGATTCTTTCTTTTTGTTGGTTCTATGGTTTCTTATGGAGAGTTCCCATTCATTGCTTTGGTCACCATGTCCGTTGTCCTCAGTCCTCTTTTCTTCTTTTATTTTCTTGATTGTTATCATAGTGAAGATAACACAATTTATCATTTTAGTTATTAAATATCTGTATAATTTGATACACTCACTGGCAAGTACTATGCGTGGTATTTTTTGGGTACTGCGGTCCGAGTTGCTCGGGGTTCACAGCTAACTGACAAGAACGAGTGCACTCAGCGTGGTATGAGCATTGGCTCATGTAACTAGTTTTCTTATTTATCTTTGTTCTTCAAAGAAATAGGATACATAAAGAAATATGAATTGGTGTAGAAATAAGTTACATTTGCATACGTACATTCAGATATATAAAATTATTCATAGCATAGCGAGGATGATCCCTCCCAGAATACCCATCATTGTCAACGGGAAAACTTGCAACCAACTCTACGGACGTTTGGCAACCGAAGGACTACGGTCATCCCAGTTGAAGACACGAATATTCTACAAGCACAGGTAATGTACCGAACGCCTCCATAGGCCATGGGAGTCGAAGACAGTTTCGATCCCGAATTTTCTGACGACATCACAATGACACAACCAACGACCACACTCTCAGGCGACTCCAATTTGTTGCAACAAGTGCTAGGCTGACGACAAAAGACAGACGAGTTCAAGCGGACTCAATTCGATATGTTATCTACAGAGAATAAGAAAGGCACAGAAGATATTCAAAAAGTCAGTAAATCTCTGAAGACTGATCTAGTAGACGCTCATCTGGAACCCCCGGAACAGAAATATTCTACGACGATTAGGAAGAAGAGTCAGTTATATCAGCAAAACTTGTTCCGCCACCGCAACCTACAGCTGGACGCTCTCGTAAACGCGAAGGAGTTTTACGGAAAGGTCAGGGGAATTACCAGCAAAAGCTGTCAACGAATAAGCCAAAACCTTGAGAGGAAAAGATGATGTTGGTGTAGAAGACTTCATAAAGAATGTCAGGTACGCCAGAAGCCAATGCTACCATAAAGCATTGCTTGTAAAATTAATTCTTGATAAGAAAATAATTCAAAGTGAGAAAAAAGGTACCTGCTTCGTTGAAATGGAAAATTACGGAGATATACACGCTGCACTAAGGCAAAACCTTTCAATACCAAATTCAGTAACCAGTTGCCACGACAAACTTAGAGCGACTAGACAAGCACACACGGAAAGAGTACAATCATAAAATATGCATTTCAGACAACAATTAAACGAATGAATTTATGCCACTCGAAACAAACATTGAAAATCTGTAAGCAGAAAAGTCAGAATAGAAGAAGAAAAGACCGACGCAATAGAAGCATACACCATGAGCCTGAAAGAGGACATTGGTCAATAAGTCATCCGAAGTCAACCAGATACACTGATGGAAACCCAGAACCTCGCATCGAAAATGGAGCTATACATCAGAGAGAAACAAGAAGCACGGAGACCAGCGATGACACTGGCATCATGCAAACTAAACGAAGTTGAAAGGAAATTGGAAGACGTAGATAACCAGCCTCCGAATAAACGAGCGAAAGTAAAATGTTCCAAGTTGTCGAAGTGATCATCACTTCAAAAAAAAAAAAAAAAAAAAGTTGAATGGTAAAGAGAAATGCATTGACGAAACTAAACTTGGAATATTTACAAAGAGATAATTGTTTGTAGGGATGTAGAGTTTTAGGGAGGGTGTTGAAGTGGTCGCCACTTCTAAGAAAACTCTACATCTGGTCTTTAGTTTTCTCAAGCACTGAAGCCATCGACAGTGCATAGACAAGGCACTGTCGAGGACAAACCAAAAACGGTACACCTGCGGCGTTGGCTTCAGGGTTTCTTCAGTTATAGAGTAACACTACTAGCGTGCGGATCTGGACCAACTCATATATTGTATTCTTTCTTTGTATTTACACTTCGGCTTAAAATATATATATTTTCTATCTTACAATTTATCCACGCGTCTCTTTGCATTCCTATACACCTAATAACCTCGACACAAGTGTTCATGAATCGGACATACAGCCAGGAACTATTACTCTCGAAATTATCCATTCACCCAGCATGGAAAAATCCCTTCAAAAGTGAACCAAACGATAGAGGAACCCAGATACAACATACCTAGAATCAACCACATCACAACCGAAAGATTATTGGCAATTGTATTGCAACGAGGGGAGCCACATTCCTCATCGATATCGGAGTAGGAATAAACCTCATAAAAGAAAATCCCATCAAACGACAAAACCTCTAACCCTAAGAGTTTCCTAATAGGCATTAACGAACACACCAGGGATACAATTTGCAATCTGACCAGGCTAAAAAAAAATCAATTCGACGTAGTCTCTAACAGCTTTCCTCTAATCGAAGATGGAATACTGCGAATCCCATTCCTCGCAAAGTATCAGTACAACGTCGCTAACAACGCAGTAGCTCTACACGAGATTATATAACCATTTCAGAACACCAGATAAGACCAGGCCAAACTCCGACTTCAACCCAATACATCGAAGGAAAGCCCACACTAATACGTTCAGTCAACACTGGTAAACAAACCTCGTGCCACAAACTGTCAGGTTACAAACGAAATAGAAAAACCTGATAAACTAAATCAAATCAATAAACTTGCAGAACTCGTACGTATCAAACATATTGATGCAGAGCTTTGAGAACCTCTTGAGAAAATCCTTATCAACTACCTAGACGATTGGCCGCATGGGATCACAGTGTGGTCCGTCAGGTTTGAAACGTACCTTAGGTTCGCGTGTATCGCGAGTGACGAGATGCAGTATCTTACCACTATCGCGAGTGACGAGTTGCAGTATTTTACCACTATCGCGAACCTAGATGAAACGATCCTAGCCCAAGTGGAGGATATAGTGGTCCATCCGCCGAAGACGGGATGCTGCGAATGAATTAAAAGTGAGGTGATTAAAGGACTGACCGATTCCGACGGTACAAAGATGAGAAAATTACTCGAGAGCGAGGAAATCGGAGACCGAACGCCGTCCCAGTTCTACCGCAACCTGAAAAAGCTAGCCATCCCCATGGTCTCGGATAAGTTCGTCCTGACGCTTTGGAAGAATCGCCTGCCGACAGGCGCACATGTAATCCTAGTCGCCGCGATGGAATTTAATCCGAAAGGCCTGACGGCGTTGGCGGACTGGATCCATGAGACTCGACCAGTCACATTCCGAATGGCAGCGGTGAGCGAGTCACGGGAATGAATGCAAAACGCTAGAGCAAGCGAATCACAGGCCGGCTGCTACAAAGCGTTGAACGAGCAATTTATCCAACTGCGAGCGCAAATAAGCGCATCGAATTTCGACAATGACCGCCCATCACGACGACGAAGCAGGAGTCGTCGTAGATCGTATTCGAGAGAAAGACTGCAGCAGTTCGGCCTCTACTACAACCACGCGACGCTTCAAGACCGCGCAAAGAAGTGTCTTTCCCCGTGCACCTGAAATCAGAGAAACAGCCGCCTATGAAAGCGGCGCACGAAGACGGTTCTGTATCTCGCCGTATATTCGTCACAGATAAGAGTTCGAGGATTTCCTTCCTTGTAGAGACCGGCGCCGATATATGTGTGTACTGGCAGAACAGATTACCCAAACTCGTGATCAGAAGCGAGTAAGAACCGTTCGTGGCCAACGAGAAACGGATTGCGACATACGGTACCATCGTGATTAACCTGAACTTGTCCCTCAGACTAGCCTTCAAATGGCGTTTTGTTATAGCTGACAATCAAACTCTAATCATCGGCATGGACTTTTTAAACTACTATGAATTGCTGGTGGACCTGCGAGACAAACAACAAACCAATTGGCATGAACGGGATACGCGGCCAAGGCCCACGTAGCATTGATAAAAACGATAATCGGCGAATAAACCTACCATTAACTCCCGGTGAAATTCTCCAATTTAACCCGGCTGTCCGTTTTCAGAAGAGGTCCAGCACGGCACAGTGTAGAACACCAATTGGACGCCAATAACCCCGTCAACAGAAAACATCAACAACAAGTATCTGTTGACCGGCTCAAACAGATGAAGGTGGAATTAGAGGTGATAATGTAGCAAGGAGTGATTAGACCATCGAAGATCCCATGGGCATCACTCTTGCACGTCGTACTCAAAAAGGACTCAAACCTACGATCTATGGCAGCTACAGAGCGCTGAACGCTCACAACATATCCAACAGGTATTTGCAGCCAAACATCGAAGATTTCGCACAGCAACTACATAATAAGCGCATCTTTTTGAAAATCGATCTCCTCCGCGCGTATCATCAAATTCCGGTAGCGCCCGAAGACGTCGAAAAAAAACAGCGATGACGACCCCGTTCCGTTTGTTCGAAGCAATTAATACCATGTTCGGATTTTGAATTGCGGCAAAAACGTTGGTATAAAAAGTTCGTCGATGAAATAACACGCGCATTAGATTTCGTTCACGCTTACGTCGAAGACTTTCTGATAGCTTCGGAAGATGGAAAGTAACACCGCAAACACTGGCAAACTTTGTTTAAACTCTGAGACGAGTACGGTGTAGTAATAAATCACGCGAAATCACATTTTTGGGATACACCATAACCGCCGACGAGATAAAACCGCTAGCCGAGCCTTGCTGACGCCATTATCGAAGCACCGCACTCTATCAAACATCTGGGAAGGTACCTGGAAATGAGTAACTTCTACCGACGTTTCATACAGGAGCACGCAGCAAATCTACAACCACTCAACGACCTGTTAAAAGGTGCGAAAAATTGCAACGAGCCCATTGAATGGTCGGAGGAAATTCAAAACTGTTTCAGCGAACTGAAATGTGCTCTCGCGGGCGTTACAATGCTAGCGCATACGATTACGCGATGAGGGCGGTCCTGCAACAACGCGTCAACGTTGATACACGGCAGCCGTTAGGATTCCTTACGCAATCCTTGACCTCCGCGTAGCGAAAATGTAGCGCGTATGATCGCGAACTACTCGCAATGTACACCGCGGTTAAACGCTTTAGACAGGCCGTCGAAGGGGCAGATTTTGCGATTTATAGAGATCACAAACCCCTTAGATACGCGTTCTACCAAAATCTCGACAACTGTTTGCCGCGACAATTCCGACGTTTTGACTATATTGGACAATTCACGACCAACATTCGGTATATAAAGACACCGAACTTTAGTAGCCGCGCAAGAGAACGTTGTCGAATTACGCGAAATTGTCAACGAGAGAAACTGAACCGTGTCAGAGCAAAAGAGCAACCCAAATTACACAATCGCAATGGACATAATCGCAGCTCTCGCAAAAACCAAACAAGGTAACCAATTTATCCTGCCTATCCAAGACCAATCGTTCTCATCCCTTTAAAAAGCCAAACAGCCAGCTCGATCATTAACGAAATTTTGGATCACTAAACGTACATACTTTCCGCACCTAAAAGTATCATAATGGATATGAGAGGATGAGGCTGCAACCTTCAAGTTTACTTAAAATAAATAATTTAAGTATAAGTATAAACGATACTCGCGATCGTGTCGGCTTATTTATACTGGTCGGGGGGAGTCGGAAGATTTAAATTCGTCTTGGAACGACGGTTACCCTCAAGGCGACATTGTTTTTGCTTAGAAATAATCTAGCGCTAATTTCGTGTATCCGTGATCCGAGGCACAACAACAACATGAGTCGCTCTCGCTTCGCCTCAACCTATGGCTCATGAGTCGCCACATATGTAAACTGATGGATACATTTGAACAAGCTTTGAAAAACTACTTCTTTCCATCCGCAATCTGACTGATCCCTCCAACGGACACATACTGTAGCAAAAGACCTTATTCGAACTTGCACGACCGACCGACAAAACGACTGGGACGAAACCTTAAACTCATTTGTATGGAATGTAGTACTTCAGTACACGGAACGACCGGACTAACATTTGGACGACAAGCTAATATGCCATCCTCAGTATCAACTACCGCCAGCTTGATTAAAGAACAATTGTTTAACCTCTGGAAAAATGGACATAACGCCTATATAGTCAAAGCAAAAGAAACCACTGATTCGAACAAAAGGCGATATCAGAGAGATCAGGCTGGAAAACTTATTAAAACACAAACGAAGTAGATAAAAGTATGGGAACATAACGAGTACATAGTTCAATGACGAGACCCCGAGTGGCTGAGACCAGCAGAAATTCTTTCATCCAATCCACCCACCTATTTTATTGAATATCAAACGCAAAGAATCCATTGTGTCACATCTCGCGCTGCACACGCGCCGTAACGAAGGCTAAAACCTACCAATAGCGCGAGTAGGCGTTTCAATTCGAGAATTAAAATTTAACAATCTGATTAGAAAGCGAATTCGAGCTTCACAAACCGCCACATGACGACCCCCCTTCCCTTCTACGGTAGAGCAAACTATAAATAAGCGCAGCAACATAGAAGAAAGATTCAGGTTATTCAGATAATTCCTTAGTTCAGAGTAATTAATTTCTTAGTTCTGTGTGATCGGTTCCTCAATTCTTGGTGATTGATTCCTTGGTTCTTGGTGATCAGTTCCACAGTTTTGGCAAGTAATTTCTTGGTTCATAGCGATTAGTTCTTAATTCCTTAGGCTCTTAATATTTCAGTTTCTTTGGCTTTTAACTCTTTAGTTCTTTAGTTCCTTATCTCTTAGTTTTCTCAGCTCTTAGTTCTTAAGTTCTTTAATCCTTTAGTCCTTTAGCTTTTAGTTCTTTGTTTCATTTAGTTCTCGGTTCTTGTCAGTTTTGTTAATCGACGTGCTTATATTTGTCAACTTGTAAATTATTCAGAAACACATAAATTAAAATCTTGTAATAAGTAAAACGTATCGCGAACAATTGTAACTTCGAGTATTCTAAATTTCAACGATAACTCTGTTAATAACCAATTAGAATCAGAATAAACTTTTGTTGTGGAAAATATTCGCCTTATAATATGATTAGATTAAACAAACATTTATTTTCACCAACTTTGATCCTCTCCCGTACCAGTACTCCTGCGCGGAGCAGGTTAACCGAAACGTGGAGTTTAATTGATAATCGCATTAAACATCAGTCAACGCAACCCACTGATATTTAATTGTCGACAGAATTACTAAGGAATACGACAATTCGGAATCATCAAAAAGATAAACG
The DNA here is from genome assembly GCA_905333015.3 of Bombus campestris. Taxonomy (NCBI): domain Eukaryota; kingdom Metazoa; phylum Arthropoda; class Insecta; order Hymenoptera; family Apidae; genus Bombus; species Bombus campestris. The sequence goes on along the minus strand of HG995148.1, from coordinate 1,987,946 downwards.
ACAACAAAAATTCTAACTGAAGCAATCCTTAGATTGTTTCTGGTGGCAGCAACTACCATTTACCCGAATTTCAAAATTTAACGGTAACGTAAACAGAACTATCGAAACAAAAACGTAACAATGGCAATAGATTAAAACTTTACTTTCCAGAAAGAAGACCATAATATCAACAATTCTGACCCTTGAATACATCAGTGGCAATCTAATAGACATTCTCCAAAACATCACCGAAAGCGAAGATAAATGGACCATCCATCCTAGACGATCTACCAGAGCAGAGTCATAAGGAACATCCTGCAGACCATCGAAACAACAACGTTGTTCGATCGTTCCCGGAGAGACGTAATCGCGAGGAAGCGGGAGTTGTAAATTCCCGTTAGGATTAGACAATGTACGCCGTAGAATTATCGATCCCCTATTTCGTTTAAAATAATAGGGGTGGTTGAATTGATGATAACACTGAGGTAATTGGTTACAATTCACGCTTTATTCCAACAACTTTATAGACGAGATATTATAGTTACGCTCGGTGCGTATAGATATAAGTTAACTAGATGATTGAACTAAGGGTAGAAACCAGATCAACAGATGTTGACTGAACTAAAGATGGAAAATCAGTCTAGAGATGTTGACTGATCTAAAAGGTTGGTAGACAAGTAAGGGTTCTAACCACCCCCGAGTTGCTAGCGCAAGACACCGAACGTGAGAAAAACCAACTTTCCCATATCTTCACGTAATAGACAATAAATTTAAGAAACACTTAAAATAAAAGGTTCTTGTTTGGTTTGAAGGACCTTAACTATGAAAATGTTAAGGTTTAAGGTGGTATAGTCCTTAAGACTATTGCGGGCACGCAATAATGGAGTGAAGACATCTGGCTGCCGTCTTGCCCGCGGTGTGGGCCTGGTTTGTGTAGAGAATCACCACACGTAACAAAAGTGGACAGTGTCCCTGGGTCAGAGGATAATAATAGCATGCCCACCTGTGACCTGGGTCACGGCGATATCCCCTACATAAGAGCCAATCAATAATATATAAACCTTGGGAAAATCAGCTCTCAAGACCCTGTTCTGACATTCTTAACCGTCACTCTGTCGAATTTACATAATAAACTCTATCAGCATATTTAAAGTCTGAATTTTTCTTATCTTGCTCGTGAAACGTTTAGACCTGCGGGAAATCATTCGAACGACGTGAAGAAACAACCAGTGATTTCTTAGTTTCATTACTCCCCGTGCCTTCGACGTAACACACTCGTTTAAGTTCGATTACGAAAGTTAAGCAACGCCGGGCACGCGTAATGCTACGTAGATAGGTGAACGCTTGGGAACTCCGTGTGGTGTTGGTTTTATTTTATTTCTCCAATTTCTTCTACTTTCCATAACAATCAGCTTTTAATAATGTATAACCTAAGCATCGAGAAAAAGAAATGTTTTGGCATTACACAACAATTACCTCATATTATATCATTCTCATTTTTGCACACACTTATTTTTCTTTAAATATTCTATTTTTTTTTTTTTTTTTAACATCAAAGACAAATAGGAGAACCAAAATGTTTTAACCAACGCTCATAATGCGCTTTTAGCCAGCGCCATATACTTTCGTCAATTGGACGTCGGACATTTGTAGTGCTTGCAACTTTGCGAGTATCTCTGTCTCGGAGAAGCTATTGTTTAGAACCTTTAGTGAGACCATATGGTACTTCTCCGAGTTGGATGTATATGCGTAAACGCTGTCTTAGTTGTAATTAGAATTTCTTTCACTTTGTCAAAGTCTGGTATACTTTGTAAGAATAGCACATGTTTATCTGCGTGTATTCGTTTAACATGGAATGACTGTGTTTAGAGTTTCTTCAATGGGTTTTGCTGTCTACTTTGAATCTTGGTGGGTGATGTATATTGGAAGCGGTTAGTCTCTATTTGTGGGAGCTCTGGCGTCAGCGTTCTTCCTTGTAGAGGCTAATGGCCTGTCAGGGTTGTGTCTGGCTTCATGGAAGCGTTATCGCTGGAGATGGGCCCCCTGCGTTGTCCATTTCGCTGGGCTGCGCCAAGGACGTTTAGGGTTTCTTTGGTTATGATATATTTCTCGGTCCATTTATTATTTTCTCTCGGACTTGTGATTTCCCGTCCTAAGAGGCCGTATGCCTATGTGCTGTATTTCATAGGTTTTCGTTGTTTCCTCATCAATTCTAAAGTAGAGTTTGGCCTTGTGGATCCTATGATTGTTTTTATTTGAGAGAGTTGCTGTGTCCGAGATAGGCTGGACTCTTGTGGTTGCCAATACGCTGAATCTATTGTTCGTTCGTATTACTGATAATGGGAAGCTATCTGCTGAATTTATGCTTCCGTTTTTTTGCGGTCCGCGACTCCTGTTGTGCTTTCTTCTTTGCTTACACTTCCCTGGCTACTTTCTCCCCTTTTATTCCTGTTCACAAGCTTTAGCCGACAGTTGAGTGTACGCTTCCTTTGGGAGCCAAAGCTTGTGATACGAAGAAAGTTCTTGATCCATTATTGTAAGAGTATTTTTTTTTTCTTTTTTGGTTGCTCATTTCATTCTGTCTACCTTCCTTCCTTCTCTTTTCTTGATTTTTTTATAGTGAGCATCATTTATCACTTTTCGTTATTGAGTATCACAGTATAAATAGGCAAACTCACTAACAAGTCATACGCCTGGTATTCTTGGCCAGTGAGGTCCAACCTGTTGGCAGTTCACAGCACTCTGACGAGAAAGAATGCATTCAGTTCGATATGAGCGTTAGCTGAAGTAATCAATTTTGTTATTTGATATTATTGAATAAAATATATTTACGACATAAAATTATGGAGAAGGATAAAAAAGGTACGTAAAATCTTGCCTGGCTTCGTTTTCAAGAAAATGGACTGTGAAGTTAAGTAGGGGAAATTTCATAATTGATTTTCGCGAAAACAAAGCGAAAAATGTCATTTTATATTTTCGACTTCACTTTCGCCAGGCGCAGGGAAATCATCGTCCTTCGGTTTCTGTCACAATTTTCAGGCACATGTATTTTTGCATTCCTTCAAACGGCATACGTAGGTATAATACTTATATGTATGTATAACACATTCTTCAATTCCGAATATTGAATTCATGTAACATTATCGGAAAATATAAACAAAGCACTATTGAAGTAAGTGCGTATGCCAGAATGATACAACGTATGGTAACGATCGTTTAATGCTAAAAAGATATTTTCTTGACGTATACGACCATAGCTTATTAACACTTAACCAATCGCGCGCACTAGAGCGAGCTATACCCTCCTCTGTCCACCGCGGCCGCACAAGCCAACCTATACGCTATCCATCGTGCATTTTTCCAAGTAACGAGGACTAGTATTTGCTAATACTCGAAAACCAAAGAAGAGTAAATACTATTTATATGGCCAATTACATTTTGTGGTAATGATTTTGTTTAATGATTTCACGTATTGTTTATACGATACATCAAATGAAAAGTATAAAATGACATACGTAAAATTAAAAACATTAAACAGGACTAAAAATAAATGACACGACATGAACGTGAAGTCAAAAATTCATGATGCATTTTAATATTTTCTTACAGTGTGGTATCGTTCGACTATAACTTTATGTAGTCACAACTGATAGTGTCCCTTTTTAATTAACTTTATGTCCACTAAATTGGTATATTTTATTACATATTGTACTTTATAAAAGCAGAAAAAGAGTCGCAATTAATTAGTGACAATTTCAGGTAAACAATGACTGATAGCACCAACAAAAAAGAAAACGCGTTGATAAAATCAAAAAGGGAGAACTCCCCGCCGTTCGGTCACTTAGCGACGTTCTTCAAAGAGGGGAGGAGATCTACCCGTTCGGTTGGCCAAGTGTTAAGAAAAGTAAAAAAAGCCAACACCACACGGAGTTCCCAAGCGGTCACCCATCTAAGTACTATCCGTGCCCGGCGCTGCTTGACTTTCGTGATCGGACGAGAACGAGTACTTTCAACGCGGTATGAGCGTTGGCTGAAGTACTCAGTTTTGTTACTTCATGTTATCGAGTAGACAAAATATGTAAGAACATACATGTATGTACGAGGATAAATGGTGTTTTAAGACGTGCATCCAGATATATAAAATTCTTCCCGGCTTCGTTTCCCAGATAATGGATTGTGAAGTTCCGTCATGTAGGTACGCGTATATTTAAAACGTAGCGAGTCAAGGGGACGGAACTTCATCATTAATTTTCTGGAAAACCAAGTCTTGCGTTAAAAATTGTCACTTCATCGTCGACTTTTGTATAGGGAATCAGCCCCTTTGAACTTGCACGATCATAATACTCTAATTTCATCGTCTACTTCAATTTTAAAACTGTAGCGACACTCGACAGTATATTTTTCAATGGTTTCTGTCCCGCAACTCGCTACACAAAGACCCTATTCTTCGGATAAGATGATTGCCAGATATCGATACGTCTTCACAGTATATTTTCAGCTAAGCTGAGGATCCACTATAAATCATAGAATTTATTTAACTGGGGTTCTTCAAAGGAACAAATAGTATTTCTCCTAACAATCCCTACTACGGGATACCTACATCACCTACTACGGGAAGATACGGGAAATCTGCTTTTCTCAAACGATGCTTCCCACTAGCAACTTCCTCTCAAGGGCGGTTAGCATCCTTCTTCAACCACCAACCCAGAAATCAACCAATTAACAGTAACGTCCATTTCTCTCACTTTCCTAACGAAGATTTTGCTCGACGAATCCGATGATCTCGTGCCCTGAGACACACCCCATCAGAGTTTTCCTCTGCAGTATCATCGTGACGGAAAGTCAGTTGTTAGACGTCAGTCAGAGTTGATAATCAATAGTTAGTAGTTAGCAGCGATAGCTGACCAGAGTTCCGCAACACACCTCGAGCAATCATCATCCGAATTTGTATCGCGCACCGTATGCGTCGCCCAGAAGTCGAACTTGTAATCGTGAATCGCGAACCACCAATAATAATCGGGAGTTCTACGCAAAATGTAATATTTAGAGTATCCGTTAATAAATAAATGCTGTTAATAATACTCAAATGTTTCTTCCACACCTGTCACGACCTATCCATCGCAAAACCATCTAGTTTCACTGGATTGCGTATAACTCACAACAGTAAAATACTAACATTCACGAACGACACGGCCGTACTAGTCAGATGACACTGTAGAATGGTTTCCTTGGTCTGAATTATAGTAAAGCGGAAAGATCGCCGACATACAGACAATGTCGGCGATAAAGCGCGAATGCCTTCAAGCGGAAAGGGTCGGAAAACTTGAATAGGGCTTAGTGGTACTGGACAACAAAACTTTCCAACGGTATCACGGAAGCTCTAGTGCGAACAGGCCTAATGAGCTATCGATATCCGTATGGTCCTTCCGCCGAATATTTAGAAGAAGGCGTACGTGAGAACAGTCGCGGACGCCTAACGAACGTGTGCGTAATAGGAAAATTGAGGGACGACGAAAAGAAACGAATCGGTTCAAGAAAACAGTTGAGTTGAAACCGAGAGGTGAGAATCGTCAATTGGAATCGAGAGTGGTACGTAAAGAGTCAAAATCGAGAAAGCGAGAATTCTCAATAAATATACTGTGAAATACCACCGAGTATTTCTTTGGCACCTTACACGTCCTGCATTAAAATCACCTCAGGGCTGACGTCCATCAATATATTTCGGCACCGCAGCCGTTGATCCTCAGTTAGCCACCGAAGAGTCAAGAGTCGCCTATCGAGAGGCGTTATACCACACTCTATTGTGTAAGTTCAATGGAGTGACGATTAAGAATGTTAGGACAGTCAAGTCTGCCACCATATTTCAAGTCTGAATTTTTTTACCTTGCTCGTAAAACGTTTAAATTTAAGCGAAATCATTCGAACGATGCGAGGAAACGATCAGTGATTTCTTAATTTCACTACTCCCCGTGCGTTCAACGTAACGCAAGCATTCTAATCCAGAAACAGCGGTCATATTACTACCAGACCGTATCAGAAATATAGAAAAATGATTGCAAGATAACAGCAAACCCCAGTCGATTTAACCACATTACATTTACAATCCGAAAACGGAAATCACCTAATATTCAATTGAATCACATGCACGAAACACAAACAAAGCAAGTTAAAAACTAAGAATCCACTTAGATTCATAACTTACATGAAAGCAACATAGTAAATCAATTATAGACAAAATACGGATAAAAAGGAGACAGATGTACTGACTAACTAGTCGAAACTCTAAAGTCAGCATGGAAAATAAGCTAAAAATTTAGAAAACGATAATAAAACCAATTTGGAATACCACTATGGGGGACAGGAGTCATGTAAATAAACTAGAGTTGCTTCTAGAAGATACTCAGAACAATAGTCAACGCCCTATGGTACATCAGAAACGAGCATATACACAAAGATTTAAAAATACCAAAGGTCAAAGAAGAAATTATTAGGTACGCAGAAAATTATAAGGAAAGATCGGCAATACATACAAACCAGCTAGCTGCTGAAACGAGTAAAACCCATATAAAAAGAAGACTGTAAAGAAAACATCCCACTGACCTTGCTAAAGAAATAAAATAAACAAACTGGAAGATGGTATCCTGCCTGATGAAGGTAACCTTCCACGTGTTATTAAGCAACAAAGTCACAAAAATTTAACAAATGTCCAGCTGGACAAATTGTAAAGTATAAATTAAAAAAAAAAAAAAAAAAAAAAAAAAAGAAATGGATTGCGTGTTTGCCCACAAACGAGTAATCTAAGTGATGGAAGCTTTGAATAATACTTTTTACTTGCGAATACCCATACTTAACCCTGCTGCGATTTTCCACTCAACTAAATTATTCGGCAAGAGTTTGAAGTAGAAAATTACCTTTGCATACAAAGATTCGTTTTTGCTTATCTTATCTTCTAACTAAAGTACCGGGGAATAACTTTCATTGCAAAGAACAGGTACAATCTAATATCGCTAACAAAATTTTGGCATTAGTGAAATTTTTACGAACTCTTATTTTCTGTTTGAAATATTCCGATGTATTTATAACACTCTTTGCTATTTCTTTTGCAGCTTTCCTACGCGGGTCATATTACCGTCTTATAATATAATTTTTTATCAATGCGTTCCCTTAATTTTCTATGATCGCACGTCTTTTTCTCAAATATGTGGGCCGGATAACATTTTGCTCTATACGTTTAAAGAATACAGGTTCTTAGAGAAAAGGAGAGTAGTAAGAACAAAGAGACCCGGAGACCGCAGCAAGGTTAAAAAGAATACGAATTTAATTTGTAAATATTTTGGATTCTTCATCCTGATATTAACCTTCTGCTTAATCTATTTTCATTGTTAAGGAACATTTTAAACACTATTTACAATACAAAGATAAAATACTTTATTCTATATAGCACATTGTGAAAATAAAGATAGTTTATTTTTTACTACATATTTAAAATATTTTATTCGTACTGTAGACCAACAACTACTTAAGATAGTATTCAAAATATTTTTTCTATAAATTTGACCCAGCGCTGCTCAAGTACAGTTAACATATTCGAGAAGAAAATTCAAAAGTAGAATAACTTTTAATTATATAAATATCCAACTCACCGGTTTCATCAGTTCCTGTAAAATACTACTTCGAATCAATTTTACAGTCTCTCACACAAGTTTCAACGTAATTAAAAAAGTATCGTAATCAATATTGAAGTAGTCGAGTAATAATAATCTTTTAATGTTTTAAAAATTATATAGAGTAAACAGAAAAATAATTATTTATTGATAATACTAACATAATTTAACCGTTTGAGACCCAGAAGTCTTTGAAAAGACCTAGGGTCTAAAAGTCCCGAACGGCGCGATAGCCTCTTAATCGATTGCGAAGAGAAACATATGGCACAATAGGGCTTGTCACATCTGTTATTTTTATGAAATAAATATATATTTTTATATATGCGTATTATTAGTTTATAAATATTTCAAGTTTTGTTCAATAAAAATTATTACGATAGCAATGACATACAAAATACGGTCAGTTGACCGTAGCGTTCAAATGTACTGGGACTTTTCGACACAAAATCTAAGCAGCGCGATCACGCTGCTTGGTACTCAAACGGTTAAAGAAATAATGATACGTCTAACATGCGCGAGTATCCGATATTGACGATACCGCGCTCTGTAACTTGTTTCCCGTCGAATTAATCTTGGGTAACAAATTTACGAGGGAGAGTAATGACTCAATGCGCGAAGAAAAATTGGCGAAGTTAAAACTCGAGAACAAAATATCGAAGAACAAACGATGAGAAAATTTCGAATTGTCTTCGACGATTATGACGAAATTGACGACTGCTTACTGCGGACGATTATGCGATACGAAGCAACTGAAGCGAATGCCGCGACGCGATGTACGACTAAACGAATGCGACTGAATTATCGTAAGACGATACGAATGATTAACGATACACTCGTCCGCGAACGCGTGTCGATGCCGCTCGCATTTGAAAGACCCGCACGGGACGGTTTACGCTTACTAAAATGATGCGTACCTTCACGTTTGCCTGGAGATGCTGTTCACAACTGAAGATTTCGCACAGGACAGTCCACTGATCGTTATGATCCTGATGGTTTCGCCGACTTCGCCTGCACGAGCGCTGAGAGATTGAAACGGTCCGTTACTCCACGTTTACCGGTTCAAAGGCACGGTAGCTGACTCTGATCGACGTTCACGATTGAAATACTGGAACCAGACTGCCGATACCGTTGATATACCCGAGCGAGCCCAACAAGCCTTGAGTTAAACGGAGGCCTAAAACGGGGGACTCCAAATACGTACGCTGATTGGTTTTCAAGAAAGTCATTCGCCCGCAAGATGGCGCTTACTGCGTGAATATGCCACAAGTGCGACGGATCCTTCGCGGGAAGAGCGTGAACGATACCTGGATGAATGCGAGGCTTCGATGATATTGGGAAGGGTGACGCTCGACCGCTCGGACCGTTAGAATCCGTCAATTATCCTTACAAGAAACTCGTAGCATAGGAAATTAAAAATATTGCTACGAATGTCGAAGGGAATTGTTCTAGCTATTGCACTACCATTCTAAAATAGTGCCTTGTCTGCGAAAGCGAGCTACAACGAGACAAAAGCTACATACTATCAAAAATAAGCAATCTAAATTACAGCTATTCTTACGATAAAAGAGAAGATGGCCAAACGAAATAAAAAAATATGTGTAAAAATACATCTAGCATGTTCCCACTGATAAATCAAATTTTTAAGTTAAATGAACCTAACTCTATCCCTTCTTTCAAACTGCAACCAGAAAAAGCTCCCCTCCTCCAGGAAGCAGGTATATCGATACAGAACATCAATCAAGACATTGGGTCTAGTTGCTTCACAACATGTAAAACAAGGGAAAAGCTATACGTTATCGGCACTCGCTATTCTAAAACACACGCACAACGAACACATGGGTGGAGGATAATTAAACGAAATTATTATCTCTGAAACAAATAAACTGAAAAATAAAATAGAGCCAGACATATCGCTAAAAAAGACAATTCCTCATGCAAACGTAAATCGAAAATGTAGAGTAGCAATTTTTGATACAAGGCTCCGTTTTCGAGTAAATCAATTATAAATTTTCGTCCGCCTGACTCTCGTTATTTTCCAAGTACACGCGTACCTACACGATGGGACCCTATAATCCATATTTTTAAAAAGCTACGTAATATTTTATACATCTAGATGCACGTATACAAATACCAGTGCTCTTCGCGTACATTCATATTATATTTATATAACATAAACAGTATTACATTTTTATATATTTTTTGTAAATGAATATTCAGTAAGAAAAAAAGTTACTTCGGCCTACGCTCAAACTGCATTGAGTGCACTCGTTCTCATCGTGGGGTACGTAGCTGCGCTCGTTAAAGGTCTTGAACTAAGAACGATGCGTCGTGAGTTCGAATCCTCGCCCTGATGAAAATATTTCTAAAAAGGGTTTCGAGAGCCCAAAATTCTCCTACCAAGTAATTATACAACAGGGAAAAAACACAACCAATCCAATCCCTCGCGTATATTTGTGTGACGCTTTGATAAAAGCACCTCCAGGGTCCGAGATCACTCACAAAAATGTATCTGAGAAGCTGTCAGAATACTCGTGGAGGTTTTAGCCGGTAGGAATCCGGCACTACCTTCTGCTCTATCCTCCTGCGTTCATTGCCCCACCGCAGGGTTGCAAGAAAGGTGTCTATGAAGATTTCCTCCACGCTAAAAAAAAAAAAAAAAAAAATTTTTTGTAATATGAAACAACTGCCTTGTCTTTGCAACCAGGTTTTCAGGACAGAGTTAAGAAGAACAAACAATATCGTATATAAGCATCGCTTTACGGCGACTTAAATTCGAATAAATTATAATGCAAAAAAAAAAAAAAAAAAAAAAAATGTAATTCAGACACATATCATTGTATGGCTATGTCGTACCGTCAAGTATCGGTACTTTTGCCTAATCCACCCTACAACTGAAATTCATTGTTTATCATGAATACCATACACATGTAATAATCATTTTCTGGATCAGTAAACATCATGAAGAAAAAAATAAAAAAGAGAAGCACTCGTTCTTGTCCAATCATGAAAGTTAAGCAGCGCTGGGCACGGATAGTACTTAGATGGATGCCGCTTGGGAACTCCGTGTAATGTTGGCTTTTTTATTTTTCCAATATTTTTTACTTTCCTTGACAATCTATTTTTAATAATCTATAATCTAAGCATCGAGAAAAAGAAATGTTTTAGTATTACACGAACATTACCATGTATTATATCATTCTCTCATAGACGTACAAATGAATTAGTGCATGTTTTAAAATTTAAAAAAGTCGTGTTTCTTAATATGTAGAAATTTTTCGATAACAGATTAGTATCGAAAATTGTTATTCTACAGTCTGTCACACAAGAGCGTGTCTGCGATATCTGCGAAACCTGACACCTAATCAGAATGAGATAAAAAGAATGTAAACAAACGAAAACTTCTCTAATACGCGTTGCTGAATACCTTTCAGTTTCATTTGAAACAGTGAAAGGAACAGAGCTTTTTAATATGAGTGCCGCGTACGCGAAACGTCGAAAATCGTCTGGCATGGGCGAATGAAAACAGAGATCGTGATTGGAGTAATATAATATTCACTGATGAATCTTCGTTTTGGGCATGGTGTCCTATTAGGCGTGCTTGGACTATCCATGGAAGAAGGATGATTCAAAGAAGTGTAAAACACCCTATAAAAGTGCATGTTTGGGGTTGCTTTAACGCACGCGGTTTTGGGACTTTGTGCGTCTTTACAGACAATCTGAATGCACAAAAGATGGTGAAATTGTACCAAAGGGGACTTCTCACATCCGTGAAACGTTGGTTCAACCAAACCGAGGACCAATGGATATTGCAAGAAGACAACGACCCTAAACATCGAAGTCGCATCTGCACCCAATGGAAAGCGAAAAACGCCATCACAGTACTTCCTTGGCCATCGCAGTCCCCTGATGCAAACCCTATCGAAAATGTGTGGTCCCTAATGAAATGCAAGCTGAGAGGAAGACGTATCACAAAAATAAGAACACTTGTACATCACATTCGAAAGATATGGAGGTCGTTACCAGAATCCTACGCTCAAAAATTAGTCGAGAGTATGCCGAAACGATGTCAAGCTATAATCGCTAATGGAGGAGATTGGACACCCTACTAAGTAATAGCGTATTAGTGTTTTAGATGTAGATTCAATTCATATAAATTTTTTTACAAATATATAAATATTTACAGAAATATCGCAGACACGCTCTTGTGTGACAGACTGTAAATAAATGCAGCGGAATGTTGCATAGAATAGCATTAGCTGAGTGTTTCGTTCACTCGCGGAGAGACGCGATCGCGAGGAAGCAGGTCAACGGGAGTCCAATCGGCGCCGCGAAACGATCGATCCCCCATTTCGGTTAGGATAATAGAGGTAGTTGAATTGAATATGACACTGATATAACAACTTATAAGTTACAGATTATTCCAACAACTTTGTAATGAATGTAGTTACGCTGGTGCGTATGTCGAACTTAAGTAGGCGACTGATCTAAAGGTGGAAACCCGGTCAATGACGTTGACCGCTCAAAAGATGGTAAATAAGTGGAGTTCGGTAACGATGCTGTGGCTGACAACAGGAACAATATGGAAAAAGAAAGAAAACACGAGGCCAGCAACATCACCGTGCGCAATTCTTTCTTTTGTTTTTTCCTTTGAAACATATCGCGTTAAAGATATGTAAACAGGAATTTACCAACGTCCGATATTCAGTTTCACAATCTTTTAATTACGTTTCTATTAGATTCTCCAATTAAATTATGACTAGACCGTGGACGTCTATTACAGAACACTATTGCAGAATTAAGGAAACACAATTAAGGAAATTGAACTTGAATAGAAATTTCTTTCTTTCGATAAAATTAAAATTAAGTATCATGACAGATTTATTACGTTAATCCTTAACAATATAATAGAAACATTACTTTCAATATTTTCGATATCTTTGCACATTATTCTATGCAATCTGTGGTATTTCGACACTTTTAAATTTCCCACAAATGTATAATCTATTTACAACTCATCGTAATGGTTTAAGTTTAAAATTCGTTCGTCGGATAGGTCTCACACGTTCGTCACTAGAGGGCCATCGACGTCAACATAGGGCCGCCGATGTTAATTGTTTTCTCACAAGTGGTCACATTGACGGTTTGTTTCAATAAATATAAGTTCCAACACAACTATTCCTATCCCAGTGTCTAAGGTATAGGTCTGCTAAGGTAAGCCTTACTGAAGAGTCCTACTAGCAGACCTCGGACGAAACACTTCACCCTCTCTCTCCTATTCCAATGCCTTATTCCAACATCTCCTTGCTTCATCAGGTTGTTGGTGTTTAGTATGGACGACTCCAACAACTGTGGACCATATGGCAGGCCCTAGAGAGGATGGAACCACGCAGATGACGGCGGGGAGGTGATCTACGCGCGAGAGAGAATGTATGTGTGTATTGTGCTGCAACTAAAGTGGCGTATTGGGGATAGGTTGGGGTAGGTGGATTTAGTGCAGCACTTACATTCTCAAGTTCCATTGGACGGCCTTTGGGAGAACAACTATCTCATGGTAGCAGACTATGGCTGTGTGTTAACTTACAAAAGACTGTGATATTAGATATAGGCAACATCTGTGATACTAGTTTTATTAGTAAGCTTAACACATATAACATAGTGTGCGAGATAGTTTAATCCCCTCTGAAGATTCGGAGTAGGCCAGCGTCCAATGGAAAGCGCGCGAGGGAGGGTAGAAGAGATCCGGGCTTTAGATACAAAGTCCTGCCGTGAAGAGGGAACAAATCCAACTCCCGTCCCTCTTCACAACTTCCAATGTGTCTAAGGCACGAGCCTGCTAGACCTTACTGACGAGTCCACTAGCAGGCTCTGGACGAAACACATTTTTTTCTCCTTTTTTTTTTCTTCTTTTTTCTCCTCCTTCGTATGTATCATTTTATTTCTTCCATTTTATATTTTACGCGTAGAGTGTTTGCCCGACAACAACTTGACGGTCCGGTGTATGGAGACGATGTCGCTGTTGACTGTTCTTATATTAGAGAATCAGTCTACAGATGATGATGATGCTGATTGGTTATTTTGGGCGGAAATTGGGTCCAGAGATGTGACAGTGACTGTGCTCTGAGATCTATGAACCAATCCGAGATATTGACAGTAGTATATGTCTGAGGTGTGGTGGTAGTAGTAGTAGGTAATCCTCTTAGCTAGCGCGCTAGCCGACATAGTAGCGGTGGTCATAGTGCGCTCTACTGCTCGTGTGTAGGGTGAGACAAGTTTGGTTGTGGTTCTGCTGCGGGTCGCTGGGGTGTCGCCGCTGTTGCTGCCGGGGTACTGCTGCATTTTTCTCCTCATTTTGGATGCCGTGGAAGAAAAATCGGGCTCCGGTTGCCGGGATTCGATCTCGGGTCCCAACCGTTGGCAACATAAGGCGCCTACCATTGCGCTGCAATCGTCCGCCACTAGTTGGTGTGGAGTGGCCGTATTTTCGTGTCGACTGCCGCCACATGAGATCCAATCAAGAGATGTCGACTGATTAGTAGTTGTAGTCCCAGTGAAGTCCGTTTTCGTGTTATTACGGAAGGAAGTTCGGCGTGGGTGTGCTTTTTGAACGAAGAACGCGGATTCGTTGTTCACGCTTTTTGTTAGGAAAGTGAGGGTAACGATTATATAATTGTATGTATAAATTCGTTATTTTCCTGAATTAAAATTCTAACTGAAATACTAAATAAACGTCAAAAATTCTCATTTCAATGAAAATATCACGATTCAATTAAATAAAACTTCAAACATAATATAAAATGTAAAAAATTTAAACTAAATTGTAATGTCGAGCGTGTAATTTTCAGACTGGTAAAAAGATATATATACAGTGGAAACTTGAATGTATGAACGTGAAAATAAATTTCCATTATATTTTAACAAATTGTCAATTTTTGAAAATATGACACTTTGTTACAAAATGTTTAAAACGTGTTCCTTACAAATTTTTCCGTAACGGCAATAAATTTCATAACGATAGAAATGGAATTGAGAAAAACAATTTAACAAATTGCCATTTGATTATCCCACGTAGCTTAAAATTGTAAAATTATAGAAATTCAAAAGCTGTAATATCTACTATGTCGATTTGCTATTATTACTAACCATACTTCACTAATATAGTTAATTTCATAATGAATTATTATTGTTAGTGAATTATTAATGCCTTCATAAATTATTTTGCTTCGGGAAAAAGCTTTAGAAAAAATTTCAGGTTCTTGATATAATGTTTTAAGCCCAAAGACGTATTACCATCGTACCAAGGAGCATTCTATTCGTCCAAAACCGAAATGCAAGATTTCAATTTGTTTCTCGTTCAATCTTACTGCAGGAAAGATTATGGAGAACGATGGTTCGAATTCCACGCGCTGCAAATTTCCCGAGAATGTTTAAACGAAACGCGATTTATAGCAAAAGGAATGGCGCCCACCAATTGTTCCTTTGCGCATCTAGCAACAAGTTGATGTTTCCGCTTACATGTAAACGTCCGTACGCTAACGTCGAGATCAAACCGATAGTTACGCGACAAGAACTGCTAAATACGTTAGAGGTAATGCCAACGGTCCCAACAGAAGCGCAAGCAGCGTGGCCAGAACGATATGCGAAATGCGTTCTGAATCCGAGCTGGCTGAATGGTTATGTTATAATATCTATTTCACGCTCGAACATTTCTTTTGATTCGTGCACGACGCTTCAGAAACCGACAGAACAGACATAAACTGCAAACGATTATGGTCAGATACTTCGTACGTTCGATAATATAAGAGAAAGTGATGTCTGTCTAGAACTTGAACAATTTGAAACTATTAAGAATTCAAAATGAATGATTTAGAAACTGATTATCTCTTTATTCTAAAGATGTCAAGATTTCCGCTATCAGATACACAAAGTATATAATTTGCAACTTTTTATTGAAAATAAACGTAGAGGCTACACGGGAACAGCGAGGTGAATTTATATTTCTCCCGATTTTTCATGTCATTTAATGCTTTTTTACTGAAAAAAGCAGGAATTGCAAATTGTCGCGTTTCTCCTCTCTCTTGATATTAACAAACACGGTACGTATGATGACAATGAACTGTACAGGAGGATATTTTTAAAGGATTAGATGGTACTTGATAAATTTCTCTTCTATTACTGAACTTAAGCGTATAGAAGAAAAGTACGGAGGAAGTAGGTCATATTTTCCTATTTTTTTATATGGGAACAATTTTAAACTTTGTACGCTGATATTCGCTTTCATTCGGTTTTCAAACTAAATACGCGTTTCTACCACGTTGTTGAATATTAAAAAAATATTGATCATCGTAATATTAGTTATTCGATTGACTTTTATAAACCTTCCGGTATTTATCATGTATTTTTTTAAATCTCGTATCTGAATTTAACAAATTCGAATTCTTTAACATTTTTTTAAATAATACGTAGCGTTTCTTTGGATATGGGATTTCAAGGATTTAGCATTATACGGAAAATTAATTTCTGTCCTTTTATACGTTTGGTATCTGATATACAGGCACATATACAAATGTATATACGAAATATGTATATAGAGCAAGTATATGGGAATGTAATACGAATAATGATAGAAATAAGTAGAACGAAGAATCGAAGAAACGTAGAATATTTTCTAGCGAGTCTAAAGACATGAAATTATAATTATCTACGGTTTATCAAAATTAATATTTTAAATACAGTAATTTCGCCAGTAATCAGCAATATACGAGCACGTTTGGGAAATTAGTTCTGCAGAGTCAAGCTACGTAGAAGTTTCGCTTGCTTTGGTAGAATTCTGCCAAATATAGCAAAGCCACAGAATTCGTATCACGCTATTCCATTAATGCCGATTCTGCAAGAAATTTTCCACATATCAACGCGTTGATCGAACGATGCTGCATAACAGTATTAATAAAAATATCAAACACAGTGCCGGGACCTCGAATAATTCATCAAATTTTTCAATTAAAAGATATTTTAAGCACTAACGGACAAACCATTGCAGTTTCGTAAATTATTCTAGCTATACATAATATTTCAAACGACCGCTTTATCAAGGCAATGAAAGCAACGTTGACGAGCTTTCAAATATTACACTTGCAGAGCAACCCTTTCAATATTATGACGTTATTATAACAATTCCACTAGGGCATACGAATTCGATATTTCTTTCAATTTTTACATACCTGTGTTCTTCTGTTAAAAAAGATATATATTTTACGGGTAAAGTGTTTCAGAATACATAAACTAAATTTTCTATAATTAATCTAGTCCTGAAAATGTATACGTCTACCCCGAAATTGTGAAATTATCGATGAGAAGGTACTGATAAAAATAATTTTGTCATTGTATCGTTATATATGAACCGTATTAAAGAAACAGAAGAAGAGAAAAGGAGAAACCCTCTATAAATCACGTCTACTTGACGTTACTAAAATTTATGATAGAAATATTACGACCACATTGTTGGTCGTTGTAAATAATCGTAATATTCGTTTGCTTTCTATAATACAGTAGCTCATGTGTGTCATAGAAAGCACTGAAACGTAACATAATGTAATCCGACAACATTGGTCAAAGTTCAAACGTACTGGGAAATGTTTAGTACAAGTATACATTTCAAGAAAATATGTAAACAGTCGATCATCTACTGTTAGTAAATCTTGATTATGTCTCTTTATACACATGTGCCTAAGATATTTGAGGGAGGTCAAAGAGATCCACTATTTTACATAAACAACCTTTTTAATGTACACGGTTACAGAACCGTAAACAGAGACAGTCATAGACCTATTTCAAGGTTTGTTTAATCGCAGGATTGATAATTTTCCTCGATTTGAAAGAATAGAACCATGTACATATTGAACCATTACGGACGTGCATTGATTCGATGGAAAACGGAAATTATTACTTTGGTTAAATATGCCTATGTACGATGACTTGAAAAAACTACTAGTTAAGATTTAAAGATTTTTTTGAAAAAAAAAAAAAAAAACAACCTCGTATGCTCCAACTTGACAGTTTTCGGTATTACTTTTGCGTTGTATGTATTTCCCATGGCTGAATAAATATCTGCTGTCTAATAATGCAACACATAACGGATTAAACTACATAAACGCATGATTGTGTTATTAAAACGGCAGCTTTGTTATCATATTGGGAATGCCGTAAATTGTGTAATAAGCTTTCAACAGCTTACACGTATCCAGCATTAGCTAGCAACACGAAGTATTTGGAAGCTGAAAAGTTCCATTCTCTTCTTAACGCACACGCGAACCATTGCCAATCCAATGTAATTCATCCTTTGGTAGCGACATAGCTGCTAGTAAAATACGATTTTCACCGTCTCTCAGACACTTTCACGGCGGATATGCCGCCATCATGAGTTTCATTTTGCTTTCCAGGATCTACCGTATTCCGACTCCTATGTATTTCTTTTCTTCCTTAATCCGTCACAGAGTTTGTTGTTTTTCGTGCTTCGTCTAAAAACATTTTGAATCTAAACAGAAAAGAGTCTTGATATTTTGATCGATCGGTTATGATTCATTTTTTATTAAAAATCACAAGTTGTAGCAGCTATGGTTGATTATTCGTTTAATTATTTAATTCTATCACGTTTCATAAGCATTTAATTCAGGACGAAACGAGATTTAATATATCAATGAATTATCGATCGATTTTTATTCTAGATCACAAATTAATAAGTGATAATTATGGTGAGGTTAATTAATTATGACGGAATCTATATCTTTGTATTGTATTATTGTACCCTTCCGTTATCGTATTATAAAATATTTAACATCAGACAGCGTAGCTTGAATAGATTGTAGTTAATTTATTGGATAGAAATAATTAATTAAAATAAATGTAACGTTTCAATATTTGTTTCTGCTATTCATTTTTGTAACCTTATATTGGATCGGCATTTAAACTATGTGGTAGTGACAACATTATTTGAAAATAATATTGGACTACAAAATAGCAGATTATTTAAAATTTTATTGATTTAAAAATAGAAATAATTTTGTCTCATTCTTCTAAATTTAAATACATTTTTTTTTTTTAATTTGCGTTTAAATTTACAATCAATTCTTGTATAGAATTTTAAGTAAATGTATCTGGTTTGGTACTATGACATGATTAATAAGTTTTTATAGTATGTTTGCTTCTACTTGAATCTAGTTCTTAGGTCTAAGGTGTAATGCCTTTTTAGCCTGCGGATTTGTTCCGACGTGTCGAGTTGTTGAGTAAAACGAGGGTTATGGTAGTTGTTAATTCTTGTGCTATGTCTATTGCTGAATCTGGATATTTCTTCTTTGACTGTGAGTATCTTGAGGTCTTGATGTATTGTTTCGTTGGTGACGTACCAAGGTGCATCTATTAGGGATCTTAACGTTTTCGATTGGAATCGTTGGAGAATTTCTATGTGGAGTTACTAGCTGTTCCCCATAGTTGGATTCCATAGGTCCAAATAGGTTTTAATATGGCTTTGTATAACATTATTTTACTTTGCATGTTTAAGTTGGAACGTTGACCGATGAGCCAGTAGAATTTTTTAAATTTTGCCTTAAGTTTTTTGGATATATCTAAGATGTGTTGTTTCCATGTCAATCTTCTGTCCAGAATCATGCCCAGATATCTGACTGACTCTTTATCTGGAATGGGTACATTGTTTATCGTCATCTGTGGGCAGGTTTGTTTTCGTAGCATGAAAGTTTTTTGTTTGGATTTATTTTCGTTGACTTTGAAGTGCCATTTGTAGAACCACTCTTCCATAGAGTCGTGACCTCGCTGGAGAGTGGAGGAGGCAATTGTCTGGTCTGCGTGCGAGGCTAATAAGGCTGTATCGTCAGCAATTGTCGCTGTGGTTATCTCTGTCGTAGTTGATAAATTTGCAGTGTAGATGTTGAACAGCAGGGGTCCGAGGACACTGCCTTGGGGTATGCCAGCTTCTATTGGAAATGTTGAGATTATAGGGTCAAAGTGTTTTACCATGAATTGTCCATTGGTTTGGTAGGATTTTAGAATGGAGTAGTAGGTATGTGGTAAGATTTTCTTTAGTTTGAACAAAAGTCCTTCATGCCATATTTTGTCGAATGCCTGGTGAATATCTAGAAATACTGCAGTGCTATTGTTTCGTTCACTGGCGGAGAGACGCGATCGCGAAGGAGCACATCAACGGGAGTCGTAAATTTCCGTTACGATTAAATCGACGCCGCGAAATGATCGATCACCTATTTCGGTTAGGATAATACAGGTAGTTTAAATGAATATCTGAAATCGTTCGCGTGTAAATACATGCATCCTTATCGAGCAATGTCATAAATAGTTTTATTTAGAAACGGGACGCGTGGAAAGATAAAATGAAACAGATTATGATTCCCTTCGTCACACAATTCTATTTATATTGTTTTTGGTTTAAACAGAAAAAATAAGTCAGTACACGATACGGTATATTATCCACGGTAAGATCACTATACCGAACATTTTGGTGATCTGATGTATCCAGTACAACCTGAAATAACCGAAAATATATGTATTTATATTTGTTGAAGTGGTCACCACTTCCGAGAAAACTCTACATCTGATCTTTTTAGTTTTCTCAAGCACTGAAGCCATCGACAGCGTATGGACTAAAGACTGGGACGAAGGCACAACATAAACAGTAGACAGGCGACGATGGCTTCTGCGCTTTCAGTCACAGGGTAACACTGCTAGCGTACGGATCGGAATCAGCTCAAATTATATTCCTACTTGTACTTACTTCTGTATTAAAATATATTTTCTGCTTTACAATTTATCCACGCGTTCCTCTATCCATACATCTAATAACCTCAACAATATTCGTTCTTATTTTTTCTACACGATGATACTTTTATACGCACCTTGATAATCGTTGTCGGGCTGTTGACTTAAACTCTTGCTTTAGAATAAATTTCCTAATTCCCACCAGGTAAATTGCGACATACTTCTCCCAATCCATATCCTCTAAATCTAGTTTGAGCATATCGCTGTCACGTAACATTTTCACCTTAATCCCTTCATCGATAAGGAGGGGATATTGCGGGTCGGAGGAAGACTCAGTAACTCCCCGATTCCGTTCCATCAAAAACATCCTATCATTTTACCGAAATCTTCGATAACAGAGCTCATTATCCAACAGGAGCACCGAAATAATCACCACTCCGGAACACAAGCCACGTTATACGCCGTTAGACAACGTTATTGGCCTGTCGACGGTCGTAGCCAAGTATGGCGCACTATTAAAAGGTGTGTACAATGTTGTCGAGCCAAGCCTCCCCCAGTGGAATATCTAATGGGAGACCTTACAGAAGCGCGTATTACCGAGTCGCGTCCCCCCTTCACTAACGTCGGAATAGATTATTGCGGCCCATTCCATATCAAGAAGAGAAGGGACCGTAACCGCGGAAAGGTTAAGGTTTACGTCGCCATATTCATATGTCTGGCAACCAAAGCTGTACATATCGAATTGGTAAGTGACCTCACAACCGACACCTTCATCGCGGCACTACGCCGCTTTATCTCTCGGCGAGGACATTGTGCGACAATCTGGTCAGACAACGGCACCAATTTCGTCGGAGCCAACAAGGAACTGAAAGAACTCCGGACCCTATGGCAATCGTAGGGACACAACGAGAAGGTGCAGATCTTCCTAACAGATCGACATATACGATGGCGTTTTAACCCGCCCAATTCACCGCATTTTGGGGGCTTATGGAAAGCAGCGGTGAAATCCTTTAAACGCCATCTCATCCACGTCATCGGCACGGAACTTTTCACCTTCGAACATTTCAATACACTCGTCGTCGAGATAGAAGCCATCCTGAATTCCCGTCCTCTCAACCCAATTTCATCCGATCCCAATGATCCTCCTGTCCTCACTCCCGGCCATTTCCTAATAGGTGATACCTTAACAAGTCTACAAGAACGGGACTTCAGGACAATTCCACCAAACCGATTGTCCAGCTGGCAGCGCATCAACCAATTAAAACAGCACTTTTGGAGCAGATGGTATCGAGAGTATATCACGGAGTTAACCAAACGTAATAAATGGAGCAAAGGCACTCATGATATTCGCGAAGGTACCATCGTAATAATCAGGGAGGATAATGTTCCCTCCATGCGCTGGCCCCTCGGCCGAGTAATCAAAGTCCATCCTGGAGCCGATGGAATCATCCGGACAGCCACAGTACAGACGGCAGCGACTATCTTGGATTGCGGCATTAAACGACTGGTTCCCTTACCCTGTCAATCAGATTCAGACAAATTTGAACAACCACTAAGAGCGAGTGCAGTGGAGAAAATACGTTCCTAAACCCGCATACAGAATTTGATCGGTACCCTCTCAACGGGGGGAGGATGTTACGTCGCGTAAGACGGTCCTTGCGACGGCCCTCATGGTCTGACCGCCGAGGCCGACATACCGTATAAACTTACCTAAACAATAGAACCTTTATAGTAAAAATAAAGGATGCATATTCAGAAATCAGGGATATCAAGGCAGGAGTACCGCAGGGAAGCGTACTAGGACCAATACTGTACACATTATACACGGCAGACATACCAACAACTGTTAACAGCAAAATACTTACGTTCGCGGACGATACGGCCATACTAGTGAGACACACAAATCCAGAAACAGCAGCAGCACTACTACAAGAACACATCACAAAAATAGAAAAGTGGCTGCAAAGAAAACAAATAAAAGCGAACACCAGTAAGTGCAACCACATAACATTTGCACTTAGAAAAGGAACAACACCAGATATCCAACTGAACGGCGCCCACATAGCACATACAAAGCAAGTCAAATATCTAGGAATACATTTAGACATACACCTTACATGGAAGCATCACATAAAATCTATAATAAACAGAATACGTGAAATAAGGGAAAAGATGTACTGGTTAACCAATAAAAAATCTAAATTAAGCACAACGAATAAACTAAATATATACAAAACAATAATCAAACCAATCTGGACATACGGAGTCCCACTATGGGGGACGGCAGCAATGAGTCACATAAATAAAATAGAGACAGAACAAGCAAAAATTTGAAGAACACTAGTTAACGCTCCATGGTACGTCAGAAATGAGGACATCCGAAAAGATCTAAAAATTCCAACAGTTAAAGAGGAAATCGCTAGATACGCAAAAAAGTACAAAGAAAGACTTGCAATACACCCAAACCAGCTAGTTGCAGAAACAAAAGAAACCGTAATAGAAAGAAGACTGAAGAAGAAGCATCCCGCAGACCTTGCAATAGAAAAACAATAAACAACCTGGAAGATGGAACCCCGCTGAGGGTAACCATCCACATGCTATATTTTTCAAGTTATAACATTTTACCAAATGTCCTTCTGGACAAATTGTAAAATTAAATAAATAAATAAAAAAAAAAAAAGGTATAGAATTGCATAGCTCTTCCTAAAAAGAAATAGTTGTACCGACACCTATCAGTAAACATTCCAACGGTCTCTGCCCCGTGGCCCGAGTGCCCCGCCACTCGCAGACCCTATTCTTCGGGCAAGATGATTGCCAGGTGTCGATGCATCATTCACAGTAAATGTTCAGCTAGCCTCAGGACCCCCTATAAATTTTAGGATTTACTTAACTAAATCCTAAGGTCCTTCAAACGGACAAACAGTCTTTATCCTAACAGTCCTTAAATCTATCATTTAGTACAGGAAGATCAGGAAATCTGCTTTCCTCACGAACGACGCTTCCCGCTAGCAACTTTCCCTCAAGGGCAGCTAGCATCCTTTTCTAACTACCGACATAGAAATTAACAGCAACATCCATTTTCCTCACTTTCTCAACAAGGGTTGTCCTCGACGAATCCGATGATCTCGTGTCCTAGGATTTTTTTTTCCTGGGAGGTTTTCCTCTGCAGCATCACCGTGACGGAGGGGGACATTCTCGTGCGATCTCGTCAGCGGATACTTTCCGTTTTTTTTTAAACCACGAGTCCGACTTATACTTTGGAAGAAAGTATATTTGTTATCCCGTTGACCGCGGATTCGTTATGGAACCTAAGACCATTGTCATTAGCGTCTAACCACCCCGATTACTCGTCGATTCTGTAATACTCGCACTTGTGCTAATCAACATTACCTCGATTGTATAACAACGATGGCTAATTTCAGAGATTATTCATCACAGTCCCCTAATTCTAATCATAATGTGAACCCGACATATATATATATATGTGAATTTGCTTTTTTAACAACGATTAACATAGTAACAGAGAAATTTGTTTAATTGCTATTTGTGCTTAGTTACGTTTTAAACTATTTAATAATTTATTATTAAAACATATATTGACTAAGAAAACACTTATTGAAGAACACAATTTACGAACTTTGCTAATATTATCACTAATAAAAAGTAATGCTTTATCTTATTAGTAGCTTTTCCTAATTTAATTACAGGTTACAAGGAAAATCTCTTAAAGAGTATTAATTTTTAGTTATTACATTATACAAGATATCGTAAACATTGTTTTTTCCTTCTCTCATTGTTTCAACATTTACAAATCTTCGATCCATAATTTCTAATTTAACGTTATGATCCATTAGGATTTAAAGTCATTTACCCTATTCCATCCTTGCGCCCCAAATTTTCTACGTTCGGCAAGTACAGCGTGATAATAACAAAGTGCAAATAATATTGCTTTGAATTCGGTTTCCTTGCTGTAAGTTTCCTGCGTAAAGTTATCCAACGCTTTGTGGATGTTCGCTTGTATTCCTGGTGGTGGTTCGTTAGTGATCTTTATGGCTGATTCTAGTATACCCTGTGCCAAAGTAACGAATATTACATTTATTAACTAGTGTTTCTTATCGATATTATTTGCTTATTGGCTAAAGTATCATTTATATAAAAAATTAAGGACTGTAATAGGTACCTCAGAATTTTCTTAGATTTTCTTAAAGCAAAAAAAACAGTAAGAAATTAGACCCGTTACTAAAAAACATGTAATGCCGACCGCGCTAGTGAGATTCCGACATTAGTGAAATACTATATTACCGACGGAGGGTAAAGGAACATAATTAGTACATGTTAGCTTATTTAAAACTGCATATTTTCTTTTGCTTTTTCAAATTACACAATTGTTTATTACCCGAGGTATTATCGATTCATGAGGATCAGGACTGGGTTCCGCACTAATGAATAATCGATAATCATCATGTGGATTCTCCGAGCATTGTTCCATCTTTTTTTCTAATGTAGGCAACCATTGCCACACCAAATGGACATTTTGCAAAATTACCCAGTGGCCTTCCTTCGCCGAAAGTTCAATGGCTTCTTCCGCTATGGGTTCTTGACCTTGACCCAGTGACACATTATGGAAATTTCTTCCTCCAAAAGTGAAACCCAATAGCATTCCCAGTTTTTCGACGTCCTGAATTTTTATCGTTGTCGTTATTGTAAATACATATTCGATGTGATTACGTTGATTATCGATACATGTTTTTGTATAATTCATTAGGTATGGATAATTCTTAATTTTAATTATCTTTGATTATGGTTATAAACTGATAAACAAAAGATGTGTCGTCAAAAGCAATAGAGTATTGGAAATGAGAAGTGTAAGATGTATTACAATTATATTATATTAAAGAAATATTATTATATGTTGTGCAGTTTAGTTATAGGTTATTGGTTGTTCAGAGTATTCAAGAATTATATCTCATGGCTTTGGTAGATGATCCTATACCTTCAGATCGGTGGAGATCTATTAAAGAAAGATACCGTATAATAGAATTTCAAAGGCAAATTTTTTGTATTGCATCGTGTAATGGATATCTAATGGATCATGTAATGTCTGCAAGGAACCATGACCTTAAAGTTCCATTGGCTCCTGTATTGAAATTACATTAGAAAATGTTTACATTTCCCAGTTAGATAAAAACAAAGTAATGCCATATTAATGAACAAACAGAAAGCTATTTCTTTGAATATATGATAATCTACGCTAAATAGAATGAAGCATCTAACTTCATCATTTGAAACATTATTACAAAATAACTTACTTTATGGAAAAATCTTTCGCATGAAAATTGAATAGCGTTGTAGAGAATACGATTTGGTAGGAGGAACTGCAGAAACGTTAACCACTCTTCGAATTCGATGTTTATGAATTTGTCGTAGAAATCGATATTTCAAATAACCTTTTCCTATATAAGAAGTGAATTAGCTTAGTTTCCAGGATATTCGCGAAAAACTACCGATATCACTACAGTGAATACATTTCTAGTTATGAAACTGTGACAGCGAGAGCGTTAGTTTGGTTACCGACTGTCGGTTACTTATCTTCTCTTTTAAGGCGAGGATCGGACAGGATTAAAAGCTTCGTGTGGAGCGCACACATGCGAGGCTGCAAGAGTCCGTTGTAGCTGGTAACTTATAACTCAATTTAAAGTGAATATCATCAATGTATTGGGTTCAAATATTAAATAATTATACAATTGTTAATACACAGAAGATAAGTGACCGACGACTCGCAACCAGACCGACGCATACGCTGTCACAGATGAACAACTATAGGCAGAAATACAATATAATTGAGCCGGTAGTTTCTTACCAATCTATTGTAAACTAACCAAGTTCACTTCTTACATACAGTATAGTAATTAGGTAAAAGTTGTTCAAAATATTTCTACAATATATCCAAAAATCATAGAAAATCGAGGGTAGATAACGTTTCTACAGTGTCACCCTATATAGTGTCATATATTGCATACAATATTATACATATATATTATTATTATAAGTTAATAGTGTTATATATTAGACAAATATATAAATAAAAAATCTTGAGTAAGGAATCCTGATATTCTAACAGCAAAGTGACGTTCAGTCGCGCACGACTATTTCGCAGGTGTGCATAGCACTGATATATACATATCTTCTATATACTTTGTAGTCGCAGAGTCGTATCTCAACTTCGCGATTGCGCGCGTCTGGTCGCGAATGGGAAAAAGAATAAAGAGTAGACGTCGTTTAAAGGATCTTCCTACGGAGTGGGGAAAGCAGTAATGCCTTTTAGTAAGCAGATTTTGAGGGACCGCACGATACTTAGCCCAGAGCCTTGGAGGCGGGAAGTACTTAACAAAAAAGAGCACAAAAGATTCTTCGAATAAACTAAATATATACAAAACAATAATCAAACCAATCTGGACGTACGGAGTCCCACTATGGGGGACGGCAGCGATGAGTCACATAAATAAAATAGAGACGGAACAAGCAAAAATTTTAAGAACAATAGTTAACGCTCCATGGTACGTCAGAAATGAGGACATCCGAAAAGATCTAAAAATTCCAACAGTTAAAGAGGAAATCGCTAGATACGCAAAAAAGTACAAAGAAAGACTTGCAATACACCCAAACCAGCTAGTTGCAGAAACAAATGAAACCGTAATAGAAAGAAGACTGAAGAAGAAGCATCCCGCAGACCTCGCAATAGAAAAACAATAAACAACCTGGAAGATGGAACCCCGCTGGGGGTAACCATCCACATGCTATATTTTTCAAGTTATAACATTTTACCAAATGTCCTTCTGGACAAATTGTAAAATTAAATAAATAAATAAATAAAAAAAAAAAAAAAAAAAAAGATTCTTATGAATCTTCAGTTAAATTTTCTTTCCCTTTCCTGAGATAAATATTTCCTTCATTAAAGCTGGGAAACTTTTACACAGTTTATCCAGACGAATCTTGATAAGCTTTTGGAAACTATCCTAATAGACTATAAACAAACTACTGGATTTTTGTCTCTATGAATAACACAATGCTATATGGTTGTTAATAACTAATAAGCCGATGTGATATTATGTAAATAAAAAAAAATTAACAGATTTGTTATGCATAAGAAACGTTTGTAGTTATTGAATAAATTTCCTACCTTCAACGGATCAACGCCTGGAGAGAGAATGAAAAATACAGGCGTGATTGAACTGGTTTCTTCAAAGGATTTATGAAAAGGTGGAGATCTGGATTCAACAAATTCTGAACCAAGCTTTTCTTCTACGAAGCACCTAAATAAATTCATGAAATACAATATTTTAAACAATTTAAGCAAAAAGGAAATGTTTTAACTTAGTATTATTATAATTAGTATTATTGTTATATATTATACCAGGTAGTATACAAGGTGTTCCCGCTATACTTAATGCTCTTTTTTATAAATAACAGATTTTTGAGATGGATAGAAAAGGAAAATAATTAATTATTTCTTATACATGCTACGATAGGGTAAATAGATTTTTGAAATGTTATTGTTTCTACGAGAATGTCAAGATTATGTATGTTTTTTAAATTTATGAATAACGCAGTACCAAAACTTTTTTTCTCCTATAGAAGTAAAACAATTTGTACTAAAGACATTAAATAAATACTCTTAGTTTGAATAAGTAATTTTTTGCTTCTTACACGTTAAAATAGTAAAAAATTCAGTATCATCTTTTTACACAAGTTTTATACGTACATATTACAATGAAACTTCTATAATATGTAAAAAAATGCTAATATACTGTTCAAGACCATTGAATAGGTAAGGATTTATGACACTGCTGAGCAAGACCTAAGAGTCTAGGCCCGAAAACTCTTTAAGGGCCAACAGTGTTATAAACTACTCGGTAAAAGAAGCAAACTATTATCCTTCGCCCGATCTTGAGTGATGAACAGCGGGGCAGATGCGAAGAACCAGGTCAAGAGCTGTTCTCTTCTGTCTTACAAAGTTCAAGGGTCGTGGTTTGACCGTGCTGTAACATAACACTCGATATTTTATTTTACTTTATTTGTATTTTACAATTTACAATTTGGTAAATTTTTCTAGCTTAATTACTAAATAACACGTGGATGGCTACCCCGAGCAGGATACCACCTTCCAGTTTGTTTATTTTGTTTCTTTAACAAGGTCAGTGGGATGTTTTCTTTTCAGTCTCCTTTTTCTATGGGTTTCGCTCGTGTCAGCAGCCAACTTATTTGGCTGTTTTGCCGTTATTTCCTTGTTTTTTTTTTTTTTTTTTTTTTAGTACCTGCCGATTTCTTCTTTGACCATTGGTATTTTTATGTCTTTGTGTGTATCCTCGTTTCTGATATATTGTTCTGAGTATCTTTGAGAAGCGACTCTGGTTTATTTACTTGACTCATTGTTGCTGTCCCCCATAGTGGTATTCCGCAAGTCCAAATTGGTTTTATTATCATTTTGTAAATTTTTAGTTTATTTTCCATACTGACCTTAGAGCTTTGATTAGTTAGCCAGCATATCTACTTCTTTTTATCCGTATTTTGTCTATAATTGATTTAGTATGTTGCTTTCATGTAAGTTATGAGACTAAATGGAATCTTAGTATTTAACTTGCTTTGTTTGAGTTATGTGCGTGCCATTCAATTGGATATTAGGTAGTTTCCGTTTTCGTATTGTAAATGTAATATGATTAAATTGACTGGAGTTTGCTTTTATTTGTTTATCTTGCAGTCATTTTTTTATTTTTCTGATACGCTCTTGTACTGCTGTTTCTGAATTAGTGTGCCTGACTACTACAGCCGTGTCATCCGCGAATGTCAGTATTTGGTAGTTGTAAGAGTGCTGATTTTGGGAACGATTATATACTTGAGTTTGAGCCCTCTGAAGATATTATCGCCGGGCGCCAGTTACAGGTGGCTATCCTTTTATTGTTTTCTTGGCCTGGGACACTAGCTGCTTATCGTCTCGATGGCTGTGACCTGTAGGATGTTTGTCAGGCGTGGTTATTCTATTATTGTGTTATAACCTTGTGACAGGGACACAAAAGGAATGAAACTTTAGCGAATTAAATTTGCTAAAACAGTTGTGTGATGTAGCAGCTAAATAGATCCTGGATCCATATATCTTTAATCGTATCATATCTAATTTCATTATTTGTATTACTATTATTGATATTTATATTCTTTTTTAAATACATAGAACAAAGATAAGCTTTCAAAGATTAATGTCTTTTTATTTTATTTCATTATGTGTATTGCTATTATCATAATTTGTGTTCTTTTTTAAAATACATAGTACAGAGATGAATTTACAAAGAGAAATCTTTTTAAAGATAAACGGGAAGAAAGTAACTGTTCTATTATTCGAAAATTCCATTATCCTAACATTGACACCTCCTAATTAGTTCTATATCTTTCCAACTGCAATATTATTGCAATGTTTTTTAATTTACGATGTTCAGAACTATTTCAGTCTTAAGCACATGTTCCAAATGATAGCTTCTCACTTGTGAACATTTCGTAATGCTGCGATAAGAAAATAATCGCATCTTACTCAACATCTCTGGTATCACAGCAGCTGAACCTCCACGTATCCTAATTTTCTGTTGCCTGGATTAATCATACGTGACTATAATCGTTAAATAATTACATTTTGATGTGGACTATTTCCAGATCACACCATACATCCAAAAGGCGTCCGTTTCATGTCAAGTTTATATCCAAGCATCCTATGTACATTGTGAACATTCTCAAGATGTTTGCAAGACTTAAATTTTGCATGTCCTAGCAACGCCCATTTCTTAAATCTTACAAATGTCTTTAAAACTTAAATTTTGGATGTTCTAGGAACATCTCTCCCGAAAGTCCTACGAATATTCTTAAGATCAAATTTCGAATATTTTACTAATATCCATTTCGTAAATCTAAAGAATGAAATATCAGATGTTATAAGAACAACCATTTTGTATATTTTACAGATAAAAATTTCACTTTACAGATTAAATTAAACATTTACAGATTAAACCACAGATATTACAAGAACAATCGTTTTCTAGCTTTCACTGTTAAATATTGAAAAATTCTTAGAACATTCATTATAGAAGTACAAGGTTTCCAATTCCATGAATTTTTGCAATTTCCACAAAGCTTCCATGTTTAAGCTATGTATGCACTAGAAATTCAAACTTCAGGAAGTAGTAATTCAATAAATTGCTTAAGTTTCAAATAGGACACCATGCCCAAAACGAAGATTCATCAGTGAATATTATATTACTCCAATCACGATCTCTGTTTTCATTCGCCCATGCCAGACGATTTTCGACGTTTCGCGTACGCGGCACTCATATTAAAAAGCTCTGTTCCTTTCACGTAAAGTTGACGCTGAAGTTTCGTCGAGTACGCATGCATTTGAAACGACAATCAATCGAATGGGCTAGCATTTAGGTACCCGATTCGGTAGTACGAGCCAAATGGTGGTCCCCTGTGTACTGGAAGTCGAAAATATAGAATAACAATTTTCGATACTAATCTGTTATCGAAAAATTTCTACATATTAAGAAACACGACTTTTTTTAATTTTAAAACATGCACTAATTTATTTGTACGTCTATGAGAGAATGATATAATACATGGTAATGTTCGTGTAATACTAAAACATTTCTTTTTCTCGATGCTTAGATTATAGATTATTAAAAATAGATTGTCAAGGAAAGTAAAAAATATTGGAAAAATAAAAAAGCCAACATTACACGGAGTTCCCAAGCGGCATCCATCTAAGTACTATCCGTGCCCAGCGCTGCTTAACTTTCATGATTGGACAAGAACGAGTGCTTCTCTTTTTTATTTTTTTCTTCATGATGTTTACTGATCCAGAAAATGATTATTACATGTGTATGGTATTCATGATAAACAATGAATTTCAGTTGTAGGGTGGATTAGGCAAAAGTACCGATACTTGACGGTACGACATAGCCATACAATGATATGTGTCTGAATTACTTTTTTTTTTTTTTTTTTTTTTTTGGCATTATAATTTATTCGAATTTAAGTCGCCGTAAAGCGATGCTTATATACGATATTGTTTGTTCTTCTTAACTCTGTCCTGAAAACCTGGTTGCAAAGACAAGGCAGTTGTTTCATATTACAAAAAATTTTTTTTTTTTTTTTTTTTAGCGTGGAGGAAATCTTCATAGACACCTTTCTTGCAACCCTGCGGTGGGGCAATGAACGCAGGAGGATAGAGCAGAAGGTAGTGCCGGATTCCTACCGGCTAAAACCTCCACGAGTATTCTGACAGCTTCTCAGATACATTTTTGTGAGTGATCTCGGACCCTGGAGGTGCTTTTATCAAAGCGTCACACAAATATACGCGAGGGATTGGATTGGTTGTGTTTTTTCCCTGTTGTATAATTACTTGGTAGGAGAATTTTGGGCTCTCGAAACCCTTTTTAGAAATATTTTCATCAGGGCGAGGATTCGAACTCACGACGCATCGTTCTTAGTTCAAGACCTTTAACGAGCGCAGCTACGTACCCCACGATGAGAACGAGTGCACTCAATGCAGTTTGAGCGTAGGCCGAAGTAACTTTTTTTCTTACTGAATATTCATTTACAAAAAATATATAAAAATGTAATACTGTTTATGTTATATAAATATAATATGAATGTACGCGAAGAGCACTGGTATTTGTATACGTGCATCTAGATGTATAAAATATTACGTAGCTTTTTAAAAATATGGATTATAGGGTCCCATCGTGTAGGTACGCGTGTACTTGGAAAATAACGAGAGTCAGGCGGACGAAAATTTATAATTGATTTACTCGAAAACGGAGCCTTGTATCAAAAATTGCTACTCTACATTTTCGATTTACGTTTGCATGAGGAATTGTCTTTTTTAGCGATATGTCTGGCTCTATTTTATTTTTCAGTTTATTTGTTTCAGAGATAATAATTTCGTTTAATTATCCTCCACCCATGTGTTCGTTGTGCGTGTGTTTTAGAATAGCGAGTGCCGATAACGTATAGCTTTTCCCTTGTTTTACATGTTGTGAAGCAACTAGACCCAATGTCTTGATTGATGTTCTGTATCGATATACCTGCTTCCTGGAGGAGGGGAGCTTTTTCTGGTTGCAGTTTGAAAGAAGGGATAGAGTTAGGTTCATTTAACTTAAAAATTTGATTTATCAGTGGGAACATGCTAGATGTATTTTTACACATATTTTTTTATTTCGTTTGGCCATCTTCTCTTTTATCGTAAGAATAGCTGTAATTTAGATTGCTTATTTTTGATAGTATGTAGCTTTTGTCTCGTTGTAGCTCGCTTTCGCAGACAAGGCACTATTTTAGAATGGTAGTGCAATAGCTAGAACAATTCCCTTCGACATTCGTAGCAATATTTTTAATTTCCTATGCTACGAGTTTCTTGTAAGGATAATTGACGGATTCTAACGGTCCGAGCGGTCGAGCGTCACCCTTCCCAATATCATCGAAGCCTCGCATTCATCCAGGTATCGTTCACGCTCTTCCCGCGAAGGATCCGTCGCACTTGTGGCATATTCACGCAGTAAGCGCCATCTTGCGGGCGAATGACTTTCTTGAAAACCAATCAGCGTACGTATTTGGAGTCCCCCGTTTTAGGCCTCCGTTTAACTCAAGGCTTGTTGGGCTCGCTCGGGTATATCAACGGTATCGGCAGTCTGGTTCCAGTATTTCAATCGTGAACGTCGATCAGAGTCAGCTACCGTGCCTTTGAACCGGTAAACGTGGAGTAACGGACCGTTTCAATCTCTCAGCGCTCGTGCAGGCGAAGTCGGCGAAACCATCAGGATCATAACGATCAGTGGACTGTCCTGTGCGAAATCTTCAGTTGTGAACAGCATCTCCAGGCAAACGTGAAGGTACGCATCATTTTAGTAAGCGTAAACCGTCCCGTGCGGGTCTTTCAAATGCGAGCGGCATCGACACGCGTTCGCGGACGAGTGTATCGTTAATCATTCGTATCGTCTTACGATAATTCAGTCGCATTCGTTTAGTCGTACATCGCGTCGCGGCATTCGCTTCAGTTGCTTCGTATCGCATAATCGTCCGCAGTAAGCAGTCGTCAATTTCGTCATAATCGTCGAAGACAATTCGAAATTTTCTCATCGTTTGTTCTTCGATATTTTGTTCTCGAGTTTTAACTTCGCCAATTTTTCTTCGCGCATTGAGTCATTACTCTCCCTCGTAAATTTGTTACCCAAGATTAATTCGACGGGAAACAAGTTACAGAGCGCGGTATCGTCAATATCGGATACTCGCGCATGTTAGACGTATCATTATTTCTTTAACCGTTTGAGTACCAAGCAGCGTGATCGCGCTGCTTAGATTTTGTGTCGAAAAGTCCCAGTACATTTGAACGCTACGGTCAACTGACCGTATTTTGTATGTCATTGCTATCGTAATAATTTTTATTGAACAAAACTTGAAATATTTATAAACTAATAATACGCATATATAAAAATATATATTTATTTCATAAAAATAACAGATGTGACAAGCCCTATTGTGCCATATGTTTCTCTTCGCAATCGATTAAGAGGCTATCGCGCCGTTCGGGACTTTTAGACCCTAGGTCTTTTCAAAGACTTCTGGGTCTCAAACGGTTAAATTATGTTAGTATTATCAATAAATAATTATTTTTCTGTTTACTCTATATAATTTTTAAAACATTAAAAGATTATTATTACTCGACTACTTCAATATTGATTACGATACTTTTTTAATTACGTTGAAACTTGTGTGAGAGACTGTAAAATTGATTCGAAGTAGTATTTTACAGGAACTGATGAAACCGGTGAGTTGGATATTTATATAATTAAAAGTTATTCTACTTTTGAATTTTCTTCTCGAATATGTTAACTGTACTTGAGCAGCGCTGGGTCAAATTTATAGAAAAAATATTTTGAATACTATCTTAAGTAGTTGTTGGTCTACAGTACGAATAAAATATTTTAAATATGTAGTAAAAAATAAACTATCTTTATTTTCACAATGTGCTATATAGAATAAAGTATTTTATCTTTGTATTGTAAATAGTGTTTAAAATGTTCCTTAACAATGAAAATAGATTAAGCAGAAGGTTAATATCAGGATGAAGAATCCAAAATATTTACAAATTAAATTCGTATTCTTTTTAACCTTGCTGCGGTCTCCGGGTCTCTTTGTTCTTACTACTCTCCTTTTCTCTAAGAACCTGTATTCTTTAAACGTATAGAGCAAAATGTTATCCGGCCCACATATTTGAGAAAAAGACGTGCGATCATAGAAAATTAAGGGAACGCATTGATAAAAAATTATATTATAAGACGGTAATATGACCCGCGTAGGAAAGCTGCAAAAGAAATAGCAAAGAGTGTTATAAATACATCGGAATATTTCAAACAGAAAATAAGAGTTCGTAAAAATTTCACTAATGCCAAAATTTTGTTAGCGATATTAGATTGTACCTGTTCTTTGCAATGAAAGTTATTCCCCGGTACTTTAGTTAGAAGATAAGATAAGCAAAAACGAATCTTTGTATGCAAAGGTAATTTTCTACTTCAAACTCTTGCCGAATAATTTAGTTGAGTGGAAAATCGCAGCAGGGTTAAGTATGGGTATTCGCAAGTAAAAAGTATTATTCAAAGCTTCCATCACTTAGATTACTCGTTTGTGGGCAAACACGCAATCCATTTCTTTTTTTTTTTTTTTTTTTTTTTATTTAATTTATACTTTACAATTTGTCCAGCTGGACATTTGTTAAATTTTTGTGACTTTGTTGCTTAATAACACGTGGAAGGTTACCTTCATCAGGCAGGATACCATCTTCCAGTTTGTTTATTTTATTTCTTTAGCAAGGTCAGTGGGATGTTTTCTTTACAGTCTTCTTTTTATATGGGTTTTACTCGTTTCAGCAGCTAGCTGGTTTGTATGTATTGCCGATCTTTCCTTATAATTTTCTGCGTACCTAATAATTTCTTCTTTGACCTTTGGTATTTTTAAATCTTTGTGTATATGCTCGTTTCTGATGTACCATAGGGCGTTGACTATTGTTCTGAGTATCTTCTAGAAGCAACTCTAGTTTATTTACATGACTCCTGTCCCCCATAGTGGTATTCCAAATTGGTTTTATTATCGTTTTCTAAATTTTTAGCTTATTTTCCATGCTGACTTTAGAGTTTCGACTAGTTAGTCAGTACATCTGTCTCCTTTTTATCCGTATTTTGTCTATAATTGATTTACTATGTTGCTTTCATGTAAGTTATGAATCTAAGTGGATTCTTAGTTTTTAACTTGCTTTGTTTGTGTTTCGTGCATGTGATTCAATTGAATATTAGGTGATTTCCGTTTTCGGATTGTAAATGTAATGTGGTTAAATCGACTGGGGTTTGCTGTTATCTTGCAATCATTTTTCTATATTTCTGATACGGTCTGGTAGTAATATGACCGCTGTTTCTGGATTAGAATGCTTGCGTTACGTTGAACGCACGGGGAGTAGTGAAATTAAGAAATCACTGATCGTTTCCTCGCATCGTTCGAATGATTTCGCTTAAATTTAAACGTTTTACGAGCAAGGTAAAAAAATTCAGACTTGAAATATGGTGGCAGACTTGACTGTCCTAACATTCTTAATCGTCACTCCATTGAACTTACACAATAGAGTGTGGTATAACGCCTCTCGATAGGCGACTCTTGACTCTTCGGTGGCTAACTGAGGATCAACGGCTGCGGTGCCGAAATATATTGATGGACGTCAGCCCTGAGGTGATTTTAATGCAGGACGTGTAAGGTGCCAAAGAAATACTCGGTGGTATTTCACAGTATATTTATTGAGAATTCTCGCTTTCTCGATTTTGACTCTTTACGTACCACTCTCGATTCCAATTGACGATTCTCACCTCTCGGTTTCAACTCAACTGTTTTCTTGAACCGATTCGTTTCTTTTCGTCGTCCCTCAATTTTCCTATTACGCACACGTTCGTTAGGCGTCCGCGACTGTTCTCACGTACGCCTTCTTCTAAATATTCGGCGGAAGGACCATACGGATATCGATAGCTCATTAGGCCTGTTCGCACTAGAGCTTCCGTGATACCGTTGGAAAGTTTTGTTGTCCAGTACCACTAAGCCCTATTCAAGTTTTCCGACCCTTTCCGCTTGAAGGCATTCGCGCTTTATCGCCGACATTGTCTGTATGTCGGCGATCTTTCCGCTTTACTATAATTCAGACCAAGGAAACCATTCTACAGTGTCATCTGACTAGTACGGCCGTGTCGTTCGTGAATGTTAGTATTTTACTGTTGTGAGTTATACGCAATCCAGTGAAACTAGATGGTTTTGCGATGGATAGGTCGTGACAGGTGTGGAAGAAACATTTGAGTATTATTAACAGCATTTATTTATTAACGGATACTCTAAATATTACATTTTGCGTAGAACTCCCGATTATTATTGGTGGTTCGCGATTCACGATTACAAGTTCGACTTCTGGGCGACGCATACGGTGCGCGATACAAATTCGGATGATGATTGCTCGAGGTGTGTTGCGGAACTCTGGTCAGCTATCGCTGCTAACTACTAACTATTGATTATCAACTCTGACTGACGTCTAACAACTGACTTTCCGTCACGATGATACTGCAGAGGAAAACTCTGATGGGGTGTGTCTCAGGGCACGAGATCATCGGATTCGTCGAGCAAAATCTTCGTTAGGAAAGTGAGAGAAATGGACGTTACTGTTAATTGGTTGATTTCTGGGTTGGTGGTTGAAGAAGGATGCTAACCGCCCTTGAGAGGAAGTTGCTAGTGGGAAGCATCGTTTGAGAAAAGCAGATTTCCCGTATCTTCCCGTAGTAGGTGATGTAGGTATCCCGTAGTAGGGATTGTTAGGAGAAATACTATTTGTTCCTTTGAAGAACCCCAGTTAAATAAATTCTATGATTTATAGTGGATCCTCAGCTTAGCTGAAAATATACTGTGAAGACGTATCGATATCTGGCAATCATCTTATCCGAAGAATAGGGTCTTTGTGTAGCGAGTTGCGGGACAGAAACCATTGAAAAATATACTGTCGAGTGTCGCTACAGTTTTAAAATTGAAGTAGACGATGAAATTAGAGTATTATGATCGTGCAAGTTCAAAGGGGCTGATTCCCTATACAAAAGTCGACGATGAAGTGACAATTTTTAACGCAAGACTTGGTTTTCCAGAAAATTAATGATGAAGTTCCGTCCCCTTGACTCGCTACGTTTTAAATATACGCGTACCTACATGACGGAACTTCACAATCCATTATCTGGGAAACGAAGCCGGGAAGAATTTTATATATCTGGATGCACGTCTTAAAACACCATTTATCCTCGTACATACATGTATGTTCTTACATATTTTGTCTACTCGATAACATGAAGTAACAAAACTGAGTACTTCAGCCAACGCTCATACCGCGTTGAAAGTACTCGTTCTCGTCCGATCACGAAAGTCAAGCAGCGCCGGGCACGGATAGTACTTAGATGGGTGACCGCTTGGGAACTCCGTGTGGTGTTGGCTTTTTTTACTTTTCTTAACACTTGGC
Organism: Bombus campestris; assembly: GCA_905333015.3. Taxonomy (NCBI): domain Eukaryota; kingdom Metazoa; phylum Arthropoda; class Insecta; order Hymenoptera; family Apidae; genus Bombus; species Bombus campestris. Next base: position 1,949,906 of record HG995148.1, on the reverse strand, counting down.
CAACCGAACGGGTAGATCTCCTCCCCTCTTTGAAGAACGTCGCTAAGTGACCGAACGGCGGGGAGTTCTCCCTTTTTGATTTTATCAACGCGTTTTCTTTTTTGTTGGTGCTATCAGTCATTGTTTACCTGAAATTGTCACTAATTAATTGCGACTCTTTTTCTGCTTTTATAAAGTACAATATGTAATAAAATATACCAATTTAGTGGACATAAAGTTAATTAAAAAGGGACACTATCAGTTGTGACTACATAAAGTTATAGTCGAACGATACCACACTGTAAGAAAATATTAAAATGCATCATGAATTTTTGACTTCACGTTCATGTCGTGTCATTTATTTTTAGTCCTGTTTAATGTTTTTAATTTTACGTATGTCATTTTATACTTTTCATTTGATGTATCGTATAAACAATACGTGAAATCATTAAACAAAATCATTACCACAAAATGTAATTGGCCATATAAATAGTATTTACTCTTCTTTGGTTTTCGAGTATTAGCAAATACTAGTCCTCGTTACTTGGAAAAATGCACGATGGATAGCGTATAGGTTGGCTTGTGCGGCCGCGGTGGACAGAGGAGGGTATAGCTCGCTCTAGTGCGCGCGATTGGTTAAGTGTTAATAAGCTATGGTCGTATACGTCAAGAAAATATCTTTTTAGCATTAAACGATCGTTACCATACGTTGTATCATTCTGGCATACGCACTTACTTCAATAGTGCTTTGTTTATATTTTCCGATAATGTTACATGAATTCAATATTCGGAATTGAAGAATGTGTTATACATACATATAAGTATTATACCTACGTATGCCGTTTGAAGGAATGCAAAAATACATGTGCCTGAAAATTGTGACAGAAACCGAAGGACGATGATTTCCCTGCGCCTGGCGAAAGTGAAGTCGAAAATATAAAATGACATTTTTCGCTTTGTTTTCGCGAAAATCAATTATGAAATTTCCCCTACTTAACTTCACAGTCCATTTTCTTGAAAACGAAGCCAGGCAAGATTTTACGTACCTTTTTTATCCTTCTCCATAATTTTATGTCGTAAATATATTTTATTCAATAATATCAAATAACAAAATTGATTACTTCAGCTAACGCTCATATCGAACTGAATGCATTCTTTCTCGTCAGAGTGCTGTGAACTGCCAACAGGTTGGACCTCACTGGCCAAGAATACCAGGCGTATGACTTGTTAGTGAGTTTGCCTATTTATACTGTGATACTCAATAACGAAAAGTGATAAATGATGCTCACTATAAAAAAATCAAGAAAAGAGAAGGAAGGAAGGTAGACAGAATGAAATGAGCAACCAAAAAAGAAAAAAAAAATACTCTTACAATAATGGATCAAGAACTTTCTTCGTATCACAAGCTTTGGCTCCCAAAGGAAGCGTACACTCAACTGTCGGCTAAAGCTTGTGAACAGGAATAAAAGGGGAGAAAGTAGCCAGGGAAGTGTAAGCAAAGAAGAAAGCACAACAGGAGTCGCGGACCGCAAAAAAACGGAAGCATAAATTCAGCAGATAGCTTCCCATTATCAGTAATACGAACGAACAATAGATTCAGCGTATTGGCAACCACAAGAGTCCAGCCTATCTCGGACACAGCAACTCTCTCAAATAAAAACAATCATAGGATCCACAAGGCCAAACTCTACTTTAGAATTGATGAGGAAACAACGAAAACCTATGAAATACAGCACATAGGCATACGGCCTCTTAGGACGGGAAATCACAAGTCCGAGAGAAAATAATAAATGGACCGAGAAATATATCATAACCAAAGAAACCCTAAACGTCCTTGGCGCAGCCCAGCGAAATGGACAACGCAGGGGGCCCATCTCCAGCGATAACGCTTCCATGAAGCCAGACACAACCCTGACAGGCCATTAGCCTCTACAAGGAAGAACGCTGACGCCAGAGCTCCCACAAATAGAGACTAACCGCTTCCAATATACATCACCCACCAAGATTCAAAGTAGACAGCAAAACCCATTGAAGAAACTCTAAACACAGTCATTCCATGTTAAACGAATACACGCAGATAAACATGTGCTATTCTTACAAAGTATACCAGACTTTGACAAAGTGAAAGAAATTCTAATTACAACTAAGACAGCGTTTACGCATATACATCCAACTCGGAGAAGTACCATATGGTCTCACTAAAGGTTCTAAACAATAGCTTCTCCGAGACAGAGATACTCGCAAAGTTGCAAGCACTACAAATGTCCGACGTCCAATTGACGAAAGTATATGGCGCTGGCTAAAAGCGCATTATGAGCGTTGGTTAAAACATTTTGGTTCTCCTATTTGTCTTTGATGTTAAAAAAAAAAAAAAAAATAGAATATTTAAAGAAAAATAAGTGTGTGCAAAAATGAGAATGATATAATATGAGGTAATTGTTGTGTAATGCCAAAACATTTCTTTTTCTCGATGCTTAGGTTATACATTATTAAAAGCTGATTGTTATGGAAAGTAGAAGAAATTGGAGAAATAAAATAAAACCAACACCACACGGAGTTCCCAAGCGTTCACCTATCTACGTAGCATTACGCGTGCCCGGCGTTGCTTAACTTTCGTAATCGAACTTAAACGAGTGTGTTACGTCGAAGGCACGGGGAGTAATGAAACTAAGAAATCACTGGTTGTTTCTTCACGTCGTTCGAATGATTTCCCGCAGGTCTAAACGTTTCACGAGCAAGATAAGAAAAATTCAGACTTTAAATATGCTGATAGAGTTTATTATGTAAATTCGACAGAGTGACGGTTAAGAATGTCAGAACAGGGTCTTGAGAGCTGATTTTCCCAAGGTTTATATATTATTGATTGGCTCTTATGTAGGGGATATCGCCGTGACCCAGGTCACAGGTGGGCATGCTATTATTATCCTCTGACCCAGGGACACTGTCCACTTTTGTTACGTGTGGTGATTCTCTACACAAACCAGGCCCACACCGCGGGCAAGACGGCAGCCAGATGTCTTCACTCCATTATTGCGTGCCCGCAATAGTCTTAAGGACTATACCACCTTAAACCTTAACATTTTCATAGTTAAGGTCCTTCAAACCAAACAAGAACCTTTTATTTTAAGTGTTTCTTAAATTTATTGTCTATTACGTGAAGATATGGGAAAGTTGGTTTTTCTCACGTTCGGTGTCTTGCGCTAGCAACTCGGGGGTGGTTAGAACCCTTACTTGTCTACCAACCTTTTAGATCAGTCAACATCTCTAGACTGATTTTCCATCTTTAGTTCAGTCAACATCTGTTGATCTGGTTTCTACCCTTAGTTCAATCATCTAGTTAACTTATATCTATACGCACCGAGCGTAACTATAATATCTCGTCTATAAAGTTGTTGGAATAAAGCGTGAATTGTAACCAATTACCTCAGTGTTATCATCAATTCAACCACCCCTATTATTTTAAACGAAATAGGGGATCGATAATTCTACGGCGTACATTGTCTAATCCTAACGGGAATTTACAACTCCCGCTTCCTCGCGATTACGTCTCTCCGGGAACGATCGAACAACGTTGTTGTTTCGATGGTCTGCAGGATGTTCCTTATGACTCTGCTCTGGTAGATCGTCTAGGATGGATGGTCCATTTATCTTCGCTTTCGGTGATGTTTTGGAGAATGTCTATTAGATTGCCACTGATGTATTCAAGGGTCAGAATTGTTGATATTATGGTCTTCTTTCTGGAAAGTAAAGTTTTAATCTATTGCCATTGTTACGTTTTTGTTTCGATAGTTCTGTTTACGTTACCGTTAAATTTTGAAATTCGGGTAAATGGTAGTTGCTGCCACCAGAAACAATCTAAGGATTGCTTCAGTTAGAATTTTTGTTGTCGTTTATCTTTTTGATGATTCCGAATTGTCGTATTCCTTAGTAATTCTGTCGACAATTAAATATCAGTGGGTTGCGTTGACTGATGTTTAATGCGATTATCAATTAAACTCCACGTTTCGGTTAACCTGCTCCGCGCAGGAGTACTGGTACGGGAGAGGATCAAAGTTGGTGAAAATAAATGTTTGTTTAATCTAATCATATTATAAGGCGAATATTTTCCACAACAAAAGTTTATTCTGATTCTAATTGGTTATTAACAGAGTTATCGTTGAAATTTAGAATACTCGAAGTTACAATTGTTCGCGATACGTTTTACTTATTACAAGATTTTAATTTATGTGTTTCTGAATAATTTACAAGTTGACAAATATAAGCACGTCGATTAACAAAACTGACAAGAACCGAGAACTAAATGAAACAAAGAACTAAAAGCTAAAGGACTAAAGGATTAAAGAACTTAAGAACTAAGAGCTGAGAAAACTAAGAGATAAGGAACTAAAGAACTAAAGAGTTAAAAGCCAAAGAAACTGAAATATTAAGAGCCTAAGGAATTAAGAACTAATCGCTATGAACCAAGAAATTACTTGCCAAAACTGTGGAACTGATCACCAAGAACCAAGGAATCAATCACCAAGAATTGAGGAACCGATCACACAGAACTAAGAAATTAATTACTCTGAACTAAGGAATTATCTGAATAACCTGAATCTTTCTTCTATGTTGCTGCGCTTATTTATAGTTTGCTCTACCGTAGAAGGGAAGGGGGGTCGTCATGTGGCGGTTTGTGAAGCTCGAATTCGCTTTCTAATCAGATTGTTAAATTTTAATTCTCGAATTGAAACGCCTACTCGCGCTATTGGTAGGTTTTAGCCTTCGTTACGGCGCGTGTGCAGCGCGAGATGTGACACAATGGATTCTTTGCGTTTGATATTCAATAAAATAGGTGGGTGGATTGGATGAAAGAATTTCTGCTGGTCTCAGCCACTCGGGGTCTCGTCATTGAACTATGTACTCGTTATGTTCCCATACTTTTATCTACTTCGTTTGTGTTTTAATAAGTTTTCCAGCCTGATCTCTCTGATATCGCCTTTTGTTCGAATCAGTGGTTTCTTTTGCTTTGACTATATAGGCGTTATGTCCATTTTTCCAGAGGTTAAACAATTGTTCTTTAATCAAGCTGGCGGTAGTTGATACTGAGGATGGCATATTAGCTTGTCGTCCAAATGTTAGTCCGGTCGTTCCGTGTACTGAAGTACTACATTCCATACAAATGAGTTTAAGGTTTCGTCCCAGTCGTTTTGTCGGTCGGTCGTGCAAGTTCGAATAAGGTCTTTTGCTACAGTATGTGTCCGTTGGAGGGATCAGTCAGATTGCGGATGGAAAGAAGTAGTTTTTCAAAGCTTGTTCAAATGTATCCATCAGTTTACATATGTGGCGACTCATGAGCCATAGGTTGAGGCGAAGCGAGAGCGACTCATGTTGTTGTTGTGCCTCGGATCACGGATACACGAAATTAGCGCTAGATTATTTCTAAGCAAAAACAATGTCGCCTTGAGGGTAACCGTCGTTCCAAGACGAATTTAAATCTTCCGACTCCCCCCGACCAGTATAAATAAGCCGACACGATCGCGAGTATCGTTTATACTTATACTTAAATTATTTATTTTAAGTAAACTTGAAGGTTGCAGCCTCATCCTCTCATATCCATTATGATACTTTTAGGTGCGGAAAGTATGTACGTTTAGTGATCCAAAATTTCGTTAATGATCGAGCTGGCTGTTTGGCTTTTTAAAGGGATGAGAACGATTGGTCTTGGATAGGCAGGATAAATTGGTTACCTTGTTTGGTTTTTGCGAGAGCTGCGATTATGTCCATTGCGATTGTGTAATTTGGGTTGCTCTTTTGCTCTGACACGGTTCAGTTTCTCTCGTTGACAATTTCGCGTAATTCGACAACGTTCTCTTGCGCGGCTACTAAAGTTCGGTGTCTTTATATACCGAATGTTGGTCGTGAATTGTCCAATATAGTCAAAACGTCGGAATTGTCGCGGCAAACAGTTGTCGAGATTTTGGTAGAACGCGTATCTAAGGGGTTTGTGATCTCTATAAATCGCAAAATCTGCCCCTTCGACGGCCTGTCTAAAGCGTTTAACCGCGGTGTACATTGCGAGTAGTTCGCGATCATACGCGCTACATTTTCGCTACGCGGAGGTCAAGGATTGCGTAAGGAATCCTAACGGCTGCCGTGTATCAACGTTGACGCGTTGTTGCAGGACCGCCCTCATCGCGTAATCGTATGCGCTAGCATTGTAACGCCCGCGAGAGCACATTTCAGTTCGCTGAAACAGTTTTGAATTTCCTCCGACCATTCAATGGGCTCGTTGCAATTTTTCGCACCTTTTAACAGGTCGTTGAGTGGTTGTAGATTTGCTGCGTGCTCCTGTATGAAACGTCGGTAGAAGTTACTCATTTCCAGGTACCTTCCCAGATGTTTGATAGAGTGCGGTGCTTCGATAATGGCGTCAGCAAGGCTCGGCTAGCGGTTTTATCTCGTCGGCGGTTATGGTGTATCCCAAAAATGTGATTTCGCGTGATTTATTACTACACCGTACTCGTCTCAGAGTTTAAACAAAGTTTGCCAGTGTTTGCGGTGTTACTTTCCATCTTCCGAAGCTATCAGAAAGTCTTCGACGTAAGCGTGAACGAAATCTAATGCGCGTGTTATTTCATCGACGAACTTTTTATACCAACGTTTTTGCCGCAATTCAAAATCCGAACATGGTATTAATTGCTTCGAACAAACGGAACGGGGTCGTCATCGCTGTTTTTTTTCGACGTCTTCGGGCGCTACCGGAATTTGATGATACGCGCGGAGGAGATCGATTTTCAAAAAGATGCGCTTATTATGTAGTTGCTGTGCGAAATCTTCGATGTTTGGCTGCAAATACCTGTTGGATATGTTGTGAGCGTTCAGCGCTCTGTAGCTGCCATAGATCGTAGGTTTGAGTCCTTTTTGAGTACGACGTGCAAGAGTGATGCCCATGGGATCTTCGATGGTCTAATCACTCCTTGCTACATTATCACCTCTAATTCCACCTTCATCTGTTTGAGCCGGTCAACAGATACTTGTTGTTGATGTTTTCTGTTGACGGGGTTATTGGCGTCCAATTGGTGTTCTACACTGTGCCGTGCTGGACCTCTTCTGAAAACGGACAGCCGGGTTAAATTGGAGAATTTCACCGGGAGTTAATGGTAGGTTTATTCGCCGATTATCGTTTTTATCAATGCTACGTGGGCCTTGGCCGCGTATCCCGTTCATGCCAATTGGTTTGTTGTTTGTCTCGCAGGTCCACCAGCAATTCATAGTAGTTTAAAAAGTCCATGCCGATGATTAGAGTTTGATTGTCAGCTATAACAAAACGCCATTTGAAGGCTAGTCTGAGGGACAAGTTCAGGTTAATCACGATGGTACCGTATGTCGCAATCCGTTTCTCGTTGGCCACGAACGGTTCTTACTCGCTTCTGATCACGAGTTTGGGTAATCTGTTCTGCCAGTACACACATATATCGGCGCCGGTCTCTACAAGGAAGGAAATCCTCGAACTCTTATCTGTGACGAATATACGGCGAGATACAGAACCGTCTTCGTGCGCCGCTTTCATAGGCGGCTGTTTCTCTGATTTCAGGTGCACGGGGAAAGACACTTCTTTGCGCGGTCTTGAAGCGTCGCGTGGTTGTAGTAGAGGCCGAACTGCTGCAGTCTTTCTCTCGAATACGATCTACGACGACTCCTGCTTCGTCGTCGTGATGGGCGGTCATTGTCGAAATTCGATGCGCTTATTTGCGCTCGCAGTTGGATAAATTGCTCGTTCAACGCTTTGTAGCAGCCGGCCTGTGATTCGCTTGCTCTAGCGTTTTGCATTCATTCCCGTGACTCGCTCACCGCTGCCATTCGGAATGTGACTGGTCGAGTCTCATGGATCCAGTCCGCCAACGCCGTCAGGCCTTTCGGATTAAATTCCATCGCGGCGACTAGGATTACATGTGCGCCTGTCGGCAGGCGATTCTTCCAAAGCGTCAGGACGAACTTATCCGAGACCATGGGGATGGCTAGCTTTTTCAGGTTGCGGTAGAACTGGGACGGCGTTCGGTCTCCGATTTCCTCGCTCTCGAGTAATTTTCTCATCTTTGTACCGTCGGAATCGGTCAGTCCTTTAATCACCTCACTTTTAATTCATTCGCAGCATCCCGTCTTCGGCGGATGGACCACTATATCCTCCACTTGGGCTAGGATCGTTTCATCTAGGTTCGCGATAGTGGTAAAATACTGCAACTCGTCACTCGCGATAGTGGTAAGATACTGCATCTCGTCACTCGCGATACACGCGAACCTAAGGTACGTTTCAAACCTGACGGACCACACTGTGATCCCATGCGGCCAATCGTCTAGGTAGTTGATAAGGATTTTCTCAAGAGGTTCTCAAAGCTCTGCATCAATATGTTTGATACGTACGAGTTCTGCAAGTTTATTGATTTGATTTAGTTTATCAGGTTTTTCTATTTCGTTTGTAACCTGACAGTTTGTGGCACGAGGTTTGTTTACCAGTGTTGACTGAACGTATTAGTGTGGGCTTTCCTTCGATGTATTGGGTTGAAGTCGGAGTTTGGCCTGGTCTTATCTGGTGTTCTGAAATGGTTATATAATCTCGTGTAGAGCTACTGCGTTGTTAGCGACGTTGTACTGATACTTTGCGAGGAATGGGATTCGCAGTATTCCATCTTCGATTAGAGGAAAGCTGTTAGAGACTACGTCGAATTGATTTTTTTTTAGCCTGGTCAGATTGCAAATTGTATCCCTGGTGTGTTCGTTAATGCCTATTAGGAAACTCTTAGGGTTAGAGGTTTTGTCGTTTGATGGGATTTTCTTTTATGAGGTTTATTCCTACTCCGATATCGATGAGGAATGTGGCTCCCCTCGTTGCAATACAATTGCCAATAATCTTTCGGTTGTGATGTGGTTGATTCTAGGTATGTTGTATCTGGGTTCCTCTATCGTTTGGTTCACTTTTGAAGGGATTTTTCCATGCTGGGTGAATGGATAATTTCGAGAGTAATAGTTCCTGGCTGTATGTCCGATTCATGAACACTTGTGTCGAGGTTATTAGGTGTATAGGAATGCAAAGAGACGCGTGGATAAATTGTAAGATAGAAAATATATATATTTTAAGCCGAAGTGTAAATACAAAGAAAGAATACAATATATGAGTTGGTCCAGATCCGCACGCTAGTAGTGTTACTCTATAACTGAAGAAACCCTGAAGCCAACGCCGCAGGTGTACCGTTTTTGGTTTGTCCTCGACAGTGCCTTGTCTATGCACTGTCGATGGCTTCAGTGCTTGAGAAAACTAAAGACCAGATGTAGAGTTTTCTTAGAAGTGGCGACCACTTCAACACCCTCCCTAAAACTCTACATCCCTACAAACAATTATCTCTTTGTAAATATTCCAAGTTTAGTTTCGTCAATGCATTTCTCTTTACCATTCAACTTTTTTTTTTTTTTTTTTTGGAAGTGATGATCACTTCGACAACTTGGAACATTTTACTTTCGCTCGTTTATTCGGAGGCTGGTTATCTACGTCTTCCAATTTCCTTTCAACTTCGTTTAGTTTGCATGATGCCAGTGTCATCGCTGGTCTCCGTGCTTCTTGTTTCTCTCTGATGTATAGCTCCATTTTCGATGCGAGGTTCTGGGTTTCCATCAGTGTATCTGGTTGACTTCGGATGACTTATTGACCAATGTCCTCTTTCAGGCTCATGGTGTATGCTTCTATTGCGTCGGTCTTTTCTTCTTCTATTCTGACTTTTCTGCTTACAGATTTTCAATGTTTGTTTCGAGTGGCATAAATTCATTCGTTTAATTGTTGTCTGAAATGCATATTTTATGATTGTACTCTTTCCGTGTGTGCTTGTCTAGTCGCTCTAAGTTTGTCGTGGCAACTGGTTACTGAATTTGGTATTGAAAGGTTTTGCCTTAGTGCAGCGTGTATATCTCCGTAATTTTCCATTTCAACGAAGCAGGTACCTTTTTTCTCACTTTGAATTATTTTCTTATCAAGAATTAATTTTACAAGCAATGCTTTATGGTAGCATTGGCTTCTGGCGTACCTGACATTCTTTATGAAGTCTTCTACACCAACATCATCTTTTCCTCTCAAGGTTTTGGCTTATTCGTTGACAGCTTTTGCTGGTAATTCCCCTGACCTTTCCGTAAAACTCCTTCGCGTTTACGAGAGCGTCCAGCTGTAGGTTGCGGTGGCGGAACAAGTTTTGCTGATATAACTGACTCTTCTTCCTAATCGTCGTAGAATATTTCTGTTCCGGGGGTTCCAGATGAGCGTCTACTAGATCAGTCTTCAGAGATTTACTGACTTTTTGAATATCTTCTGTGCCTTTCTTATTCTCTGTAGATAACATATCGAATTGAGTCCGCTTGAACTCGTCTGTCTTTTGTCGTCAGCCTAGCACTTGTTGCAACAAATTGGAGTCGCCTGAGAGTGTGGTCGTTGGTTGTGTCATTGTGATGTCGTCAGAAAATTCGGGATCGAAACTGTCTTCGACTCCCATGGCCTATGGAGGCGTTCGGTACATTACCTGTGCTTGTAGAATATTCGTGTCTTCAACTGGGATGACCGTAGTCCTTCGGTTGCCAAACGTCCGTAGAGTTGGTTGCAAGTTTTCCCGTTGACAATGATGGGTATTCTGGGAGGGATCATCCTCGCTATGCTATGAATAATTTTATATATCTGAATGTACGTATGCAAATGTAACTTATTTCTACACCAATTCATATTTCTTTATGTATCCTATTTCTTTGAAGAACAAAGATAAATAAGAAAACTAGTTACATGAGCCAATGCTCATACCACGCTGAGTGCACTCGTTCTTGTCAGTTAGCTGTGAACCCCGAGCAACTCGGACCGCAGTACCCAAAAAATACCACGCATAGTACTTGCCAGTGAGTGTATCAAATTATACAGATATTTAATAACTAAAATGATAAATTGTGTTATCTTCACTATGATAACAATCAAGAAAATAAAAGAAGAAAAGAGGACTGAGGACAACGGACATGGTGACCAAAGCAATGAATGGGAACTCTCCATAAGAAACCATAGAACCAACAAAAAGAAAGAATCTACTACTAAAATCGACCACGGACCTTGTTAGTTTCACAACCCTGGCCTTCCAAAAGACACGGAAACTCAACCCTCCGCTAAACCTAATGTACAGGAGCAAAAGGGAAGAAAGTGGAATGTAAAAGCAAAGAAGAGAACACAATAGGAGACGCAAATTGCAAGAGACACAAAATCATGAACCCAACAGAAAGCTCCCCATTAACAGCAATACCAATAAGAAATTAGCGAGCTACCAGCAAAAGCTGTCAACGTACAAATCGAAACCTTGTCGAGGAGGAGACGACGTTGATGTGGAAGATTTTATAAAGAATGTCAGATACATCAGAAGCCAATGCTTTCTAAAACCATTGCTTGTAAAATTAATATTTTACAAGAAAATCACGGAAAGGTCGAAAAGAAGCACCCCCTTCGTTGAAATGGAAAACTACGAATATTTATACGCAACACTAAGGAAAAAATCTTTCAGTACCAAATTTAGTAGCCAGTTGCCGCGACAAAATTAGAACGACTAGACAAGGAAACACGGAAAGCGTACAATCACACAATATGCGCTTCAGACAACAATAAAACGAACTAATTTATGCCATTCGAAACAATCATTCAAAACCTGTAAGCAGAAGAATTGCTATAGAAGAAGAGAAAATCGGCGCATTAAAACCATACGTCGTGAAGCTTAAAAAAGACATGGAACAATAAGTTATCCCAAGTCAAGCAGATACACTGGTCACAGCCCAGAATCTCGCGTCGGAAATGGAGCTACACATCAGAGAAACACAAGGAACACGGGGATCAGCGATGACACTGACATCGTGCAAACCGAACGGAGCCAAAAGAAGATTTGAACACGTAAAACCAACCTTCGAATGGACGAGCGAAACTAATATGTGCCGAGTGTTTATGGATCGGATATTCAACCGGGAGCTGTTACTCTCGAAATTTTCCATTCACCCGCCATGGACAGATTCCATGTAGAGCGAACTTAACTGTAGAGGAACCCAGAAGCAACATACCTAGAGTCCACGGCACCACCATCGGAAGATTACTGTCATTTGTATTGCAAGGAGAGGACGGAGGAGAGCTACATTCATCATCCATACCGGTACAAACCTTCTCAAAAAAATTCCACAAAACGATAAAACTTCTAATCCAAAGAGTTTTCTAGTGGGCAGTGACGAACACATTGGTGATACAATTTGCAATCTGACCACACTAAAAGGAAGCTATCATTCGGAATAGTCCCCAACAACTTTGGCCTAATTGAAGATAGAATACTCCGAATCTCATTGCTTACAAAGCATCGTTTGTCGTATCAACGTCACTGACAACAAACTAACTCTACATGAAGTTATATTACTATTTCAGAACACCAGATAGAACCTGGTCAAACTCTGACTTCAATCCAATACATTGAAGGAATATTCGGTGGAAGAGTGATAGCGCTACAGAGACCTCGATTGCCGCAAATTAAGTGTTTGTGCAATGAAAAGAGCGAGTGAGCAAATACTCGCGTCGAATGCCACCGACAGGGTTGACGCAGTGCAACCACACCGCATAGCGCCGTTTTGGCCGCATAGGGTCGCGCTGTGGTACGTCACGTTGGAAACGTACTTGAAGTTCTCACGTATCGCGTGTGACGAGTTGAAGTATTCTACCGCTATCGTGAACCTAGATGAAAGGATCCTAGCTCAAGTGGACGACATAGTGGTCGATCAGGCGGAGACGGGACGCTACGAACGAATTAAAAGCGATCTGGTTAAACGACTAGCCGATTCCGACGGTAGAAAAGTGAGGAAATTGCTCGAGAGCGAGGAAATCGGAGATCGGGTGCGGACCCAGTTCTACCGTTACCTGAAGGAACTAGCCATCCGCATGGTCTCAGACGAGTTCGTCCTGACGCTTTGGAAGACCCACCTGATTCACAGCTAATCCTAGCCGCCGCAACAGATTCCAGACAGAAAGCCTTGTCGCAGCTGGCTGACAGGATCCATGAGACTGGAACGGTCACATCCCGAATTGCAGCGGTAAGTGAACCACGGGAACGAATACAAAACACTAGAGCAAGTGAACCATGGGTCGGCTGCTGCAATGCGTTGGACGAACAAATTATTCACCTGCGGGTGCAAATAAGCACGCTGAGTTTCGGCAATGGCCGCCCTCCACGACGAAGAAGCAGGAGTCGTCGTAGATTGTATTCGAAAGGAAGATTGCGTCAGCCCAGCCTCTGCTACTACCACGCGACGTTGCAAGTCCGCGTGAAGAAGAGTCGTTCCCTGTGCACCTGTAATCACGGAAACAGCCATCCGTTAACATGGCACACGAAGACGGTTCTGTTTGCCGCCGTATATTCGTCACGGACAGAAGTTCGAGGATTTTCTTCCTTGTAGACACTGGCGCCGATGTATGTGCGTACCAGCAGAACATATTACGCAGACTTTCGATCAGAAGCGAGTAGGAACTGTTTACGGCCAACGGGAAGCGGATCACGACATGCGGTACCATCGTGAATAACCTGAACCTGTCCCTCAGATTAGCCTTCAAATGATCTTTTGTAGTAGTTGACGATCAAACACCCATCGTTGGCATGGACTTTTTGAGTTCCTATGGGTTACTCGTGGACTCGCGAGACAAACGACAACCCAATTGTTATCAACTGGATACGTGGTCAAGGTCCATGTAGCATCGACAGAAACGATAATCGGCGACTACACCTACTATTAACTCCTGAAGAAATTCTCGGATCTAACTCGGCCATCCGTTTTCGTAAGAGGTACAGAAAGGCACTGTGCGGAACATCACATCAAGACGACGCCAAGACATCGTCAATAGAAAACATCAACGGCAAGTAGCTGTCAACCGGCAGAAACTGCTGAAGGTGGAATTAGAGTTGATTGATGGGGCAGGAAGTGATTAGACCGTCGAAGACCCCATGGGCATCACCCTTTCACGTCGTACTCAAAAAAGACTCCAACCTACGATCTATGGTGGCTACCGGTCGCTGAACGCACACAACATATCCGGCAGGTATTTGCCGTCTCACATCGAAGATTTCGCACAGCAACTACATAATAAGCGCATCTTTTCGAAAATCGATCTCGTCCGAGCGTATCCTCAAATTCTGGTAGAGCCCGAGGACGTCGAAAAAACAGCGACGGAGATCCCGTTTGGTTTGTTCGATGCAGCTAACACCATGGTCGGATTTCAAATTGCAGCAGAAACGTTGGTATCAAAGGTTCGTCGATGAAGCCATACGCGGTTTAGATTGCGTTCACGCCTACGTCGACGACTTTCTCATAGCTTTGGAAGACGAAGAGTAACACCGCAAACACTGGCAAACTTTGTTCAAACGCTGAGACGAGTACGGCGTAGTAATAAATCCCGCGAAATGTGAATTGGGCGGGAGCGAAATTACATTTTTGGGATACACCGTAGCCGCCGACGAGATAAAACCGCTAGCTGAACCTTGTTGACGCCATTATCAAAGCACCACACTCTATCAAACATATGCGAAGGTACCTCGAAATAACTTCTACCGACGTTTCATACAGGAGCACGCAGCAAATCTACAACCACTCAGTGACCTGTTAAAAGGTGCGAAAAATTGCAACGAGCCCATCGAATGGCCGGAGCAAATTCAAAACTGTTTCAGCGGGCCTGGTAGGATCAGGATTAACATCGTAGAAAATTAAGGTCAAGCGTAAGAATGCAGGTTGTTGGTAGACCGCAGTTCTCGAACATATTTAGTGACTGCACAGAAAATTATGTTCAAAGGTACAAAAGCTATCTATACTCGTTATCGTCACCAAAGAAACGACATCCGAAGCAAATCACCTGGCAACAGCCAAAATAATCTCACGCCATAATTGTTACACAATTTAACATTTTGAATCATCAATGACGTTTGAAACGGTTTAGCAACACAATCGATAGTCCACACTAAACCATCATCCAGTCGACATTCACCTTGCAGACCCGACAGTTCAGAAAATGTCTGAAATGGATGGTCTTGTCGGTGCCTTAGGACCTCCTTACAAATGGAAAAATCACGCTAGCAGGTGACATAGACGCAATTGTATACAATCGTGTTTTGCACACGATAATTGGTCGCCGTTGAGTCCCGATTTTCGACCAATTACGGAGAAAATACTGTACATCGTTCGTTGCAATCTACAACTAACTACAACTAACAGCTTCAAAATGAACACTCAATATATCGATAAAGAACTCTAGCCTAAGTCGGAATAATAAATTATTATCGTCAAGTCCTTTTATTGATGAAGATGGCATAATTATGTTTAGAGATGATTAACGTACGCGAAGCTGCCATCTCACACAGCTAATTATTAAAAAACAACACAAATCGCGTGTACAGCGACGTTTACGACACATTAAATGTAATCTGGCAATCCTTTGGACCAAACAATGGCGAAGTAGCGGTCAAAAATATTATAGAAATTAGGAAATATATATGTCGGATTAGCACTTGGATTAGGGTTGTGGGCGTCAAATGAATCTGCGTTTGGATTAGACATTGGTGCGGTATCACGCAGGTGTAGTCTATTACGATAACGGGTCTGATGCAAAGATAATAAGTATTCAAGGTGGTTAGACGCTCGCGACACTAGTGACGATGGCCTCGGGTTCGGTAACGAATCCGCGATCAACGGGATGACAAATGCGATATTGAACTTGGCACACGTGTTCCCTGTACTAGTAGAACTTGTCGAACTGAACTGAACTAAACTAGAGTGAACTGAATTGAACTGAACTTCAGTCAAAGTGGAACTGCCCTTATATACCCCTCTCCATATTCCTCGGGTCGGTCCCTGTTGTAAGAAGAGTTATTTAATTACTTCATACCTCTGTTAGGTACACGTCCCTCCCGTGACCGCGGCTACGTTCAGTGACCCATTATGTCACTTCGAGCCCACTGTCATGAATCTCGGATAATCATATTCGACTTAGCTCATGAACAGCTATTTCTCGGTTTTATTGTTTAAGTACGGCTGTAATAAAAAGTCTAGACTAAAGTATTTGGGACTTTCCCAAACATTCCGAAAGGAAGGCTCCGACGTCCTTTCATCTCCGACATATAAATCTGTTTGGCAAGAAGATAGACTTCCATGTAGTAGATTGTGTTTAACGCTGCAACACTTCGCCTTCTCTGTATAATAACATGAGTGATATCTCAAATTTAATCTTCCCACTCCTAGCACAAACATTGATATATGACCATCACATAATTGATATTTGGCCAAGTCAAAATTTGCTTGAAGCGTTAATGGATTAAAATAAGGAATTTAAATGATTTTGATTTGATCATGAACCGATATTCTCTTATTCGACACAACGACAATGAAATAAAAAAAAAAGAGATCAAATTATTGAAGGTTTTGAGAATTTAGGCATAATAATGGTTAGAGATGATTAACGTACGCGAAGCTGCCTAATTATTAAAAAACATATTAGGACACATTAAACGCAAGCTGGCAATCCTTTGGGTTAGACAATGGCGAAGTAGTGGTCAAAAATATTATAGAAATTAGGAAATATATATGTCGGAGATGAAAGGACATCGGAGCCTTCTCCTTGGAATTCTTTGAAAAATTCCCCAACACTGTCTTTATAAATTACACCGATCTTTATAAATCTTCAGTCTTTATAAATCTTTATAAATTAAACTGATTATAATTGTCTGAGAGTTGCGATAATTTCTTGGGCTCAAGGCGACAACTAGTCGCCGAACGTAGCAGCGGTCACGGGATAAAAACTTTGCCTAAACAGAGACTCTATCCTTCGGGCACGATGATTACCAGATGTACCAGAGATGATTACCCGAGATGCCAGAGTATAACGTCTTTATAATCAGTGAATACCTCACGTGTTAATAAGGAGTTTGACTTAGACTCTAGAGAGAAATACAATTGCTATCCCGTTGAACGCGGAACCTAAAGTCATTACTGTTAGTGTTTAATCGTCACGGTTTCTCGTCCATTCTGTACTAAACGCCTTTGTTAATAAACGATACGTTGATTGTATACTGACAATGGATAGTTATGGTGAAGATTCGTTACACGCCCTCCACTCTGATCCTAATTACGATTCTGATTCGACATATATTATCTGAATATGTATCATATATAATATGATGATATGTATATACATGACCTTGAAATGCTCTTGACCGCTTCATGTAGAAAAAATCCAATTACGCGAAAGTCAGAATTCATTTTCGACAATATTCAGCTGTCACACTTTACGTGTCTCATCCTGTAAGATCTACGTATGTTATTTTAATTATAGAAAACATAATGCTGGTACATTTTCCATGTTTCTACGAATAAACATATTGTCTGACAAATTAAGGCAACTCTGTACAGCAATTAAATTCGTTTCAGCTTACCTAACTGCAAAAACAGCGAAATGCCTTTGTAAACGGGGATTGATTGTGAAACTTCCAGCAGTAGGATTCATACAGGATACATATTGTGTATTCTGGATTTCTTTTAACGTCAATTTCGTCCTGTCGTACCTACAATTCCATCAAATTATTATTTTACGACATTAATTTACGATAGCTGAGATTATGCTAATCTACCATAAAACTGTAAAAACATCTGCCTTTAACACATATCGCATAGCAAGAAAATAAAGAATATAGATAAAACTTTAGATGGAAATTAAGAGTCTATAGTATGATATTGAATCTTAAAGAGTAATAAAGGTAACGATAGATCTCAATTGATTGATCTCCTTAACATGTATCTTTAAATGAACGAATAAGTAGTAAGTGCTTCGTTTACTTTGAATATGTTAATATGTTAGTTAAACTTGCCAAACCAAAGAGTTGTGTAAGGACAAAACTAATTGGTCCAACACGATGATTCATCTTTTTCTTCCAAGGTTGTTCTTTCTAAGAACACCAGAGATGATAACTGTTACAGGCCAGCTTTTAAAAATTGTGATATAAGAATTATCATTGCTAAAATGATTTTGGTTACGAGTAACCAATATTGATGACAGGAATTCTTTTTTGGTTATCGATAACCATTCTAGATGACGGAAATTTTACTTTGATTACCAATAATCATTACCAATGGCGAAAATCTTTTTGATTACATTCCACGATATGAAAAATGATAACAATAACAATAACACATATACAGTAAGTCTTACAAAATTACAATTGAAATATTCTTATGCCAGTTGTTTTCTGATCCATGTCCATTACTGTTTCTTTATAAATAATAAAAGAATGCATTGATGGGGATACAAAAAAATATATAATCCCATTAAAACAAATCCTGCTTACTAAACAATGTTCAAAACATTGAAAGCTCGAAGAGAAAAATAATCTTCAAGTAGGAGAATCATCAAGGAGAACCATAATGTTGTATAACAAATATTGTAAATTTTGAATACCATTCCCAAACAGTTATTCTCATATATGCTGAATTGTAGAAACCATCGTCGATTTAAAAGGCACTATAAAATGTAAACAAAATTGAGAATTTTCAAATGTACTTGTGACGTATGTTACAAAAAGATTCATACGATAATTCCTATTTCGTATACGTTAAAAGAATTTTGCATATTTTGTGATATGGCAAAACATAATCCAGATTTAATTTTGTGTAGAAAACAACCGGGATTTGTTAAGATTTATACTTGCGGATAGTGAAGATATCGAGGGTTGACGAAGAAAAGGGAATTGGATCCCACCGAGAGTCAAGTTGCAAGAGCTTCAGTCTTGAAAAGCCGCGACTAGAGTTCAGAAGTAAATTGTAGTTAGTGCAAAACAAGTATCAAGAAACAAATTCTCTTTTTTTAATTTTTTAATTTTTTTTATTTTTATCTTTTATTTTCATCTTCGATTTTTTTTCCAATATTGTAAAAAGTGCTCGTCAGGTAAACAAGACATCCTACCTACGTGGAAAAGGATTCAACTTGGACTATGGGCCATCCTCGACGACTAATTCACAATCTACGAACCCAGAAAACCTTTGGAACCGGAAGCATCTACGGAAGCTAACAACTCAAGGTAAACGCTGGATTCATTTTCTACATACAGAGATAGGCGACCTAGCTTCGAACAAGACTCGGACGAAGAGTTAGAAATATTCAGAATGATGTGGAAAGATAGGGCATCCATCGGTAGAGACGATGTCAAACTCTTCAAACAATTCATTCACAAACTGGGACAAATTATCGAAATGCTAAACAAACTAAACAAACAATATGAAGAGCACTCGCTGAACCAACTTGAAGCGCAGGACATCCCCTTTATAACCCAGCATTAGAACCATTAGAATTATTTTTGTAAAATGTTCTGTACATTATTAATGTTAATGAAAATGAGCTATTACATTTCGTTAATCAGACGTAGCTTGTAGTTACTGTTACCTAATCTTTACCGATCACTTGAAAAATTAGTCGTAGTAGTCACTTTTGCTCGTCACTGTAGCTATACCAAAAGAAGAAATCGAAATACATGTACTTTGCGATAATATCCAGAAACAAATTAAGATAGGCAAACCTTCTATAATTCAATCTTCAGACGGATAATGTTATTTAATATGTAACAATAGTGTAATGAAAATAGAACAATCCAAAGTGAACGTAACGTTCGAGTATAAACTGAAAACGATTTCTTTGGAAAACGACACTAGAATAAACTACTTGTTAGACAAGATTGAGAGAACACCTAGAATCTTTAATCATATTCCAAAATACCAAAATAATTTGATTCAAATGTATGGATCTGTTAAGGTTATTAGGTGTATATGAATGCAAAGAGACGCGTGGATAAATTGTAAGATAGAAAATATATGTAGGGGATGAAAGGAAAACCGAAGCCTTTCCTTGGAAATTTTGGGAATATCCTCTAGTACTCTAGCCTAGATTTTATCATAGCTGTAACTGTTCAAGATTTGTGATAGCGTGATGGGGTGCGGAGTGACAATTGGTCGCCGAACGTAGCCACGGTCGCGGGATGGACGTTTTGCCTAACGGAGGTCTGGAGTGGTTGTATGGGTTTTCCGAGAAATGTGGTTGTGACGGCATGCGGCCTCGGGAGCGGACCTAGCCACGTGTGATGTTGCCTCGGAGGTGCCGATACGATGGGACATACATTGTATTAATAATCAAACTCCAGGCAGAAACTGCCTAGCAGCGGCGTTTGGAACTTTCTCGATGCTTCCAAACGGGTACAGGAAAAACAAATGCAATCGTACAGCGAGAAAAATCTCCACGACGCTGGCATTCGTGCGATTGCCTTGGAGAGTGACGCATCGAGCATTTCGACAATCGTATTTGCGCTTAGTAAAGAGTTATCCCGTTGACCGTGGATTCGTTTGAACTCAATAACATTATTAATAGTATTCATTAAACTTGTTATTTGTTAATCTTATTATTCGTACAATTTATTATTCATTAACTTTATTATTAATCAAATTTATTATTCATTAGACTTATTATTTGTTAAGCTTAGCGATAATCTTGTATATACGTGTAAATATAATCTCGGCTTTGTGAAACAATGGCTAATTCACGTGAAGACTTGCTACGCGTCCAAAATTCCATTCTCAACCCGACATATATATGTCGGATTAACATTAGGATCGGGGTTAGGGGCGCGTATCGAATTTTCACCGGAATTACTCATCGTGGCCACACAATTCGAGGTATCGTTTATTGACACGAGCAAAGATGTTACAATGCTAACAAGCGACAGAGATAATTAGGTAATGATGACAATGATGCTAAGTTCAATAACGAATCCGCGGTCAACGGGATAGCAGTCACGTCTCTCCAGAGTCCAAGTTAGACTCTGCGTCAATTAAGGTATTCGCTGATCGCAAACGTTATACTCGCTTGATGATATCGCACGAGAATGTGTCTCTCCGTCATCGTGATGCTGCCGAAGAAAACTACGATGGGGTGTGTCCCAGGACACGAGATCATCGGATTCGTCGAGGACAATCCTCGTTCAAAAAGTGAGGGAAATGAACGTCGCCGTTAATTGGCCAATCTCTATGTTGGTGGTTAGAAAAGGATGCTAACCGCCGTTGAGAGAAAGCCGCTAGCGGGAAGCATCGCGCGTTCCAAGGACACCTTCGGTATCTTCCCGACGAGGGCTGTTTATAAATTTGAAGGACCTTGTTTGACTAAGTATGGAGATCTGTGGCGGGACCACCAAGCCATCCGAATATATACTGTGAATAATGCATCGACATCTGGTTATCGTCTTGCCAGACAAAGACTAGGATCGGCGCGTGTGACAAGCCACGCGGTAGAGACCGTTGGACTGTTTACTATTGGGTGTCGCTACCGATATCTCTTCTTAAGGAGAACTATGTAATTCTCTACTTCCGTTAGGCAAAACGTCCGTCCCGTGACCGCGGCTACGTTCGGCGACTAGTTGTCGCCTTGAACCCAAGCTCATTATCACAACTACAATCGGTTTAACTCAGAAGGACTTATAAAGATTTATAAACGCTAAAAGTTTACACAGACAGTGCTTGACACTCTTCCAAGAATTCCAACGGGGAGGCCCGACGTCCCTTCATCTCCGACGTATATATGTCGGAGATGAAAGGACATCGGAGCCTTCCTTTCGGAATGTTTGGGATAGTCCCAAATACTTTAGTCCAGACTTTTTATTACAGCCCTACTTAAACAATAAAACTGAGAAATAGCTGTTCATGAGTTAAGTCGAATATGATTATCCGAGATTCATGACAGTGGGCTTGGGCTCGAAGTGACATAATGGGTCACTGAACGTAGCCGCGGTCACGGGAGGGACGTGTACCTAACAGAGGTATGAAGTAATTAAATTACTCTCATTATAAACAGGGATTGACCTGAGGGATACAGAGAGACACGAAGAGGAGTATATAAGGGCAGTTCCACTTTGACTGCAGTTCTGTTCAGTACAGTTGAGTTCGACAAGATCGACGCGTGTGCCGAGTTCAATATTGCATTTCGTCATCCCGTTGACCGTGGATTCGTTATCGAACCCGAGACCATTGTCATTAGTGTCGCGAGCGTCTAACCACCAAGAATACTTGTTATCTTTGTAACAAACCAGTTATCCTAATATACTACACCCGCGTTATACCGCACCAATGTCTAATCCAAGCGCAGACTCCTTGGACGCCCACAACCCTAATCCAAGCGTGAATCCGACGTATATTTTAAGCTGAAGTGTAAATACAAAGAAGGAATACAATGTATGAGCTGGTCCAGATCCGCACGCTAGCAGTGTTACTCTATAACTGAAAAACCCTGAAGCCAACGTTGCACGTGTACCGTTTGTGGTTTGTCTTCGACAGTGTTTTGTCTATGCGCTGTCGATGGCTTCAGTGCTTGAGAAAACTAAAACCAGATGTAGAGTTTTCTTAGAAGTGGCGACCACTTCAAGATGATCAAACCAATCAGCTAACATATTTTCATCGAATATAATCAATTAAATCATGAGAACTTTGATTTTTTCAGATAGCAGGTTACGTTGCCTTAGGACTGACAGGGATGTACCTTCTACAAAATAGGAATATTCCATCTATTGAAGAAATGTTTACCAACGAAATTATGTATCCACCTACTATGCTGTAAAACCAGAAACAGCATTCAAAACATTGCGACACCCCTAAACTATTATATAGAAATACCGCACACACCACAAGCATCAACGAGACTCAGAAGCATAAAATACCAGAACGAAGAAGAACAAACAGAGATCGAGCCAGTGTCACAAACAAAATCTGATACAAACAAAGTGATAACGATAGTCATCTGCCGACCTCTGGACTAAAACAATAACCGAACTCCCACCCATAACCACAATGAAGATATAAAAAACCCTGTCCTTTAGCCAGTAAGTCAGTCTTGAACAATCACCCCTAGAGCTCGAAAGTGTATCGCAGACAAAGAAAAATAAAATCTTTTCTTTTTCACAAATCTCTTTTATTACTTTACGTGACACCAGCCTGAGTCTAATTCCACTGCTCCTTACTGCAGAAACCCTGAGATTTTGGTAGACCAAAATCTCAGGAGGGGGGTATGTGACACCAAGTGTTACGTCGCGTAAGACGGTCCGTGCGACGTCCCTCATGGTCTGGCCGCCGAGGTCCACACACCGTTACACTGATCCTCGATAAACCTAAGGAACCACCATAAACCCAATCTTCTCAGTTTAATTTCTATTCACATATGTATTTTCAGTTTATGGATTGTCCTTAAAACAGTCCTTAGGTTTATTGCACGCTCTTATAACTTACAGAGAAAGCGGTTGTTTGTCTATTAAAAATAGCAGGTATTTCCCATTAAAAAGGAAATCCATACCGAGCTTTCCTCCGTAATTGTACGAGATAGGGTCATCACTGTTCTACTAAACGTCGTGCAGTCAACACGACTGTTCCTATAAGCTTCGCTTAGTCAACTTAAAACAGTCCTCGCTTCGATCAAAGTGATATTATCTTAATCTATTCTTTATTACTACTACTCATCTATCAAGTGTATTATTCTTCATCACCTGTATCAATTATCTCTTCCGCCACGACGGAACCTCAAGTGTAACAAGTTGTTAAAAATATAAATATTATAAGACTGTAGATTACAGTTTTATTCCCCAACAAATACCCCTATTATCCCACAAGAAATAAGGGGATCGACTTGTTCGTGGTGTCGATTGTTATAACCGTAACGGGAATTTACGACTCCCGTTGACGCGCTGCAACGCGATCGCGTCTCCCCGCGACTGAACGAAAGAACACCAAGCACATCAGAGTCTAATGCCGCGCTTCGGAACCGATGGGCTGATGACGAAAATAAAGATGTGACGGTACTTGGCGACAATGCGTCGCCGAAGCGAGGTGCCTAATGAACCTTCAATATCCCAACGGTCCTTTCGCCGAATCTTCGAGAAGAATGCGTGCGTGGGAAAGGTCGCGGACGCTTAACAAGCGTATGGATAGTGGGAATACTGAAGGGCGACGAAGAAAAGGGAATTGGATCCCACCGAGAGTCAAGGTGCAAGAGCTTCAGTCTTGAAAAATCGCGGCTAGAGTTCGGAAGTAAATTGTAGTTAGTGTAAAACAAGTGTCAAGAAATAAATTCTCTCTTTTTTTTATTTTTATGTTAGATTTCTTTTTTTATTTTTATATGACAAAGGCATATATGCGGCAGTAGTCCGTAGAGGGTTAAATAGTCAGATTGTTAACTATTGCGATGTATATCTTTGTTATTTTTCATTTCATGTCGTACTTGAAAGCTGGTTTACGATATTAATTAATTTTTTATATATTCCTATAAGAAAAGCCGAATGGTAAAAGATTTAAAGAAAGACAAAATTTAAAAATTGATCAATCTGGTTGATATAATTATAATAAATGTATAGTTCATTTCTCATATTTTGTAATTTGTAAAATTTTTAGTAAAAGCAATTTGTTAATGTTATATGTATAATGTTCTTATATTTATTATTATTTATTCTTAGTCCATTACCTTTCGGCTTTGGACGACCTCCGGTTTTACATCACTAATATTTACATAAATATTACAATTACATACATCACATGCAAACCGATTTCTCTTATTCTAACAATTGCACCTTGTTCTCACTTATGACTCATATATAATTGCACCTTCCGTCTTTGGCTCATTTCTTTGGTCTGTTCCCTTTCTGTCCTTCCTGCCCTTCTTCCCTTACTCTTTTACTCACTATTATTGCTTTAAGGTCTGCCAAACCTTCTCCAAAAATAAATTTCCGGTACCGGGAATCGAACCCGAGCCTCCTGGGTGAAAGCCAGGTATCCTAGCCACTAGACCATACCGGATGTAGTGTCTTCATATATTTGGAATTAAATATATATGTTTTATACTCCAGCATAAACCCAATATCTGTAGCCAGAATTTTAATCTTTTTTTTTAATTACCTATAAATTAAACATTAATATACGGACATTTATGATGTATATTATAATTTAACATTCGTATTCTTTAACAAGCAGAGGGAAATAGTGAGAAAGGAAGAGATAGAGAGAGAAAGGAAGAAATATTTACATAATTTTCTTGTTTATGTATTTAATAAATAGTTTAATGCACAACTTCCATTTTAAATAGTATGCTGGATTTACATCTAAATCTTGTTTAAAGCATGGTATCAATTCTCTTTCTTTGACAATGTCAATCGAATAGAGATTGTGCAGCACTACTATACTAAATATTATGTACTCCAGTAATAAAACTACAATATAGAGTGCTACATTTTAATTCATTTAGATAAGTATTTTCATAAAAAAGATATGAAACAATATCTAAATAAAATCAAAAGTTATGGACAGTTACAGCATATCAAGGGAGAGAGAATGTGCTGACATTTATATATGTCGGAGATGAAAGGATTACAGACCTCCCCGTTGAAAAGTCCAGACAAGGAGCTCGGGTTCGAGGCGCCAAATGGGACGCCGAGCGTAGCCGCGGCCACGGGATAAACATTTTGTCTAAACAAAAGACTCTATTTTTCGGGTACGATGATTAACAGATGCCAACGCGTTTCTACAGCTAGCTCGAGGACTCGCTATCTATAAATCATAGGACTTGGCCGTCAAGGCCCTTCGAACGTACAAACAGCTGTTACCCTAACAGTCCCCAAATTTACCACCCGCTACGGGGAAATACGGGAAGTCTGCTTTTTCTCACGAGCGACGCTTCCCGTCGCCAACTTCCCCGAGAGCGGCTAGCATCCTTTTCTCGCCACCAACCTAGCAACTTACCAATTAACAGCAACATCTATTTCCCTCTCTTCCGAACGGAGATCGTCTTCGACGAATCCGATGATCCCGTGCCCTTAGACACACCCCATCTTAGTTTTCCTCTCCGGCGGCACCGCGACGGAGATGCACTTTTTTGTGTACGATCGCATAGAAAGGATTACGTCTTCCGCAATCAGTATATACCTCGTGTGTGCGATTTGGACTCGAGAGAGAAACATAATTGTTATCCCGTTGGTCGCGGATTCGCTATCGAACCTCGAGCCAACACCGTTACCGTTTCATCGTTACGGCACCGCGTACGTTTCTTTGTATCCCGTGTTCTTGTAATAAACGATACTTTGTTCATACCAAAAATGGATAAGCTGGTGAACGTTCGTTACCCGCCCCCCACTCCGATCCTAATTGCGATTCGGATTCGATATATATATATATATGACTTATAATATGTAGTAATAGATTAAAATTTTAAATTTGGTTTGTTACAGCGTGATGGTTGTCCAAAGATTGTACATCTTGGGAGTTCAAAGACTGATCTATTTTATGAAAGGAAAAAATATGGGTTCAATAGAAGATAAGGACTGCTACCGACAAATTTTGACGTGTACAAAGTGTTTCTAATGTTGCAAATAAACAACTTTTTTTATAAAATTGTAATAATTTTTCCTTTTTAATTTAAAAATTTAATTTCAAATTCGCGATCATACAATCCTTTTGTTATAAAATATGTGTACGAATTAACGTTTTTGTAAGTTGTCAAGAAATTTAAAATGGAGAAATAAACTGTAATCGTGCGTGGAGAAGCGTTGTACTTATTCTTTTACATAAATATTATCTTGCATGGAATAATACTGTGTTTTGAAAAATGATACCAACATTCTTTGTTAATTTCAAAAATCTTTATTTTAATTGCATATTTAGTCCATAATTTAATTTGTGAAATTAAATTTGTAATAGAATTTCCATTCCATCAAGAATCCACTTATTAGCTCTCTCCTTGGTTCTTAAATTGAACGTCCACACGTAAGTTGGACCTCGCGATCGCGTTTTATACACAGGACATTCATACATATTCTTTAAATCTTTTGTCCTGTGTAATCGCCATAATATGAATTATTGGTAATAATGGAAATAATTCTTTAAATCGAGAGTCCATGATGCATCCTGTTTAAACGTCCCACCGTGCACCTTCCATGTACAATCCGTTTATATATGCGTCTTCTCTTGGTGCTGATCTGTAAAGTTTTAGCGAAAAATCTATTATTACTCTCTGAAATAAAATTTATGCAAATTGTAACTGAATTTTGTTAATGATGAAAACCAGTGAGTTTATTTAAATAAATATACTTGAAATAAAATATTTAAAATGTTTAAAAACACAGTTAAGATATCTTTATTTATTAATACTTTAAAATATTTGTATATACACATGTATACATATGTCGGATATGAAAGTACACCGTGCCTTCTCTTCGGAATTCTTAGGAATATCCGTAACACTTTAATCTTATAAGCAACCCGATTATAATTGTCCGAGATTTGCGATAACTAGTTGCCGAACATAGCCGCAGTCACGGGATGAACGTTTTACCTAACAGAGGTATAGAATTGCGTTGGCCGCGGATTCGTTATCGAAACTAAGGCCATTGCTTTTAGTGTCTAATTACCGCAGCCACTTGCCAATCTTGTAACATCCATACTTGTGTTAATAAACGTTACCTCGATTGTGTGATAACGATGAATAATTCCGGTGAAGATTCATTACAGGCCCCTAACCCTAATATTAATGATAACCCGACATATATATGTAAATTTGGTTTTTTAACAACGATTAACATAGTAACAGATAAATTTGTTTAATTGCTACTTGTGCTTAGTTACGTTTTAAATTATTTAATAATTTATTATTAAAACATATATAGTGACTAAGAAGACACTTATTGAAGAATATAATTTACGAACTTTGCTAATATCATCACTAGCAAAAAGTAATGCTTTCTCTTATTAGTAGCTTTTCCTAATTTAATTACAGGTTACAAGGAAAATCTGTTAAAGAGTATTAATTTTTAGTTATTACATTATACAAGATATCGTAAACATTGTTTTTTGCTTCTCCCATTGTTTCAACATTTACAAATCTTCGATCCATAATTTCTAATTTAACGTTATGATCCATTAAGATTTAAAATCACTTACCCTATTCCATCCTTGCGCCCCAAATTTTCTACGTTCTGCAAGTAAAGCGTGATAATAACAAAGTGCAAATAATATTGCTTTGAATTCGGTTTCCTTGCTGCAAGTTTCCTGCGTAAAGTTATCCAACGCTTTGTGGATGTTCGCTTGTATTCCAGATGGTGGTTCGTTAGTGATCTTTATGGCTGATTCTAGTATACCCTGTGCCAATGTAACGAATATTACATTTAGTAACTAGTGTTTCTTATCGATATTATTTGCTTATTGGCTAAAGTATCATTTATATAAAAAATTAAGGACTGTAATAGGTACCCCAGAATTTTCTTAGATTTTCTTAAAGAAAAAAAAAAAAAAAAAAACAGTAAGAAATTAGGCCGGTTACTAAAAAACATGTAATGCCGACCGCGGTAGTGAGATTCCGACATTAGCGAAATACTATATTACCGACGGAGGGTTAAGGAACATAATTAGTACATGTTAGCTTATTTAAAACTGCATATTTTCTTTTGCTTTTTCAAATTACACAATTGTTTATTACCTGAGGTATTATCGATTCATGAGGATCAGGACTGGGTCCCGCACTAATCAATAATCGATAATCATTATGTGGATTCTCCGAGCATTGTTCCATCTTTTTTTCTAATGTAGGCAACCATTTCCTTACCAAATGGACATTTTGCAAAATTACCCAGTGGCCTTCGTTTGCCGAAAGTTCTATGGCTTCTTCCGCTATGGGTTCTTGACCTTGACCCAGTGACACATTATGGAAATTTCTTCTTCCAAAAGTTTTTTTTTTTTTTTATTTATTTATTTATTTAATTTTACAATTTGTCCAGAAGGACATTTGGTAAAATGTTATAACTTGAAAAATATAGCATGTGGATGGTTACCCCCAGCGGGGTTCCATCTTCCAGGTTGTTTATTGTTTTTCTATTGCGAGGTCTGCGGGATGCTTCTTCTTCAGTCTTCTTTCTATTACGGTTTCTTTTGTTTCTGCAACTAGCTGGTTTGGGTGTATTGCAAGTCTTTCTTTGTACTTTTTTGCGTATCTAGCGATTTCCCCTTTAACTGTTGGAATTTTTAGATCTTTTCGGATGTCCTCATTTCTGACGTACCATGGAGCGTTAACTAGTGTTCTTCAAATTTTTGCTTGTTCTGTCTCTATTTTATTTATGTGACTCATTGCTGCCGTCCGCCATAGTGGGACTCCGTATGTCCAGATTGGTTTGATTATTGTTTTGTATATATTTAGTTTATTCGTTGTGCTTAATTTAGATTTTTTATTGGTTAACCAGTACATCTTTTTCCTTATTTCACGTATTCTGTTTATTATAGATTTTATGTGATGCTTCCATGTAAGGTGTGTGTCTAAATGTATTCCTAGATATTTGACTTGCTTTGTATGTGCTATGTGAGCGCCGTTCAGTTGGATATCTGGTGTTGTTCCTTTTCTAAGTGCAAATGTTATGTGGTTGCACTTACTGGTGTTCGTTTTTATTTGTTTTCTTTGCAGCCACTTTTCTATTTTTGAAACCAAAAGTGAAACCTAATTGCATTCCCAGTTTTTCAACGTCCTGAATTTTTATCGTTGTCGTTATTGTAAATACATATTCGATGTGATTACGTTGATTATCGATACATGTTTTTGTATAATTCATTAGGTATGGATAATTCTGAATTTTAATTACCTTTGATTAAGGTTGTAAACTGATAAACAAAAGATGTGTCGTCAAAAGTAACGGAGTATAGGAAATGAGAAGTGTAAGAAGTATTACAATTATATTATATTAAAGAAAAATTATTAAATGTTGTGCAGTTTAGTTATAGGTTATTGGTTGTTCAGGGTATTCAAGAATTATATCTCATAACTTTGGTAGATGATCCTATACCTTCAGATCTATTAAAGAAAGATACTGTATAATAGAATTTCAAAGGCAAATTTTTTGTATTGCATCGTGTAATGAATATCTAATGGATCATGTAATTTCTGCAAGGAACCATGATCTTAAAGTTCCATTGGCTCTTGTATTGAAATTACATTAGAAAATGTTTACATTTCCCAGTTAGATAAAAACAAAGTAATGCCATATTAATGAACAAACAGAAAGCTATTCCTTTGAATATATGATAATCTACGCTAAATAGAATGAAGCATCTAACTTCATCATTTGAAACATTATTACAAAATAACTTACTTTATGGAAAAATCTTTCGCATGAAAATTGAATAGCGTTGTAGAGAATACGATTTGGTAGGAGGAACTGCAGAAACGTTAACCACTCTTCGAATTCGATGTTTATGAATTTGTCGTAGAAATCGATATTTCAAATAACCTTTTCCTATATAAGAAGTGAATTAGCTTAGTTTCCAGGATATTCGCGAAAAACTACCGATATCACTACAGTGAATACATTTCTAGTTATGAAACTGTGACAGCGAGAGCGTTAGTTTGGTTACCGACTGTCGGTTACTTACCTTCTCTTTTAAGGCGAGGATCGGACAGGATTAAAAGCTTCGTGTGGAACGCACACATGCGAGGCTGCAAGAGTCCGTTGTAGCTGGTAACTTATAACTCAATTTAAAGTGAATATCATCAATGTATTGGGTTCAAATATTAAATAATTATACAATTGTTAATACACAGAAGATAAGTGACCGACGACTCGCAACCAGACCGACGCATACGCTGTCACAGATGAACAACTATAGGCAGAATTACTATATAATTGAGCCGGTAGTTTCTTACCAATCTAAGAGTTTTACCATGAATTGTCCATTGGTTTGGTAGGATTTTAGAATGGGGTAGTAGGTATGTGGTAAGATTTTCTTTAGTTTGAACAAAAGTCCTTCATGCCATATTTTGTCGAATGCCTGGTGAATGTCCAGAAATACTGGAGTGCTATTGTTTCGTTCATTGGCGGAGAGACGCGATCGCGAAGGAGCACATCAACGGGAGTCGTAAATTTCCGTTACGATCAAACAATCGACGCCGCGAAATGATCGATCACCTATTTCGGTTAGGATAATACAGGTAGTTTAAATGAATATCTGAAAACGTTCGCGTGTAAATACATGCATCCTTATCGAGTGTCACGTCGGAGACACAAGAAATCGCGAAATTAACAGATCGCCGGTAATTTCCTCGCGTCCCAGTTCGAACGAAATAATTCTTTCACGAATAGGGTGAAGAAAATTAAACTTCGTATATGAAAATGGATTTTTATTATATGAATCCACCAGAGTGGCGGTTCAAAGTGTTACAACAAAAAATGAACAGAAAAGAACTCTAGTACTGACTTGGGGGTTTTTTTTTATATCAACTGTTTAGTTTCTGTGGTGGGGTGATCGCTGGAAGCCGGTCGCATAGGTATGCTGCTACTGCTTAGTTACAATTTTTGATGACTATGGTATGATAAGAATGTGATTATCCCAGCGCTGTATTCCGAGACACCTGTGACAATAGCACCGCATCCAGTCTTAACAGTTGTTAGTTAGCGATCGTATTAACACTGCTCGTACTCGTAAAAGATTTAAAACTGTTGTGCTACATGATCGTAATGTGAGACAAAATATATACTTTGATTGAGATACTCCCATCTCGATTATGTTTCTTGCCAACGTATTTGCATTTACGTCGTCAACAAGGTCAAGAAAATCTATGAATACGGATGGGCAAAAGCCGAGCAATATCATTTACATATTATATAATGTGTATGTACTATCGTTATCTCTTATTATACTTTAAATATTCTATAGAAATTGTATAACAAAAAAAGTTCTGAAAAAATATTTTTCCCCCAAAAAATGTTACAGATGTCAGTTTCCTTGACATTCATACTATAAGTATGATAAATTCAAGTTAAAATATCGATTTAAGTTAAAAGTCAAGTTAAAATATCTGCTAAATTAATATAGTTTTCGATAGTAACAGGTTAAAACTTTCTTGTAGAGAATACCGAAATGGATTAACGTATTAAAAGGCATATGATTTCATTTGAGAAAATAAAACTGACTTTTGCTGATTTTCTTTAAATCTTATTACCACATTTTTTTAGTCATTTAAATCCTAGAATCCTTGTGTGAAACGTTTTCCCGTATTCTCTGAAACGAAAATACTTAAAGGAACGGAGTTTGTGGAGTATTCACAGGTACGGATTTAATACGGAAGATGTTAGTTTCTAGTTCGTTACTAGTTACTACTCAGATGTTTACTCGTTGATTGCTTTGCCGAGAAGGATGAAATCACCTGATCTTTTTTTAACGTAACTCATTTTCTAACAGGGAAATGTCATCATTAGACAATTTACAATATAAATTTACAATTTACAATTTACAATCTCGTAGAAGTCTTCAGTTTTAATTTTCATTCACGTTGTTGCTATATTAAATAGATAACGTTACATATAACGCAAAAGGTAAGTTCAGGTGATCCGCAGAATGTACTATGTGAAAAAACATTGCATGTTTTGCCTATTCTGTACTTTGGCTGTAATGTTAGAGACGAAGATTCCTCTTTGCTACTGCAATCGAAACTGCGCCATCTATGGCTTGCTGCTAAAACTAGGGTTTGGTGTAAGAGACAACACCGAGGGAGGTTCGTATCATCAGTCACTAAGGGGTATGATATTACATGAAAGATAATCATTTACGTACAATAGGACTATTCGAATATAACAAATATTAGAAATATAATTATTACTAAAATTTACTTATGCACGGCGTTTTTCTATGGGTTCTAAATCTCTACAGAGCAATTGCGGACACAGTATTACTCTAAATACAAACATCAAATTAGTCAATTTAGTCAATTATAATGGAAGGAATAAGGTATCATAAAAGTTGTCATTCCAAAGAGCCTGCAGCTCTGCTTTCTTTCGAAAATAGCATCTACAAGGTCTAATTATAACGCTTACCTTTCCATTTAAATACCCACAATATTCTTTACCTGTATCACGAGTTTGCACTTCACGCGATTTAATTGCTTTTTGTAATTGTATCTTAAATGTCTTTTAGAGGCTTTCATTAAATGTTTTGTTAAGCTGGTTAGTTAAATTAATACAGTGTCTTTTTATTTTTACGTGGGGAAATCCTCATGGACACCCGGTCGCCCCCTGGGAGGCGACGGGTAGTATCAGACTCTTACCGACTAAAACCCCATGGTGGCTGTCCTGACGTTTGGCAGGAGTGATCCGGGTCCCCTTCGAATTACTGCCGGGCACACCTTCGTCTTCTCACTGTTGTTGGCGGAAGCATTCTAGACTCAGTGTCCAGTTGTTACGCAAGGGGGTTGGGGCACTCCACCTAACGCCACTTTCCGAGGGTCGTCGAGCAAGTCCGAGGGGGGCCCAGACCCCCCACGGCGTCTCGGTTCTTTTAACGCCACTAGGGTGGTGGAGGCGTTGTCACGTAAAAAAAGGGAAAAACTTCCGTAAAAAAAGAAACTTTATTTCTAGAGAGTGAATGACTCTCGAATGCCACTTACAATCTCGTCACAACGTACAGCTATCGGTTTCAAAACTTAGACTAGTTGGCCGGTTAATAGTCGAGGGTTATATACTGTGGAAAAGCGATGAAAAATGTTGGTGGGGACATATTTTCTTGGAAGTTCCCCATCAGTGAGGCAATGTGGTAAATGTCTGGAGAGTGTCTAGAGGTGGCCCTTCAAGGTGACGCCAGGCTTGAGAGTTTTGTGGTTACACTCCCCCCTCCATAGAGTGAACTTAGTCCTCGAAGTTCTTGCGTTTCTTCAAGATGGTTGGGTGTAACTTTGCCTTTGATGTTTCCGAATCGGGAGTCACGTGCGAATCGCTGCTGGTGCTTGGTACAGGTAGCATCGGAGTGTAGATGTTGATTGGTGCCGGATTGTTCATTATTGGAGCGCCGGCTAGGGGATTATTATTTACCGTGTTTCGTTTAACTTTACAACAGAATAAATGGAAACATAACTTTGGCATTCCTATTTTGTTAAGAAAATATAAACATATGAGAACAATGGAAAAATAGCCGATAATCTGTAATATGGATAGTCCCCATGATTTTACTTGATCGATTCTTTGAGCAAAAGTTAATTGATTTGTTCTGTCTTCGATTTCACTTAAGGTGCTTTTATACCCGTAATTATCATTAATAATTTTCGGAGTTTTTTCTAAATCATTTAGTAGTATAGTCCAATCTGAATTATTGGTGGCGCTAACCGATTTGATTTTTATTTCATACGAAATTTCTTTATTGCTACCACTGATTCTCATATGATTATTCTTGTACAATATGTCAACGGTTTTGTTTGTTCGTAATAAAGATGGTTTTTCTAAGCGAATTATCTGATTTGTCTTTTTCTCAAAAATGCTTAAGTCTATTGGTTTCTCAGGTATCGCGATAAAATGATTTTCGGTTTTTAATGGAAAGAAGGTTATGTCTTTGATATTGTAAACCACGGCTCTACAGAATTTAACAGTGTTTTCGGCGCTTAAGATCTCGGAACTACAATCGTGTTTTACTCTTTTATCGTGAATTGGTTGAGTTTGTCTGCAAATATAAAAGTCGGATATAGAACGGCATTGCTTGTCCAGATAATCTTGGTCTGCATCGATGTAATTTAAACCTGATGTTAAAAATATTGGATGAACTATTAAAGTTGCTAGAAAGACTTTATTCGCAAGAGATGGTATGGGGTATACTTGTTCTATATCCCATTCCATGTCCATGATTGTTGGCACTGAAATAATAAAGAAGACTTTGTTCTGTCGGGTAAGCAATGTGAGTTCTAAAATATCCAAGATGCTTTAAAAATTCTCTTCTTTTTGATCGCCTTTTCCTTCTTTGAGTAGTCACAGGAACTTCAACAGTTCTTTTATCACTATCATCACTATTATTTTTTGTATTAGTAACAAAATCTAATAAATCATTTTCTGTGCTTACACTAAGTTCTACACTAGGTGAACTATTTTTATCCAACATCAATTCAATGTATTCGCTTAAATATATGTCGGAGTAGTGTTAAGATTAGGGTTAGGGGCGCGGAATGAATGTTCTCTTGAATTAGCCGCCGAGGTTACATAATAAAGAAAGTATATACCGGTACGGATATGATCAGTACAGAATTTGACAAGTAGCCGTGGTAACTAGATACTCGAGATACTAATGACAATGATCCTAAGTTCGATAACGAATCCACGGCCAACGGGATAGTAGTCACGTCTCTCCAGGGTCAAAGTTAGACTAATCGTCAATTAAGGTATTCGCTGATCGCAAACGTTATACTCGCTTAATGACATCGCACAAGAATGTCTCTCCGTCATCGTGATGCTGCC
This sequence comes from Bombus campestris, assembly GCA_905333015.3. Classification (NCBI taxonomy): domain Eukaryota; kingdom Metazoa; phylum Arthropoda; class Insecta; order Hymenoptera; family Apidae; genus Bombus; species Bombus campestris. The sequence continues at coordinate 1,914,573 of HG995148.1, read as the reverse complement.
GAAGAAAACTATGATGGGGTGTGTCCCAGGACACGAGATCATCGGATTCGTCGAGGACAATCCTCGTTCAAAAAGTGAGGGAAATGAACGTCGCCGTTAATTGGCTAATCTCTATGTTGGTGGTTAGAAAAGGATGCTAGCCGCCCTTGAGAGAAAGTTGGTAACGGAGAGCGTCGTTCGTGAGGAAAAACAGATCTCCCATATCTTCCCGCAGCGGGTGATAGATTTGGGGACTGTTAGGATAAAGATTGTTTGTTCGTTTGGAGGATTTTAGTTAACTAAATGTCCTGTGAAGATGCATCGACATCTGGCAATCGTCTTGCCCGAAGAATAGGGTCTGCGTGTGGCAAGCCACGGGGCAGAGGCCGTTGGAATGCGCACTGTAGAGCAATGGTACTATTATCTTTTCTTAAGGAGGGCTAAGTAATTCTATACTTCCGCTAGACAAAATATCCATCCCGTGACCGCGGCTACGCTCGGCGTTTTGTTTGGCGCCTCAAACTCAAGCTCATTGTCTCGGCTTTTCCTAAGAATTCCAACGGGGAGGCCCGATGTCTTTTCATCTCCGACATATATATATATTTTTTTTCTTTTTTTTTCTTTTTTTTCTTTTTTTTTTTTTTTAGTTACAAATTACCACCAACTTTATTCTTCTTTATACTTATAATTGCATTTTTGTTTATATAAAGAATTTTAATTATGATGAATTTATGAAACACTAAAAGTACTAAAATATCTTCCAATGTTGATCTTCCATGTAGGAAATTATTAATTTTGTCTTTGTTTCGAAATTTAATATGTAAATATTAAAATAAGTATGATGACTTTTATTTGAAAGAACTATCATTATGTGTTTTTAATACTCCTATTGGATACGTATGTATGTAAGATGTAAAATATACATATAAAAATTTTTTTTTTTTTTTTATATAATACAATCATTTTATGATAGTATTTAGCTATAAGACATTTTATTTATTTATTCAAAATAATATTCTATAATTATATTGAAAATGGACTCATATTTCAAGGTAAAAGGCAAATTGCCAAAGATATCAAACATATAGTTACCTTTCTTTGTAGAAACATAATGCTTTCTTCGCATTTTTTGCTGATTTACAAAACTAATACTTGTATTTGAGTTTACAGTTGATGAAAATTTTGAAGTTAATTTTCTTTTCTTCAAAGGTATATCTTCATCTAAAATTTCTCGTTCTTTAATAGAATTTGATGGCTGTACATTTATATTCTGTGATGTCCACTTAGCAGACATTATATTATTTGAAATTTCAGTTATGTCATTATCTGTTATAAAATTTGCTTTTGTAATATTAGTATCAATGTTCATATTTCTTTTTGATATTTTGAAATGATATTTATCTTCAGTTGCATATGATTTTTCTGGTACATTTAACGTTCTTGAATCTTCTGAGATATTATCTTCCATGATGCACTGGAGATTTTGTAATTTAGAATCTTCCTTGTAGATTGAATTCACCATAGGATCTTCATGAAAATTTAGTACTATTTGTTGCTTCTGTTGAGACATACGCTTCAATTGTTGAACATGTGCACAGTTTAATTGTTTCTTTCCATTTGCAGGTGATGTTTGACAATATGACATGTGAAATGTCGGTATTGGTGATTCACATGTATTTTGCACATCTTGATAATCCAAAGGATTAACAATAGTAATTTGTGAACATCTTAAACTCAATTCATTGTGATTAGATGGAACAATAGATGAAAATAACTGCTTTTCTTTCTTTTTTTTTTTTTTTTTTACTTTAATTTTCTTTTTACATTTTAACATCTGTTTAGGTGATCTGGATTGTGGATGACCACTAATTTCTGTTCTGCATTTCATAATACGATTTTGTTTTTCTTCACAATTGTATTGCGTTTTCCTGAAAATTTTTTTTTTTTTTTTTTTTTGTCTTAAAAATCTTTTATCTGTTTGTTCAATACACTGCAGTGTTGTATCAGTATTACATGATATTAAATCTGTGAAAGACAATAAATCACAAGAATCTAAAGATTCTTTTATTACTAAAGGACTAGTTTCAAGTTCTACACATATATACTTCTGTAATGAATGAATATCATTCTCTTGATGATTTAATATATAGTTCATAGATTCATCTAATGAAATGTTGTTGGAAATACAAATTTCAGGTAAATCTTCATTTTTTATATCACTGAATGTTTGGGTTTGATTAATAGTATCTTCCTTTTGAAAAATATATAATGTTTCTTTAAGACTACCAACATTAAACTTATCAGTAGGACTAGAAAGACTGTATTTAGGAAACGATTCTTTCTCTTCAGAAAGTATGCTATCTGAATTAACTAAATTAATCGATTGATCAGAGAATGAAGGTGTACTTTTAATTACTGGAAGAAACTCAAGCACTTCTTCTCTACTTGTGTTCAATTCAAATCCAATCATATCCACGCTATTATTAACAGAATGATTTTGATTACTACACAATTTCTTATCCTCTTGTGAAAGTGTATTTTCTAAATCATTCTTTTCAGCCGTCTTTTCTTCAAAAGTTTTCTCAATCAACCGAGGATTAACTGCTTGTATATTTGAATACATAAAATTATTCGAAGGAGAGTCCATATAAATCAAGTAATAAAAATCAAATAAAAAACTTAATATTCCAGTTCTTGCAAGGCTGCTTTCAGATAATAATGTTTGAGAGTCTTCTTCATCTGACAATATGTACTTTTCTTCCATTTCAGTAGTATGCAAATGTTCAGGCTGAAAAAAAACTCTATAATGCAATTTAATACACTATCCGAATTATCATAGATTAATGGTGATTTTAAATCTCCCCAAATTTTTTGTTCGTCTTCAGTAGTTTCTTGTTCATCACCATTCAGAATACTATCAAAGATAGTGATATTTTCAAATTCCTCTATGGAACGTGATTCTTCTATATTAGCTTCTTGTGACAAATTTTGTAATGTAGATTCCCAATGCATATCTTGATTTGATTCTTTAGTATTTTGTTCCGCAGTGCTTAGAAATTTCAGTAAATATAGAATTTTACTGCATTGCACATCGGTTTGTTTTATTGATGAAGTACATGTATTACACCACCTATGTTGAAACATACATTTCAATTCAGTATTTCTCTTATCGAATCTAAAATTGGTAGATTTCCTAGAAGAATGCTATTAAAACAATTTTTAAAGTTATCTGCACTACAAACATCTGCAATTTCTATTGGATCTCTATATTTTATTTCATCAATTTGTTTCTGTTTATATATATATATATATATATTTTTTTTTTTTTTTTTTTTTTTTTATACTTCTCAAATTTGTTTCTTTTTCTTGATGGAGAAAGATGTTGATTGCTAATTTTATTGTTTTTCATGTTCTCTTCAAAAGAATAATTATTTTCTAAGTTACCTATATGACTTCTACTTCTACTTCTACTCCAACTGCGGCTATGGCTTTCGCTACGACTTCCTTCCCGTTCCCAGGAAGTACGTTTTTTATTGCGACTAGTAGAAGGACTGAATCTCCTTCTACTTTCATTGTACTCCTGTTTCGAACTCCTACTATCTCTCCTATCTCCTCTTTCTCTATCATCAAATTTCTTATCTCTTCTCTCTTTGCTACGATCATTAATTCGTTTATCTTCTCTATTCTCCTTTCTACTAGGACTTTTCTTTTTGTGCTCTCTGCCTGGTGATCTTATTTGACTTTCCGTGTCACTAATATCTTTGCTATTACGTGGTCTAGACTTTTTAAGTTCTTCCAACTTAGTTCCTTTGTTTCCAGACCTATACTCATTTAAATCGAGCTTCACCGTTATCGACAAGTCTTTCGAGTCCACCTTAACATCCGTAATAGTAGTCTGTTCCGTGGGAATAACTTCAGCAACAGGTGCATGTATATTGGATGTCTTTTCACACTCGATCCTAAATTCATTAGGTTCTTCGCAATATGTGTTTTTTATATCGTTTTTCACAGAGTGCGACTCTCGAAGTTTCTTCTGGATGGTCAATAGAGCCGCAGCATGTTGCATGGGATCGTCTGAAATCAGTTTTGTCTTCAAGCGTTCATTGTTTCGTCGGACTAACAGTTGTTTAGGAATCAACTTGAGTGCTGCTTTTCCTTCATTCGTCTCCTCTGTTCCTTTTGTGCTGGCAGATGAAGATATTGCCTCAGAACTCTTGTTGCTTAATTTTCCATGTGATTCATCGGATTCATACCCTGCGAATATGTCCATTCGTAATGATTTATAGTTTGTGTCTGGGTATGGTTCATTGATTGGAAACTCAGACGAACTTTCAGATACTTTCACATCGAATTTCTTTCGAAGAGCCTGATCCTCTATCTTCTGCACTCCTAAAATTTCTTCAAATTCTTCCTTCATCACTGCAGCTTTTGCATATTTACCATCGCGATACTTTATTTGAAGTGGTATATTAGGAACTGATTCATTATCAGACATAACCAGAGTTTCATTCTCTAGTTTATCATGTAGGAGACTCTCCTTCAGATTTACCTGATTATCCTTAAAAATTTCCATATCTTCAGACTTCTGGGATCCAGCTGGAGAACTGGGACTATACAATTCTGCATTTTTTTTCATTAATTTCAGATCTATCTCAAAGATATCCTTTAATTGTTCCGCAGTACATTGCTCTTTTGAAGGCGTCAATTCCTTGGTCTTATCAAAGAGCACATTCTCCTGTGAACTGTTGCCCAAACTTTTTATTCGCGACTTACATCTAGTATGTTCTTCCGGAGTCCAGGATGATTCTAACAAATCTATATCCTGACATTTTCTAGGAAACAAATCGATAATATCTGCACTTGTTGAATTCTTAGATGTAGACTTTCTCAACTGCTGTTCAACTATACAAACGTTCTCGTCTTTTATCTTCGTTTTAGCTAACATCGGGTCACAGCATTCCAAAGATACTCTCTCAATATCATGGTCGAATTTATTCACTTTCGTCCATTCTGCACATTCTTCCTCCCACATAACAGGAGCTTTAAGCTTTATTTTTTCTTCAGACTGTGATTCCATATCCCAACGACTTTTCTTGCTCTTTTTGCTAGTAACAACATTATGTTTCATAGATGCATCCACATTTTTACTGACTGCATTTACCTCCTTATGGATGCTCTCAATTATAGTAATGCTGTCTTCTACGCTTTCTTTCCTGTCACTTTTTTCTCGTAAGAATGATTCTTCTTCAATGTCCATATCGTCCGTTTCGTTAGGTTTTACAGGTGGTTGCTTTCTCTGAATATTGCTGATATTAGATTCATCCATAGTAACAAGGGAGCCTAATTCGGTGGTAGCGTCACGTCCTAAATTTATTTTAGAGAGATGTTTTCCTAATAGTTCTATCTCTGTTGCACGTTTTTTGTTTTCACTATCGATTATTCGTTGCGTTTCCTCTATTCGTCGCGCAAGAAGTTCAATTTGCTCGAGTATGGTACGAGTTGAATTATCCGAAATTCTGGTTGCAGAGGCAATATTAGTAGTTTCGTTTTCATTTTTTCTCGGTGCGGACATGATTCTAATTAAGTTTACTGAGTCTGAACTATCGTTGCTAGTTGAACTCGAAGCGCTTGAGAAACTTGGTTTTCTCGTACGGTAGTGTAAAAATGAATCCAGATTTCCAGCTTACCGTAGCAGTTATGCCCGCTCAGGAGTCTCTGGGATGTTTCCTCTCAGATTCCGAATCTTATTCGTAGGCTTGCTCTGGGCTGACCGTAGTCCTCTCGTCTAGTTTCACCGTGGTGGAACGTTGAAAGTTGCTGCACGGCTTTGTAGTAACGAAGATTCGCAGTGGTCCGCTGATCCTTCAATCTTCAATGATGCGCGTACGCCGAAATCGTGATTTCGTTTACACTGAAGCGAATGGATCCTGGCAGGATCGCCAAAATGTCACGTAAAAAAAAAGGAAAACTTCCGAAAAGAAAGAAACTTTATTTCTAGAGAGTGAATGACTCTCGAATACCGCTTACAATCTCGTCACAACGTACAGCTATTGGTTTCAAAACTTAGACTAGTTGGCCGGTTAATAGTCGAGGGTTATATACTGTGGAAAAGCGATGAAAAATGTTGGTGGGGACATATTTTCTTGGAAGTTCCCCATCAGTGAGGCAATGTGGTAAATGTCTGGAGAGTGTCTAGAGGTGGCCCTTCAAGGTGGCGTCAGGCTTGAGAGTTTTTGGGGTTACACTAGCAGTGTTACCCTGTGACTGAAAGCGCAGAAGCCATCGTCGCCTGTCTACTGTTTATGTTGTGCCTTCGTCCCAGTCTTTAGTCCATACGCTGTCGATGGCTTCAGTGCTTGAGAAAACTAAAAAGATCAGATGTAGAGTTTTCTCGGAAGTGGTGACCACTTCAACAAATATAAATACATATATTTTCGGTTATTTCAGGTTGTACTGGATACATCAGATCACCAAAATGTTCGGTATAGTGATCTTACCGTGGATAATATACCGTATCGTGTACTGACTTATTTTTTCTGTTTAAACCAAAAACAATATAAATAGAATTGTGTGACGAAGGGAATCATAATCTGTTTCATTTTGTCTTTCCACGCGTCCCGTTTCTAAATAAAACTATTTATGACATTGCTCGATAAGGATGCATGTATTTACACGCGAACGATTTCAGATATTCATTTAAACTACCTGTATTATCCTAACCGAAATAGGTGATCGATCATTTCGCGGCGTCGATTTAATCGTAACGGAAATTTACGACTCCCGTTGATGTGCTCCTTCGCGATCGCATCTCTCCGCCAGTGAACGAAACAATAGCACTGCAGTATTTCTAGATATTCACCAGGCATTCGACAAAATATGGCATGAAGGACTTTTGTTCAAACTAAAGAAAATCTTACCACATACCTACTACTCCATTCTAAAATCCTACCAAACCAATGGACAATTCATGGTAAAACACTTTGACCCTATAATCTCAACATTTCCAATAGAAGCTGGCATACCCCAAGGCAGTGTCCTCGGACCCCTGCTGTTCAACATCTACACTGCAAATTTATCAACTACGACAGAGATAACCACAGCGACAATTGCTGACGATACAGCCTTATTAGCCTCGCACGCAGACCAGACAATTGCCTCCTCCACTCTCCAGCGAGGTCACGACTCTATGGAAGAGTGGTTCTACAAATGGCACTTCAAAGTCAACGAAAATAAATCCAAACAAAAAACTTTCATGCTACGAAAACAAACCTGCCCACAGATGACGATAAACAATGTACCCATTCCAGATAAAGAGTCAGTCAGATATCTGGGCATGATTCTGGACAGAAGATTGACATGGAAACAACACATCTTAGATATATCCAAAAAACTTAAGGCAAAATTTAAAAAATTCTACTGGCTCATCGGTCAACGTTCCAACTTAAACATGCAAAGTAAAATAATGTTATACAAAGCCATATTAAAACCTATTTGGACCTATGGAATCCAACTATGGGGAACAGCTAGTAACTCCACATAGAAATTCTCCAACGATTCCAATCGAAAACGTTAAGATCCCTAATAGATGCACCTTGGTACGTCACCAACGAAACAATACATCAAGACCTCAAGATACTCACAGTCAAAGAAGAAATATCCAGATTCAGCAATAGACATAGCACAAGAATTAACAACTACCATAACCCTCGTTTTACTCAACAACTCGACACGTCGGAACAAATCCGCAGGCTAAAAAGGCATTACACCTTAGACCTAAGAACTAGATTCAAGTAGAAGCAAACATACTATAAAAACTTATTAATCATGTCATAGTACCACACCAGATACATTTACTTAAAATTCTATACAAGAATTGATTGTAAATTTAAACGCAAATTAAAAAAAAAAATGTATTTAAATTTAGAAGAATGAGACAAAATTATTTCTATTTTTAAATCAATAAAATTTTAAATAATCTGCTATTTTGTAGTCCAATATTATTTTCAAATAATGTTGTCACTACCACATAGTTTAAATGCCGATCCAATATAAGGTTACAAAAATGAATAGCAGAAACAAATATTGAAACGTTACATTTATTTTAATTAATTATTTCTATCCAATAAATTAACTACAATCTATTCAAGCTACGCTGTCTGATGTTAAATATTTTATAATACGATAACGGAAGGGTACAATAATACAATACAAAGATATAGATTCCGTCATAATTAATTAACCTCACCATAATTACCACTTATTAATTTGTGATCTAGAATAAAAATCGATCGATAATTCATTGATATATTAAATCTCGTTTCGTCCTGAATTAAATGCTTATGAAACGTGATAGAATTAAATAATTAAACGAATAATCAACCATAGCTGCTACAACTTGTGATTTTTAATAAAAAATGAATCATAACCGATCGATCAAAATATCAAGACTCTTTTCTGTTTAGATTCAAAATGTTTTTAGACGAAGCACGAAAAACAGCAAAATCTGTGACGGATTAAGGAAGAAAAGAAATACATAGGAGTCGGAATACGGTAGATCCTGGAAAGCAAAATGAAACTCATGATCGCGGCATATCCGCCGTGAAAGTGTCCGAGAGACGATGAAAATCGTATTTTACTAGCAGCTATGTCGCTACCAAAGGATGAATTACATTGGATTGGCAATGGTTCGCGTATGCGTTAAGAAGAGAATGGAACTTTTCAGCTTCCAAGTACTTCGCGTTGCTAGCTAATGCTGGATATGTGTAAGCTGTGGAAAGCTTATTACACAATTTACGGCATTCCCAATATGATAACAAAGCTGCCGTTTTAATAACACAATCATGCGTTTATGTAGTTTAATCCGTTATGTGTTGCATTATTAGACAGCAGATATTTATTCAGCCATGGGAAATACAACGCAAAAGTAATACCGAAAACTGTCAAGTTGGAGCATACGAGGTTGTTTTTTTTTTTTTTTTTCAAAAAAATCTTTAAATCTTAACTAGTAGTTTTTTCAAGTCATCGTACATAGGCATATTTAACCAAAGTAATAATTTCCGTTTTCCATCGAATCAATGCACGTCCGTAATGGTTCAATATGTACATGGTTCTATTCTTTCAAATCGAGGAAAATTATCAATCCTGCGATTAAACAAACCTTGAAATAGGTCTATGACTGTCTCTGTTTACGGTTCTGTAACCGTGTACATTAAAAAGGTTGTTTATGTAAAATAGTGGATCTCTTTGACCTCCCTCAAATATCTTAGGCACATGTGTATAAAGAGACATAATCAAGATTTACTAACAGTAGATGATCGACTGTTTACATATTTTCTTGAAATGTATACTTGTACTAAACATTTCCCAGTACGTTTGAACTTTGACCAATGTTGTCGGATTACATTATGTTACGTTTCAGTGCTTTCTATGACACACATGAGCTACTGTATTATAGAAAGCAAACGAATATTACGATTATTTACAACGACCAACAATGTGGTCGTAATATTTCTATCATAAATTTTAGTAACGTCAAGTAGACGTGATTTATAGAGGGTTTCTCCTTTTCTCTTCTTCTGTTTCTTTAATACGGTTCATATATAACGATACAATGACAAAATTATTTTTATCAGTACCTTCTCATCGATAATTTCACAATTTCGGGGTAGACGTATACATTTTCAGGACTAGATTAATTATAGAAAATTTAGTTTATGTATTCTGAAACACTTTACCCGTAAAATATATATCTTTTTTAACAGAAGAACACAGGTATGTAAAAATTGAAAGAAATATCGAATTCGTATGCCCTAGTGGAATTGTTATAATAACGTCATAATATTGAAAGGGTTGCTCTGCAAGTGTAATATTTGAAAGCTCGTCAACGTTGCTTTCATTGCCTTGATAAAGCGGTCGTTTGAAATATTATGTATAGCTAGAATAATTTACGAAACTGCAATGGTTTGTCCGTTAGTGCTTAAAATATCTTTTAATTGAAAAATTTGATGAATTATTCGAGGTCCCGGCACTGTGTTTGATATTTTTATTAATACTGTTATGCAGCATCGTTCGATCAACGCGTTGATATGTGGAAAATTTCTTGCAGAATCGGCATTAATGGAATAGCGTGATACGAATTCTGTGGCTTTGCTATATTTGGCAGAATTCTACCAAAGCAAGCGAAACTTCTACGTAGCTTGACTCTGCAGAACTAATTTCCCAAACGTGCTCGTATATTGCTGATTACTGGCGAAATTACTGTATTTAAAATATTAATTTTGATAAACCGTAGATAATTATAATTTCATGTCTTTAGACTCGCTAGAAAATATTCTACGTTTCTTCGATTCTTCGTTCTACTTATTTCTATCATTATTCGTATTACATTCCCATATACTTGTTCTATATACATATTTCGTATATACATTTGTATATGTGCCTGTATATCAGATACCAAACGTATAAAAGGACAGAAATTAATTTTCCGTATAATGCTAAATCCTTGAAATCCCATATCCAAAGAAACGCTACGTATTATTTAAAAAAATGTTAAAGAATTCGAATTTGTTAAATTCAGATACGAGATTTAAAAAAATACATGATAAATACCGGAAGGTTTATAAAAGTCAATCGAATAACTAATATTACGATGATCAATATTTTTTTAATATTCAACAACGTGGTAGAAACGCGTATTTAGTTTGAAAACCGAATGAAAGCGAATATCAGCGTACAAAGTTTAAAATTGTTCCCATATAAAAAAATAGGAAAATATGACCTACTTCCTCCGTACTTTTCTTCTATACGCTTAAGTTCAGTAATAGAAGAGAAATTTATCAAGTACCATCTAATCCTTTAAAAATATCCTCCTGTACAGTTCATTGTCATCATACGTACCGTGTTTGTTAATATCAAGAGAGAGGAGAAACGCGACAATTTGCAATTCCTGCTTTTTTCAGTAAAAAAGCATTAAATGACATGAAAAATCGGGAGAAATATAAATTCACCTCGCTGTTCCCGTGTAGCCTCTACGTTTATTTTCAATAAAAAGTTGCAAATTATATACTTTGTGTATCTGATAGCGGAAATCTTGACATCTTTAGAATAAAGAGATAATCAGTTTCTAAATCATTCATTTTGAATTCTTAATAGTTTCAAATTGTTCAAGTTCTAGACAGACATCACTTTCTCTTATATTATCGAACGTACGAAGTATCTGACCATAATCGTTTGCAGTTTATGTCTGTTCTGTCGGTTTCTGAAGCGTCGTGCACGAATCAAAAGAAATGTTCGAGCGTGAAATAGATATTATAACATAACCATTCAGCCAGCTCGGATTCAGAACGCATTTCGCATATCGTTCTGGCCACGCTGCTTGCGCTTCTGTTGGGACCGTTGGCATTACCTCTAACGTATTTAGCAGTTCTTGTCGCGTAACTATCGGTTTGATCTCGACGTTAGCGTACGGACGTTTACATGTAAGCGGAAACATCAACTTGTTGCTAGATGCGCAAAGGAACAATTGGTGGGCGCCATTCCTTTTGCTATAAATCGCGTTTCGTTTAAACATTCTCGGGAAATTTGCAGCGCGTGGAATTCGAACCATCGTTCTCCATAATCTTTCCTGCAGTAAGATTGAACGAGAAACAAATTGAAATCTTGCATTTCGGTTTTGGACGAATAGAATGCTCCTTGGTACGATGGTAATACGTCTTTGGGCTTAAAACATTATATCAAGAACCTGAAATTTTTTCTAAAGCTTTTTCCCGAAGCAAAATAATTTATGAAGGCATTAATAATTCACTAACAATAATAATTCATTATGAAATTAACTATATTAGTGAAGTATGGTTAGTAATAATAGCAAATCGACATAGTAGAAATTACAGCTTTTGAATTTCTATAATTTTACAATTTTAAGCTACGTGGGATAATCAAATGGCAATTTGTTAAATTGTTTTGCTCAATTCCATTGCTATCGTTATGAAATTTATTGCCGTTACGGAAAAATTTGTAAGGAACACGTTTTAAACATTTTGTAACAAAGTGTCATATTTTCAAAAATTGACAATTTGTTAAAATATAATGGAAATTTATTTTCACGTTCATACATTCAAGTTTCCACTGTATATATATCTTTTTACCAGTCTGAAAATTACACGCTCGACATTACAATTTAATTTAAATTTTTTACATTTTATATTATGTTTGAAGTTTTATTTAATTGAATCGTGATATTTTCATTGAAATGAGAATTTTTGACGTTTATTTAGTATTTCAGTTAGAATTTTAATTCAGGAAAATAACGAATTTATACATACAATTATATAATCGTTACCCTCACTTTCCTAACAAAAAGCGTGAACAACGAATCCGCGTTCTTCGTTCAAAAAGCACACCCACGCCGAACTTCCTTCCGTAATAACACGAAAACGGACTTCACTGGGACTACAACTACTAATCAGTCGACATCTCTTGATTGGATCTCATGTGGCGGCAGTCGACACGAAAATACGGCCACTCCACACCAACTAGTGGCGGACGATTGCAGCGCAATGGTAGGCGCCTTATGTTGCCAACGGTTGGGACCCGAGATCGAATCCCGGCAACCGGAGCCCGATTTTTCTTCCACGGCATCCAAAATGAGGAGAAAAATGCAGCAGTACCCCGGCAGCAACAGCGGCGACACCCCAGCGACCCGCAGCAGAGAACCACAACTAAACTCGTCTCACCCTACACACGAGCAGTAGAGCGCACTATGACCACCGCTACTATGTCGGCTAGCGCGCTAGCTAAGAGGATTACCTACTACTACTACCACCACACCTCAGACATATACTACTGTCAATATCTCGGATTGGTTCATAGATCTCAGAGCAGAGTCACCGTCACATCTCTGGACCCAATTTCCGCCCAAAATAACCAATCAGCATCATCATCATCTGTAGACTGATTCTCTAATATAAGAACAGTCAACAGCGTACGTCGTCTCCTTACACCGGATCGTCAAGTTGTTGTCGGGCAAACATTCTACGCGTAAAATATAAAATGGAAGAAATAAAATGATACATACGAAGGAGGAGAAAAAAGAAGAAAGAAAAAAGGAGAAAAAAATGTGTTTCGTCCAGAGCCTGCTAGTGGACTCGTCAGTAAGGTCTAGCAGGCTCGTGCCTTAGACACATTGGAAGTTGTGAAGAGGGACGGGAGTTGGATTTGTTCCCTCTTCACGGCAGGACTTTGTATCTAAAGCCCGGATCTCTTCTACCCTCCCTCGCGCGCTTTCCATTGGACGCTGGCCTACTCCGAATCTTCAGAGGGGATTAAACTATCTCGCACACTATGTTATATGTGTTAAGCTATTAAGATACTACTAAAACTAGTATCACAGATGGTTCTTAAAATTAATATCACAGTTATTTTGTAAGTTAACACACAGCCATAGTCTGCTACCATGAGATAGTTGTTCTCCCAAAGGCCGTCCAATGGAACTTGAGAATGTAAGTGCTGCACTAAATCCACCTACCCCAACCTATCCCCAATACGCCACTTTAGTTGCAGCACAATACACACATACATTCTCTCTCGCGCGTAAGATCACCTCCCCGCCGTCATCTGCGTGGTTCCATCCTCTCTAGGGCCTGCCATATGGTCCACAGTTGTTGGAGTCGTCCATACTAAACACCAACAACCTGATGAAGCAAGGAGATGTTGGAATAAGGCATTGGAATAGGAGAGAGAGGGTGAAGTGTTTCGTCCGAGGTCTGCTAGTAGGACTCTTCAGTAAGGCTTACCTTAGCAGACCTATACCTTAGACACTGGGATAGGAATAGTTGTGTTGGAACTTATATTTATTGAAACAAACCGTCAATGTGACCACTTGTGAGAAAACAATTAACATCGGCGGCCCTATGTTGACGTCGATGGCCCTCTAGTGACGAACGTGTGAGACCTATCCGACGAACGAATTTTAAACTTAAACCATTACGATGAGTTGTAAATAGATTATACATTTGTGGGAAATTTAAAAGTGTCGAAATACCACAGATTGCATAGAATAATGTGCAAAGATATCGAAAATATTGAAAGTAATGTTTCTATTATATTGTTAAGGATTAACGTAATAAATCTGTCATGATACTTAATTTTAATTTTATCGAAAGAAAGAAATTTCTATTCAAGTTCAATTTCCTTAATTGTGTTTCCTTAATTCTGCAATAGTGTTCTGTAATAGACGTCCACGGTCTAGTCATAATTTAATTGGAGAATCTAATAGAAACGTAATTAAAAGATTGTGAAACTGAATATCGGACGTTGGTAAATTCCTGTTTACATATCTTTAACGCGATATGTTTCAAAGGAAAAAACAAAAGAAAGAATTGCGCACGGTGATGTTGCTGGCCTCGTGTTTTCTTTCTTTTTCCATATTGTTCCTGTTGTCAGCCACAGCATCGTTACCGAACTCCACTTATTTACCATCTTTTGAGCGGTCAACGTCATTGACCGGGTTTCCACCTTTAGATCAGTCGCCTACTTAAGTTCGACATACGCACCAGCGTAACTACATTCATTACAAAGTTGTTGGAATAATCTGTAACTTATAAGTTGTTATATCAGTGTCATATTCAATTCAACTACCTCTATTATCCTAACCGAAATGGGGGATCGATCGTTTCGCGGCGCCGATTGGACTCCCGTTGACCTGCTTCCTCGCGATCGCGTCTCTCCGCGAGTGAACGAAACACTCAGCTAATGCTATTCTATGCAACATTCCGCTGCATTTATTTATTTGCAAAAACAACATTCTTGGGTGATCTTTTTCCATATCTGGCGAACCACGTCTACTGAATCAGTACTGTACATACAACGTGATTATACTATCTCATTTTTGTATCATCTTCGTCCATTAATTTTGCTGTCGAGAATATTCTTAGTGCTGCACCATCCACAAACTCTCCGATTAAAGGAACTCTCCTTCGCTCGCATAGTATTTCTTGTTGAGGAATTGTTTTGTCGTGAAATCGTAAATTATTTAATAGGTCGATAAACTCTGTATCGTCCTTCTGCCTTATATCAGTGACGAGTTCGCAGATTGAAAATTGGTACCAAGAATTCATTTCTGCAATGCGATTGTAATAATCACGTCGCTGTAGTTTTACGAAACAACAATGATCTTTTACAGGGTGTAGTTATGTGTTATCTGCAAATAAAAATACAGTTATGCGACACAGTTCTTCGTTGGTCTTGATTTCTTACAGTCTGCTTTCTCAATCCTCAACTGTATAGTTTACCTCGGCTGGTTTTCCTGGTACGTCGAGATGGGTTTTTGCGGCTCCGTCATGACACAACATGGTCTACGTCTTGGTTACGAAGGTCCAGGCTATGTTGAGCGCTACCGCAACTATTTGAATTGCAAATTGGATTGAGTATAATTTGAATTTTATAAGAATGTCCGTATATACTAAAATAATGTTTTCTGTAGCCGTAATGAGATTAATTAGTCACGTACCGATGATAGATTGTATTAAAGACTGATGAATATTCCTAATTTTTGCATTAAATGAAAATAAATGACACGGAATTGTAACGGTAAATAAACATATTAATGTATCATAGACTCTTTGTATTGGCCCCCGAGGTGGTCGTCGAAGCCATGCTGAAGGGGCAACAGGAGTTTGTCGGCATCCGCTCCTACTGCGAGCATGACTTGCTGGCAAAGGAGCGAGCAGAGAGAGACAGGGAGAGACGACGACATCCAAGCAGAGTGTCGTACCGAAAGGATTCGGCATGCCGCAATGTCGAGACGCTGACGCCTCCGCCACCCTAGTGGCGTTAAAAGAACCGAGACGCCGTGGGGGGTCTGGGCCCCCCTCGAACTTGCTCGACGACCCTCGGAAAGTGGCGTTAGGTGGAGTGCCCCAACCCCCTTGCGTAACAACTGGACACTGAGTCTAGAATGCTTCCGCCAACAACAGTGAGAAGACGAAGGTGTGCCCGGCAGTAATTCGAAGGGGACCCGGATCACTCCTGCCAAACGTCAGGACAGCCACCATGGGGTTTTAGTCGGTAAGAGTCCGATACTACCCGTCACCTCCCAGGGGGCGACCGGGTGTCCATGAGGATTTCCCCACGTAAAAATAAAAAGACACTGTATTAATTTAACTAACCAGCTTAACAAAACATTTAATGAAAGCCTCTAAAAGACATTTAAGATACAATTACAAAAAGCAATTAAATCGCGTGAAGTGCAAACTCGTGATACAGGTAAAGAATATTGTGGGTATTTAAATGGAAAGGTAAGCGTTATAATTAGACCTTGTAGATGCTATTTTCGAAAGAAAGCAGAGCTGCAGGCTCTTTGGAATGACAACTTTTATGATACCTTATTCCTTCCATTATAATTGACTAAATTGACTAATTTGATGTTTGTATTTAGAGTAATACTGTGTCCGCAATTGCTCTGTAGAGATTTAGAACCCATAGAAAAACGCCGTGCATAAGTAAATTTTAGTAATAATTATATTTCTAATATTTGTTATATTCGAATAGTCCTATTGTACGTAAATGATTATCTTTCATGTAATATCATACCCCTTAGTGACTGATGATACGAACCTCCCTCGGTGTTGTCTCTTACACCAAACCCTAGTTTTAGCAGCAAGCCATAGATGGCGCAGTTTCGATTGCAGTAGCAAAGAGGAATCTTCGTCTCTAACATTACAGCCAAAGTACAGAATAGGCAAAACATGCAATGTTTTTTCACATAGTACATTCTGCGGATCACCTGAACTTACCTTTTGCGTTATATGTAACGTTATCTATTTAATATAGCAACAACGTGAATGAAAATTAAAACTGAAGACTTCTACGAGATTATAAATAAAATATAGAATGTGTACCTTGTAGTCACAAAGAATGTATAGAATTTTACATTTACACGTATTTCTGCCTCTGAAGATCGCAACGTAACCTACGAATGATTTAAAAAGACAAATTACGCTCCGTGAAGAGAGCAAGAAAAACAACTAGGAGAGCTATAAAAGAGCAAGAAGATCAACAAAAACCTGCCTCTGTGGATAAATATTTATTGATCGATCAAGTACATCACGAATATACCAAAACCAAGGATGAAATTTTGCGTAATGTATTACGTGATGTTCTCCGTCATGTATTCAGCGCTGTCTTACATTTCCTACGATGTCTTGCGATCTTACAATATACCACTCTGTCCCATGTGTATGTTATTGACTTTGTGAAAATCGTAGATAATATTATATTTGTTTGTATACTATCTATTATGTTCTTATGTTTTACGTTGATTTAATAAGGAGGAAACAATTCCAGAAGGAACAAAGCTAATGTATACAACAGCAATGAGGACTGTTGGTATATGTGCTTCTGGTTGATCTTCAGAAAAAGAAATATATCCATTAATTGTTGTTTTTATACGCAACGACAGTGAAGGTATGTAAAAATCTTATTATTACAAGATTATGCACAACAATTACCAGAACAAATGAGAGGAAGTTTTGTGAGAAAATTAGGTCGGTATGTAACATATCGACGCAAACAGAAAGGATATCGAACAAAATTATATTTCTTGTATTTATGGTTTCCTTATTGACTGTCGATGATGATGCGAATGTTACCATTAGAGCTACTACGATTGTAAAAGGATAGAATAATGTCTTTGATCGATTTATCACCGGAACTTGATAAAAATTCAATAACTTCGATGTGACATTACGTTATTCGTGTCAACTATGTTACTGTCTATCGAATTATACAATTAAATTAGTTTAATACTACAAAACCTGAAACTATTGCTTTCCCTTCTTCGAGCACGAGATTCAATTGAAGAAAGTGAGTATAAGTTCAAGTATTATAATTCGTGTTTAGAATTTTTAGTGGCCGTCCGTTGATGGACAGGCCAATTCCCTTCTTCAGGAGATTCCGAATTACGCGGTTTCCATAAGCTCTAAACTTAGTGATTCCGACGTCTGGTAAAAAACCCCGGGGAAAGTCCAGCCGGAAGGGTACGATGGACAGACGAAACCCAACGGCTGGTAGGGAGAATCGGTAACGTAGGAGAACAGTTTATCATCAGACATCGTAACGTATGGGTGAGATACTTTACTCCCAACAAAATTTTACCACCGCCGTGCCCTTAATATCACACTTTACGTTTATACAACAAGTGCAAATACAGTGTTGGATTACTCTAACACCCTGTCTATTAAACCTCCTCCACTTTGAACGTTAATTCATTAGAGGTAAGCGATATTGACCGATCGGTTTGATCTTACCGGCTGCTCTTTAGTCGATAGTACGCAACTATTCGTAATGCATGTTCTGAGTCATAGATAAATAACTATTATGAATTATTAAATATTAACGTATTAAATATTATTTGTTATAAATTGGGTTATAAACATGTTTACCATTTTATTACAAGAGATAGCTATCATTACAGAAACCGATTTACCGAGAAATCTCGGTAAAAAAAAGAACTAGACGTCTTAGAAAAATAATTTGTTACACATCGCTGACGCAGTTACGCGACTGAAACAGAACTGAAATTTTGAAATTTGAAAACCAGGAGTGCCTACTTTAATAAACTTCAACTAGAATACACTTTCGATTAACGTAACGTAAAATTATATTTTTTATATTGTAAATTGTCTAATGATGACATTTCCCTGTTAGAAAATGAGTTACGTTAAAAAAAGATCAGGTGATTTCATCCTTCTCGGCAAAGCAATCAACGAGTAAACATCTGAGTAGTAACTAGTAACGAACTAGAAACTAACATCTTCCGTATTAAATCCGTACCTGTGAATACTCCACAAACTCCGTTCCTTTAAGTATTTTCGTTTCAGAGAATACGGGAAAACGTTTCACACAAGGATTCTAGGATTTAAATGACTCCGCGGCGCCACCACCGACGCCGCCGTCGTAGAAGAGCGCGCGCGCGCGTTCGTCCGAAGGGGAAAAAACAGGCCGTCAAGCCGGGGAGGGTCTGGGTCCCTCCCCGGAATTGCACGACGGCCCGCGGAACGCCGGCGCCGCGGGGGCTGGTGGTCACCCCCCGGCTGCCAAGAAGAGAAAGAAGAGGATGTCCACTGCGAAAAATCTCGCGGTGGAGCGACGAGGGAGCGCCCTGGACCGAGAGCTTCGAGACAGGAAACGGGACGCTCCCGAGAACCGTCACGGCGACCATCGTGGGGTTTTAGTCGGTAAGAGTCCGACACTACCCGCCGCCGCCTCCCAGAGGGCGGCCGGGTGTCCATGAGGATTTCCCCACGTAAAAAAAAAAAAAAAAAAAAAAAAAAGGATTTAAATGACTAAAAAAATGTGGTAATAAGATTTAAAGAAAATCAGCAAAAGTCAGTTTTATTTTCTCAAATGAAATCATATGCCTTTTAATACGTTAATCCATTTCGGTATTCTCTACAAGAAAGTTTTAACCTATTACTATCGAAAACTATATTAATTTAGCAGATATTTTAACTTGACTTTTAACTTAAATCGATATTTTAACTTGAATTTATCATACTTATAGTATGAATGTCAAGGAAACTGACATCTGTAACATTTTTTGGGGGAAAAATATTTTTTCAGAACTTTTTTTGTTATACAATTTCTATAGAATATTTAAAGTATAATAAGAGATAACGATAGTACATACACATTATATAATATGTAAATGATATTGCTCGGCTTTTGCCCATCCGTATTCATAGATTTTCTTGACCTTGTTGACGACGTAAATGCAAATACGTTGGCAAGAAACATAATCGAGATGGGAGTATCTCAATCAAAGTATATATTTTGTCTCACATTACGATCATGTAGCACAACAGTTTTAAATCTTTTACGCGTACGAGCAGTGTTAATACGATCGCTAACTAACAACTGTTAAGACTGGATGCGGTGCTATTGTCACAGGTGTCTCGGAATACAGCGCTAGGATAATCACATTCTTATCATACCATAGTCATCAAAAATTATAACTAAGCAGTAGCAGCATACCTATGCGACCGGCTTCCAGCGATCACCCCACCACAGAAACAAACCGTTGATATAAACCCCCCCCCCCAAGTCAGTACTAGAGTTCTTTTCTGTTCATTTTTTGTTGTAACACTTTGAACCGTCACTCTGGTGGATTCATATAATAAAAGTCCATTATCATATACGAAGTTTAATTTTCTTCACCCTATTCGTGAAAGAATTATTTCGTTCGAACTGGGACGCGAGGAAATTACCAGCGATCTGTTAATTTCGCGATTTCTTGTGTCTCTGACGTGACACTCGATAAGGATGCATGTATTTACACGCGCACGATTTCAGATATTCGTTTAAACTACCTGTATTATCCTAACCGAAATAGGTGATCGATCGTTTCGCAGCGTCGATTGTTTAATCGTAACGGAAATTTACGACTCCCGTTGATGTGCTCCTTCGCGATCGCGTCTCTCAGCCAGTGAACGAAACAATAGCACTGCAGTATTTCTGGACATTCACCAGGCATTCGACAAAATATGGCATGAAGGACTTTTGTTCAAACTAAAGAAAATCATACCACATACCTACTACTCCATTCTAAAATCCTACCAAACCAATGGACAATTCATGGTAAAACACTTAGATTGGTAAGAAACTACCGGCTCAATTATATTGTATTTCTGCCTATAGTTGTTCATCTGTGACAGCGTATGCGTCGGTCTGGTTGCGAGTCGTCGGTCACTTATCTTATGTGTATTAACAATTATTTAATTATTTAATATTTGAACCCAATACATTGATGATATTCACTTTAAATTGAGTTATAAGTTACCAGCTTTGACAGACTCTTGCAGCCTCGCATGTGTGCGTTGCACACGAAGCTTTTAAACACATCCGACCCTCGCTTTGAAAGAGAAGATAAGTAACCGACAGTCGGTAATCAAACTAACGCACTCGCTGTCACAGTTTCACAACTGGAAATGCAGTATTCACTGTAGTGATATCGGTAGTTTTTCGCGAATATCCAGGAAACTAAACGAATTCACTTCTTATATAGGAAAAGGTTATTTGAAATATCGATTTCTACGACATATTCAAAAACATCGAAATCGAAGAGTGATTAACGTTTCTGCAGTTCCTCCTACCAAATCGTATTCTCTTCAACGCCATTCAATTTTCATGCGAAAGATTTTTCCATAAAGTAAGTTATTTTGTAATAATGTTTTAAATGATGAAGTTAGATACTTCATTCTATTTAGCGTAGATTATCATATATTCAAAGAAATAGCTTTCTGTTTTTTCATTAATATGGCATTACTTTGTTTTTATCTAACTGGGAAATGTAAACATTTTCTAATGTAATTTCAATACAGGAGCCAATGGAACTTTAAGGTCATGGTTCCTTGCAGACATTACATGATCCATTAGATATCCATTACACGATGCAATACAAAAAATTTGCCTTTGAAATTCTATTATACGGTATCTTTCTTTAACAGATCTCCACCGATCTGAAGGTATAGGATCATCTACCAAAGCCATGAGATATAATTCTTGAATACCCTGAACAACCAATAACCTATAACTAAACTGCACAACATATAATAATTTTTCTTTAATATAATATAATTGTAATACATCTTACACTTCTCATTTCCAATACTCTATTGCTTTTGACGACACATCTTTTGTTTATCAGTTTATAACCATAATCAAAGATAATTAAAATTAAGAATTATCCATACCTAATGAATTATACAAAAACATGTATCGATAATCAACGTAATCACATCGAATATGTATTTACAATAACGACAACGATAAAAATTCAGGACGTCGAAAAACTGGGAATGCAATTGGGTTTCACTTTTGGAGGAAGAAATTTCCATAATGTGTCACTGGGTCAAGGTCAAGAACCCATAGCGGAAGAAGCCATAGAACTTTCGGCGAACGAAGGCCACTGGGTAATTTTGCAAAATGTCCATTTGGTGAGGAAATGGTTGCCTACATTAGAAAAAAAGATGGAACAATGCTCGGAGAATCCACATGATGATTATCGATTATTCATTAGTGCGGAACCCAGTCCTGATCCTCATGAATCGATAATACCTCGGGTAATAAACAATTGTGTAATTTGAAAAAGCAAAAGAAAATATGCAGTTTTAAATAAGCTAACATGTACTAATTATGTTCCTTAACCCTCCGTCGATAATATAGTATTTCGCTAATGTCGGAATCTCACTACCGCGGTCGGCATTACATGTTTTTTAGTAACCGGCCTAATTTCTTACTGTTTTTTGCTTTAAGAAAATCTAAGAAAATTCTGAGGTACCTATTACAGTCCTTAATTTTTTATATAAATGATACTTTAGCCAATAAGCAAATAATATCGATAAGAAACACTAGTTACTAAATGTAATATTCGTTACGTTGGCACAGGGTATACTAGAATCAGCCATAAAGATCACTAACAAACCACCATCTGGAATACAAGCGAACATCCACAAAGCATTGGATAACTTTACGCAGGAAACTTTGGAGTCCTGCAGCAAGGAAACCGAATTCAAAGCAATATTATTTGCACTTTGTTATTATCACGCTGTACTTGCAGAACGTACAAAATTTGGGGCGCAAGGATGGAATAGGGTAAGTGACTTTAAATCTTAATGGATCATAACGTTCAATTAGAAATTATGGATCGAAGATTTGTAAATGTTGAAACAATGAGAGAAGGAAAAAACAATGTTTACGATATCTTGTATAATGTAATAACTAAAAATTAATACTCTTTAAGAGATTTTCCTTGTAACCTGTAATTAAATTAGGAAAAGCTACTAATAAGATAAAGCATTACTTTTTATTAGTGATAATATTAGCAAAGTTCGTAAATTGTGTTCTTCAATAAGTGTTTTCTTAGTCAATATATGTTTTAATAATAAATTATTAAATAGTTTAAAACGTAACTAAGCACAAATAGCAATTACACAAATTTCTCTGTTACTATGTTAATCGTTGTTAAAAAAGCAAATTCACATATATATATATATGTCGGGTTCACATTATGATTAGAATTAGGGGACTGTGATGAATAATCTCTGAAATTAGCCATCGTTGTTATACAATCGAGGTAATGTTGATTAGCACAAGTGCGAGTATTACAGAATCGACGAGTAATCGGGGTGGTTAGACGCTAATGACAATGGTCTTAGGTTCCATAACGAATCCGCGGTCAACGGGATAACAAATATACTTTCTTCCAAAGTATAAGTCGGACTCGTGGTTTAAAAAAAAACGGAAAGTATCCGCTGACGAGATCGCACGAGAATGTCCCCCTCCGTCACGGTGATGCTGCAGAGGAAAACCTCCCAGGAAAAAAAAATCCCAGGACACGAGATCATCGGATTCGTCGAGGACAACCCTTGTTGAGAAAGTGAGGAAACTGGATGTTGATGTTAATTTCTATGTCGGTAGTTAGAAAAGGATGCTAGCTGCCCTTGAGGGAAAGTTGCTAGCGGGAAGCGTCGTTCGTGAGCAAAGCAGATTTCCTGATCTTCCTGTACTAAATGATAGATTTAAGGACTGTTAGGATAAAGACTGTTTGTCCGTTTGAAGGACCTTAGGATTTAGTTAAGTAAATCCTAAAATTTATAGGGGGTCCTGAGGCTAGCTGAACATTTACTGTGAATGATGCATCGACACCTGGCAATCATCTTGCCCGAAGAATAGGGTCTGCGAGTGGCGGGGCACTCGGGCCACGGGGCAGAGACCGTTGGAATGTTTACTGATAGGTGTCGGTACAACTATTTCTTTTTAGGGAGAGCTATGCAATTCTATACCTTTTTTTTTTTTTTATTTATTTATTTAATTTTACAATTTGTCCAGAAGGACATTTGGTAAAATGTTATAACTTGAAAAATATAGCATGTGGATGGTTACCCCCAGCGGGGTTCCATCTTCCAGGTTGTTTATTGTTTTTCTATTGCGAGGTCTGCGGGATGCTTCTTCTTCAGTCTTCTTTCTATTACGGTTTCTTTTGTTTCTGCAACTAGCTGGTTTGGGTGTATTGCAAGTCTTTCTTTGTACTTTTTTGCGTATCTAGCGATTTCCTCTTTGACTGTTGGAATTTTTAGATCTTTTCGAATCTCCTCGTTTCTGACGTACCATGGAGCGTTAACTATTGTTCTTAAAATTTTTGCTTGTTCCGTCTCTATTTTACTTATGTGACTCATTGCTGGCGTCCCCCATAGTGGAACTCCGTATGTCCAGATTGGTTTGATTATTGTTTTGTATATATTTAGTTTATTCGTTGTGCTTAATTTAGATTTTTTATTGGTTAACCAGTACATCTTTTTCCTTATTTCACGTATTCTGTTTATTATAGATTTTATGTGATGCTTCCATGTAAGGTGTGTGTCTAAATGTATTCCTAGATATTTGACTTGCTTTGTATGTGCTATGTGGGCGCCGTTCAGTTGGATATCTGGTGTTGTTCTTTTTCTAAGTGCAAATGTTATGTGGTTGCACTTACTGGTGTTCGCTTTTATTTGTTTTCTTTGCAGCCACTTTTCTATTTTTGTAATGTGTTCTTGTAGTAGTGCTGCTGCTGTTTCTGGATTTGTGTGTCTCACTAGTATGGCCGTATCGTCCGCGAACGTAAGTATTTTGCTGTTAACAGTTGTCTGTATGTCTGCCGTGTATAATGTGTACAGTATTGGTCCTAGTACGCTTCCCTGCGGTACTCCTGCCTTGATATCCCTGATTTCTGAATATGCATCCTTTATTTTTACTATAAAGGTTCTATTGTTTAGGTAAGATCCGAGTAATTTATAGATTTGTTTTGGAAATTGGTTTTTGATTGTTTGAAGGAGTTTTTCGTGGTTAACTTTGTCGAATGCTTTTTCGATGTCCATAAAGAGTGCCGTGCAATATTGTTTTGTTCCCAGTGCCTGTAAGATTTCATTCACGAGTCTGTGCATTTGTTCTATTGTGGAGTGTTTATTTCTGAATCCAAATTGATGGTCCGGTATTAGTTTTTCTTTTTCTATTATTGGCTTTAGGGGGTTATATATTACTTTTTCCAGCAGTTTGGAGAACGCAGGTAGTAACGATATTGGCCTGTAAGATGCAGTTAGGTGGGGGTTTTTGTCTGGTTTGGGTAACATTACGATCAGTGCTATTTTCCATAGTGTAGGAAAGTACTGTATTCTTAGAATTGCGTTGAATATAATTGTTGTTAGTCTTATTGCCTTTGGGGGAAGGCTTTTTAAGATTTTTCCATTGATCAAGTCAAATCCTGGTGCTTTGCTTGTCTTTGTTGCCTTAATTAAGTTTGTAATTTCTTGCGCTGTTGTGCTGAGTATGGTGCAGCGTTTATCAGGTGCGTTGCTGGCATTTTCAACTTCTTCATTTGTTTGCCATCCGGGGATGCTGTTATTAATTTCGTACGGCGAGAATATATTTTGTAGGTGCTTTAAGAATTCTTCTGCCTGCTCTTCGTTGCTTCTGGCCCATGTGTTGTCTATTTTTCTGATTGCTGGGATTGATTTTACTGTTTTCTTCGCTTTGTTAGCGACTTTCCATAGGGAGTAGTTGGTATTCTCATGCGCGGATAGTGATTCGGTGAATTTTGAGAATTCGTTATTATGATGTTCCCTTATTTTATTTTTTAATTCCTTTGCAAGTTTATTTAGGTTTTTCTTGTTTTCTCGTGTTCTCTGTTTTTGCCATTTTGCTTTCGCTTTTCTTTTTTCCCTGATTTTGTCTAGGATGTCCTGCGGAATAATTTTTGTTTGCCTGCTATTTGATTCATGGATAGTGGTTGCCCGCGCTGCTTCCTGTATTATTTCTGTCAAAGTTGATACTGCCTGTTCAATGTGTTCAGGTGTTTTCAACGGGATATTGCAATTGATTTTGTTTTCGATTAATTCTTTGAAAGATTGCCAATTGGTGGTCTTATTGCATAGTGAATCTGTCCTGCTATAAAGTAGTGGTTTGCTTGCGTATTCTATTATAATTGGTGTATGGTCGGAGTTAAGCTCAAGGCTGGTTGTTATTTTAAATTTGCTTGCATTTAGTCCTTTTGTTATTGCAAAATCCAACAGGTCAGGTATTTTGTTGAGGTCTGTCGGCCAGTACGTTGGTTTTCCTGTAGATAGTACATTGAGGTTGTTGCTTCTGATATATTTTTCTAATGTCCTCCCTCTCGGCGTATTAATTCTCGAACCCCATAATGTGTGCTTTGCGTTAAAGTCTCCCGCAGCTATGTATTTGTCGCCTAAGGATTGAAAGTACTCTTCCCATTTTTTTAGTGTCATTTTGTGTCTCGGAGGTACATATACTGCTGATATCTGGAAGTAATTGTCATTGTTTTGTATTGTGACAGTGGTTGCTTGTAAGTGTTCTTGATTTGTTTGACTATGTAGGTGATGCTTGATATCATTTTTTATTATTACTGCAGTTCCTCCATGTGCTTTACCTGAGGGATGTTTGGTGTCGTAGATGGTGTAGCACGGAATTTTCATGTAACTTTTTAGAGTGAAATGTGTTTCTGAGACAAGTAGTATATCCATATTGTTTTGATACAAAAATGTTTTAGTTTCGTGTTCTCGCTGTTGCAAGCCATTGGAGTTCCAGGCTGCTATTTTCAACTTGTCCATCTCTATTTTTTACTTAGCAAGTTTGTGAGTAGTTGTAACATGATTGTCGTTTGTTGTACTTGTTGTCTTAATACTGTGTTTAGCTCATTTATCATTTTTCCCAACATTTCCATACCTTTCGCGGATTGTTTGAGCATTTCATTGATTTCTGTAGCGCCTTCGATGTTATTACCTTGGTTCTGATTGTATGTAAGCGTTGCTTGGCTAATGTTTTTGGTTACTTGTGCGTAGCTTCGGTTACTTTGGGGATCTATGTTTCTGATTATGGCGCTCGGTTCATATTGTGCTTTCAATGTCGTTTCGTTTTCCGTTGTACTTTGTTGTGGTTGGTAGTTATTGAGTGATCTGTTGCGAAGTGGTGGAAAAAGTTTACGTTGTAGTTGTTTCCTGATTTCGCATCCTTTATAGTTGGCTGGGTGGTTTCCGTTGCAATTATAGCATCTAACTTCTTCTATTTTTCCTGTGTGTGGGCAGTGTATTGTTACTTTTCTTCTATACGCTTAAGTTCAGTAATAGAAGAGAAATTTATCAAGTACCATCTAATCCTTTAAAAATATCCTCCTGTACAGTTCATTGTCATCATACGTACCGTGTTTGTTAATATCAAGAGAGAGGAGAAACGCGACAATTTGCAATTCCTGCTTTTTTCAGTAAAAAAGCATTAAATGACATGAAAAATCGGGAGAAATATAAATTCACCTCGCTGTTCCCGTGTAGCCTCTACGTTTATTTTCAATAAAAAGTTGCAAATTATATACTTTGTGTATCTGATAGCGGAAATCTTGACATCTTTAGAATAAAGAGATAATCAGTTTCTAAATCATTCATTTTGAATTCTTAATAGTTTCAAATTGTTCAAGTTCTAGACAGACATCACTTTCTCTTATATTATCGAACGTACGAAGTATCTGACCATAATCGTTTGCAGTTTATGTCTGTTCTGTCGGTTTCTGAAGCGTCGTGCACGAATCAAAAGAAATGTTCGAGCGTGAAATAGATATTATAACATAACCATTCAGCCAGCTCGGATTCAGAACGCATTTCGCATATCGTTCTGGCCACGCTGCTTGCGCTTCTGTTGGGACCGTTGGCATTACCTCTAACGTGTTTAGCAGTTCTTGTCGCGTAACTATCGGTTTGATCTCGACGTTAGCGTACGGACGTTTACATGTAAGCGGAAACATCAACTTGTTGCTAGATGCGCAAAGGAACAATTGGTGGGCGCCATTCCTTTTGCTATAAATCGCGTTTCGTTTAAACATTCTCGGGAAATTTGCAGCGCGCGGAATTCGAACCATCGTTCTCCATAATCTTTCCTGCAGTAAGATTGAACGTGAAACAAATTGAAATCTTGCATTTCGGTTTTGAACGAATAGAATGCTCCTTGGTACGATGGTAATACGTCTTTGGGCTTAAAACATTATATCAAGAACCTGAAATTTTTTCTAAAGCTTTTTCCCGAAGCAAAATAATTTATGAAGGCATTAATAATTCACTAACAATAATAATTCATTATGAAATTAACTATATTAGTGAAGTATGGTTAGTAATAATAGCAAATCGACATAGTAGATATTACAGCTTTTGAATTTCTATAATTTTACAATTTTAAGCTACGTGGGATAATCAAATGGCAATTTGTTAAATTGTTTTTCTCAATTCCATTTCTATCGTTATGAAATTTATTGCCGTTACGGAAAAATTTGTAAGGAACACGTTTTAAACATTTTGTAACAAAGTGTCATATTTTCAAAAATTGACAATTTGTTAAAATATAATGGAAATTTATTTTCACGTTCATACATTCAAGTTTCCACTGTATATATATCTTTTTACCAGTCTGAAAATTACACGCTCGACATTACAATTTAATTTAAATTTTTTACATTTTATATTATGTTTGAAGTTTTATTTAATTGAATCGTGATATTTTCATTGAAATGAGAATTTTTGACGTTTATTTAGTATTTCAGTTAGAATTTTAATTCAGGAAAATAACGAATTTATACATACAATTATATAATCGTTACCCTCACTTTCCTAACAAAAAGCGTGAACAACGAATCCGCGTTCTTCGTTCAAAAAGCACACCCACGCCGAACTTCCTTCCGTAATAACACGAAAACGGACTTCACTGGGACTACAACTACTAATCAGTCGACATCTCTTGATTGGATCTCATGTGGCGGCAGTCGACACGAAAATACGGCCACTCCACACCAACTAGTGGCGGACGATTGCAGCGCAATGGTAGGCGCCTTATATTGCCAACGGTTGGGACCCGAGATCAAATCCCGGCAAACGGAGCCCGATTTTTCTTCCACGGCATCCAAAATGAGGAGAAAAATGCAGCAGTACCCCGGCAGCAACAGCGGCGACACCCCAGCGACCCGCAGCAGAACCACAACCAAACTTGTCTCACCCTACACACGAGCAGTAGAGCGCACTATGACCACCGCTACTATGTCGGCTAGCGCGCTAGCTAAGAGGATTACCTACTACTACTACCACCACACCTCAGACATATACTACTGTCAATATCTCGGATTGGTTCATAGATCTCAGAGCACAGTCACCGTCACATCTCTGGACCCAATTTCCGCCCAAAATAACCAATCAGCATCATCATCATCTGTAGACTGATTCTCTAATATAAGAACAGTCAACAGCGACGTCGTCTCCATACACCGGACCGTCAAGTTGTTGTCGGGCAAACACTCTACGCGTAAAATATAAAATGGAAGAAATAAAATGATACATACGAAGGAGGAGAAAAAAGAAGAAAGAAAAAGGAGAAAAAAATGTGTTTCGTCCAGAGCCTGCTAGTGGACTCGTCAGTAAGGTCTAGCAGGCTCGTGCCTTAGACACATTGGAAGTTGTGAAGAGGGACGGGAGTTGGATTTGTTCCCTCTTCACGGCAGGACTTTGTATCTAAAGCCCGGATCTCTTCTACCCTCCCTCGCGCGCTTTCCATTGGACGCTGGCCTACTCCGAATCTTCAGAGGGGATTAAACTATCTCGCACACTATGTTATATGTGTTAAGCTTACTACTAAAACTAGTATCACAGGCTGTTCCTTAAATTTAATATCACAGTCTTTTGTAAGTTAACACACAGCCATAGTCTGCTACCATGAGATAGTTGTTCTCCCAAAGGCCGTCCAATGGAACTTGAGAATGTAAGTGCTGCACTAAATCCACCTACCCCAACCTATCCCCAATACGCCACTTTAGTTGCAGCACAATACACACATACATTCTCTCTCGCGGGTAGATCACCAGGTCTGACAGAGAATTGAATTTCCGCGTCTTGAAGGAAGCCAGGGTTGTGAAACTAAGATGGTCAGTGGGTGATTTTAGTAATAGTATTTTTCATTTGGTTGCTTTTTTCACTCCGTCTATCTTCTGTTCTCCACTTATTTTCTTGATTGTTTTTATAGTGGGCATTATTTATCAGTTTTCGTTATTGAATATCACTGTATAAATTGGTAAACTCACTAACAAGTCATACGCCTGGTATTCTTGGCCAGTGAGGTCCAACCTGCTGGGGGTTCACAGCACTCCGACGAGAGAGAATGCATTCAGTTCGGTATGAGCGTTAGCTGAAGTAATCAATTTTGTTATTTGATATTATTGAATGAAATATATGTCGGATTAGCATTAAGATTAGGGTTAGGGGCGCGAAATGAATGTTCTCTTGAATTAGCCACCGAGGTTACATAATAGAGAAAGTATATACCGGTACGGATATGATCAGTACCGAATTTGACAAGTAGCCGTGGTAACTAGATACTCGAGATACTAATGACAATGATCCTAAGTTCGATAACGAATCCACGGCCAACGGGACAACGACTACCCTCCCTTTTGAAAAGTCTAAGTCGAACCCCGTGAAAATCCACCGATCGCGAAGACGTTGTCCCACTCGCGGACGAGATCATAAGAATGTCTCCCCGTCATCATGATGCTGCAGAGGTAAACTGTGACGGGGTGTGTCTCAGGGCACGAGATCATCGGATTCGTCGAGGGCAACCCTCGCCCAGAAAGTGAGGGAAATGAACGTCGCCGTTAATTGGCTAATCTCTATGTTGGTGGTTAGAAAAGGATGCTAGCCGCCCTTGAGAGAAAGTTGGTAACGGAGAGCGTCGTTCGTGAGGAAAAACAGATCTCCCATATCTTCCCGCAGCGGGTGATAGATTTGGGGACTGTTAGGATAAAGATTGTTTGTTCGTTTGGAGGACCTTAGTTAACTAAATGTCCTGTGAAGATGCATCGACATCTGGCAATCGTCTTGCCCGAAGAATAGGGTCTGCGTGTGGCAAGCCACGGGGCAGAGGCCGTTGGAATGCGCACTGTAGAGCAATGGTACTATTATCTTTTCTTAAGGAGGGCTAAGTAATTCTATACTTCCGCTAGACAAAATATCCATCCCGTGACCGCGGCTACGCTCGGCGTTTTGTTTGGCGCCTCGAACTCAAGCTCATTGTCTCGGCTTTTCCTAAGAATTCCAACGGGGAGGCCCGATGTCTTTTCATCTCCGACATATATTTACGACATACAATTATGTAGGAGGATGAAAAAGATACGTAAAATCTTGCCTGGCTTTGTTTTCAAGAAAATGGACTGTGAAGTTAAAGTAGGGGAAATTTATAATTGATTTTCGAGAAAACAAAGCAAAAAATGTCATTTTATATTTTCGACTTCACTTTTGCCACGCACAGAGAATCATCGTCCTTCGGTTTCAGTCACACTTTTCAGGCACATGTATTTTTGCATTCCTTCAAACGGCATACGTAGGTATAATACTTATATGTATGTATAACACATTCTTCAATTCCCAATACTGAATTCATGTAACATTATAGGAAAATATAAACAAACCACTATACAAGTAACTGCGTATGCGAGAATGATACAACATATGGTGACAATCGTTTAATTCTAAAAAGATATTTTCTTCATGTATACCACCATAGCCTATCAACACATAGCCAACCGCGCACGCCAGAGCAAGCTATACGCTTCTCTGTCCACCGCGCCCGCAAAAGCCATCCTATACGCTGTCAATCGTGCATTTTTCCAATTAACGAGGACTAATATTCACTAATACTCGAAAATCAAAGAAGTGTAAGTACTATTTAAGTAGTCAATTACAGTTTGCGGTAATGATTTTGTTTAACTATTTCACGTATTGTTTATACGATACATCAAATTAAAAGTATATATTAAAAGTATAAAAAGTCGTAGGTGAAATTAAAAACATTAAACACGACTAAAAATAAATGACACGACATGAACGTGAAGTCAAAAATTCATCATGCATTTTAATATTTTCTAACAGTGTGGTATCGTTCGACTATAACTTTATTTAGTCACAGCTGATAGTGTCCCTTTTT
The DNA here is from genome assembly GCA_905333015.3 of Bombus campestris. Lineage (NCBI taxonomy): Eukaryota > Metazoa > Arthropoda > Insecta > Hymenoptera > Apidae > Bombus > Bombus campestris. Next base: position 1,882,542 of record HG995148.1, on the reverse strand, counting down.
AATTAACCCTATGTCCACTAAATTGGTATATTTTATTACATATTGTAATTTATAAAAGTAGAAAAAATACCGCAATTAATTGATGACAATTTCAGATAAACAATAACTGATAACACCAACAAAAAAGGAAACGTGTTGCTAAAACCAAAAAGGGAGAACCTCCCTGCCGTTCGGTCACTTAGCGACGTTCTTCACAGAGGGGAGATCTGCTCATTCGGTTGGCCAAGTGTTAAGAAAAGTAAAAAAAACCAACACCACACGGAGTTCCCAAGCGGTCACCCATCTAAGTACTATCCGTGCCCGGCGCTGCTTGACTTTCGTGATCGGACGAGAACGAGTACTTTCAACGCGGTATGAGCGTTGGCTGAAGTAATTAGTTTTGTTATTTCATGTTATCGAATAGACAAAATAGGTAAGAACATGTATGTAAGAGGATAAATGGTGTTTTAAGACGTGCATCCAAATATATAAAATTCTTCTCGGCTTCGTTTCCCAGATAATGGATTGTGAAGTTCCGTCATGTAGGTGCGCGTATACTTAAAAAGTAGCGAGTCAAGTGGGCGGAACTTCATAATTGATTTTCTGGAAAATCGTCTTGTGTCAAAAATTGTCACTTCATCGTCGACTTACTTTTGTATAGGAAATGAGCTCCTACTCTAATTTCCTCGCCTACTTCAATTTTAAAACTATTTAGTTTCACTGGATTGCGTATAACTACCAACAGCAAAATACTAACATTCATGGACGACACGGCTGTACTAGTCAGGTGACACTGTAGAAGGGTTTTCTTTGTCTGAATTATAGTAACGCGAAAAGATCGCCGACATACAGACAATGTCGGCGATAAAGCCCAAATGCCGTCAAGCAGAAAGGGTCGGAAAACTTGAATAGGGCTTAGCGGTACCCGACAAAAAAACTTTCCAACGGTATAACGAATGCTCTAGTGCCGACAGGCCTAATAAGCTATAGATATCCGTATGGTCCTTCAGCCGAATATTTGGAAGAAGGCGTGCGTGGCAAAGGTCGCAGACGCCTAACAAACGCGCGGATGGTAAGGATATTGAGGGATGACAAAGAAAATGAATCAGATGCCGCCGAAAGTCAAGTTGTAAAAACTTCGGTCTTGATAAGTCGCAGCTGGAGTTCTGAAGTAAATTGTAGTTAGCGTAAACCAAGTCTTAAGAAATAAATTCTCTCTTTTTATTTCTTTATTTGTACCTTTATTTTTCATCTTCTATTTCTCTTTTTTATATTACGTGACATTTTGGCGATCTGTACCAGGATCCATCAGCTTCAAGTAAACGAAACTATGCATTTCGGTCTACGGTCAAGCGTGAAGATTGAGGATCAACGGACCACTGCAAAGGAGCAAACACTTTTGTCGTTTCAACAAAGGAACACCGCAGCGGAATCTTTCCTACGGGCTAAACGATCAAGGTGAGGAAACTCTGGATTCTTTTACCAAATACAGAACGAAAAGAGAAAGTTTCTCTAGCAATTCTAGCACAAATAGTACAATCAGTATAATAATGGCAACGTCACGAAAGGATAAAATCGAGGGGTGGATTAAGCAAAAGTACCGATACGTGACGGTAAGACGTAGCCACACAATATTTTGTGTATCGGAATTACATTTTTATAGCGTTACATTTTATAATTGGATTTAAGTCGCTGTAGAGCAGTGCTTATATACGATATTGTTTTTTCTTCCTATCTCTGTACTGAAAACCTGGTCGCAAAAACAGGGCAGTTCCGTAGTCGAGAATGAATGCACTCAGCGCGGTATGCGCATTGGCTGAAATAACTGGTTTTCTTATTTGTCTTTGATGTCCAGGAAAATAGAATATTTGAAGAAACATAAGTGTGTGCAAAAATGAGATTGATAAAATGTGAGGTAATAGTCGTATCATACGAAACAATATACGAAATATAATACGAAAACATTTCGTTTTCTCCATGCTTACGTTATAGATTATTAAAAATTGATTATTAAGGAAGCCGAATTTATTTTTTAGGGTTACGTTATCCTTGTGCAAAAGGAGACTAGGGAGTTATTTACGACTATTTCGAATGTTTTGCTTATGTTGGGTGGGGGACTTATATATCGCAGGTTTGAGGGTGAGAAGCGGTCTTTATTTTTTTTTTTTTCTTTTGTAATGGCTGTTAAGATTATTAAAAAACACTGTGTAATATCATTTTATTCTATTGGGTAAACGTTTGAGCAAAATGTTCAGGATGTCGTCGAAACCTGATGATTTTTTATCGTTTAATATAGAGAAAATGATTTTTAGTTGGTTATAATTTGTAAAGTAGTTTATTTAGTTTATTGTCTGGTTGTTTGTGGTTGTCCGAAGTTTCATTATAGAATATGAAGATTGTCTTTTTTAGCGATATGTCTCGCTCTATTTTATTTTTCAGTTTATTTGTTTCTAAGATATTAATTCTGATTAATTATCCTCTACTCATGCTTTCGTTGTGTGTGTGTGTGTTTTAGAATAGCAAGTGCCCATAACGTATACTTGTTCCGTTGTTTTACATAATATGAAATATCTAGACCCAATGTCTTTATTGATGTTCTGTGTCGCTATACCTGCTTCCTGGTGGAGGGGAGCTTTCTCTGGTGGCAATTTGAAAGAAAGTATAGAGTTAGGTTCATTTAACCTAAAAATTTGATTTGTCAGTGGGAACATGCTAGTTGACTGTTTTTTGACATATTTTTTACTTTGTTTGGCCATCTTCTCTTTTATCGTAAGAATAGTTGTATTTTAGATTGTTTATTTTGAATAATATGTAGCTTTTGTATCGTTGTAGCTCGCTTTCGTAGACAAAGCGTTATTTTGGAATGGTATTCCAATAGCTAAAACGATTCCCTTCGACATTCGTAGCAGTATTTTGAATTTCCTACGCTCATTCTAGTTTCAACTGTCGAGAGTGTCCCAAACGTGAGTTTCTCGTAAGGATTATTGATGGATTTTAACGGTCCGAGTGGTCGAGCGCCACCCTTACGCAATAGCATCGAAGCTTTGCATTTATCCACGTATCGTTCACGCTTTTACCGCCAAAGATCCATCGCAGTTGGTGTATATTCACGCAGTAAACGCCATCTTGCGGGCGAATATGCCGTTCAACGACTTTCTTAAAAACCAATCAGAGTGCGTTTTTGGGGTCGTCCGTTTTGAGCCTTGGCAGAGTGTAACTCGAGGCGTGTTTGGCTTGCTCGAGACTAACAACAGTATGGGCAGTCTCGTTCGAGTAGTTCAAGAGTGAACACGTTCGAAAGAGGCAGTTTCTGTGTCTTTGAATCGCTGAACGTTAATTAAAGAACTGTTTTAATCTCTCGGCGCTCTTCAAGCTCTCGTGCACGTGAAATCGTATCGTCAGTCGTAACAATCAGTTGATACTTTGCTGCGCTGTCTTCTTCGGTGTGTAAATACCTTCAAGCATTCGTGAACATGGCCGCAAGAGTTGGTGGAGACAGAGTCGTTCCACCAGGCGTAACGGTCAGTGGACAATCCTCTGCGAAAACTTCAGTTGTGAAGAGTATCTCCAAACATACACGAAGGTATCATTTATTGAGCGAATGATTAGTAAATTGTCTCGGACAAGTCTTTCAAATGCGACCGGCATCGACACGTGTCCGCGGACGAGTGCACCGTTAAGCATTCGTATCGACGTACGATAATTCAGTCGCATTCGTTCAGTTGTACACCGCGTCGGGGCATTCGCTTCAGTTGCTTCGTATCGCATAATCGTTCGCAGTAAGCATTCGTAAATTTCGTCTTGATCGTCGCAGACAATTCGAAACTTTCTCGTCGTTTGTTCTTCGATATTTTGTTCTTCGGTATTTTGTTCTTGAGTTTTAACTTCGTCAATTGTTTTTCGCGCATTGAGTCATTACTCTCCTTCGTAAATCTGTTTCTCAAGATTAATTCAACGGGAAACAAGTTACAGAGCGCGGTATCGTCAATATCGGATACACGCGCATGTTAAACGTATCATTATTTCTTTAACCGTTTGAGTACCAAGCAGCGTGATCGCGCTGTTTAGATTTTGTGTCGAAAAGATCCAGTACATTTGAACGCTACGGACGACTGACCGTATTTTGTATGTCCTTGCTATCTTAATTTTTATTGAACAGAGCTTGAAATATTTATAAACTAATAATACGAATATATAAAAATATAGATTTATTTCATAAAAATAAGAGATGACGAGCACTATTGTGCCGCATGTTTCTCTTCGCAATCGCGCCATTTGCGACCTTTCGACTCTGGGTCTTTTCAAAGACCCCTGGTGGGTCTCAAACGGCTAAATTATGTTAATATTATTAGCAAATAATTATTTCTCTATTTACTCTATATGATTTTTGAAATATTAAAAAATTATTATCCGACTACTTTGATATTGATTACGATACTTTTTTAATTACGTTGAAACTTGTGCGAGAGACTAAAATTGATTCGAAGTAGTATTTTACAGGAACTGATGAAACCGGTGAGTTGGATATTTATATAATTAAAAGTTATTCTACTTTTGAATTTTCTTCTCGAATATGTTAACTGTACTTGAGCAGCGCTGGGTCAAATTTATAGAAAAAATATTTTGAATACTATTTTAAGTAGTTGTTGGTCTACAGTACGAATAAAATATTTTAAATATGTAGTAAAAAATAAACTATCTTTATTTTCACAATGTGCTATATAGAATAAAGTATTTTATCTTTGTATTGTAAATAGTGTTTAAAATGTTCCTTAACAATGAAAATAGATTAAGCAGAAGGTTAATATCAGGATGAAGAATCCAAAATATTTACAAATTAAATTCGTATTCTTTTTAACCTTGCTGCGGTCTCCGGGTCTCTTTGTTCTTACTAATCTCCTTTTCTCTAAGAACTTCTGTATTCTTTAAACGTATAGAGCAAAATGTTATCCGACCCACATATTTGAGAAAAAGACGTGCGATCATAGAAAATTAAGGGAACGCATTGATAAAAAATTATATCATAAGACGGTAATATGACCCGCGTAGGAAAGCTGCAAAAGAAATAGCAAAGAGTGTTATAAATACATCGGAATATTTCAAACAGAAAATAAGAGTTCGTAAAAATTTCACTAATGCCAAAATTTTGTTAGCGATAATAGATTGTACCTGTTCTTTTCAATGAAAATTATTCCCCGGTACTTTAATTAGAAGATAAGATAAGCAAAAACGAATCTTTGTATGCAAAGGTAATTTTCTACTTCAAACTCTTGCCGAATAATTTAGTTGAGTGGAAAATCGCAGCAGGGTTAAGTATGGGTATTCGCAAGTAAAAAGTATTATTCAAAGTTTCCATCACTTAGATTACTCGTTTGTGGGCAAACACGCAATCCATTTCTTTTTTTTTTTTTTATTTAATTTGTACTTTACAATATGTTCAGCTGGACATTTGTTAAATTTTTCTAACTTTGTTTGCCGATGACGATTCCTAGCGGGATACAATCTTCGAGTTTGACTATTTTATTTCCGTAATGAGGTCTGCGGGGTATTTTCTTTTTAGTCTTCTTTCTAGGAGAGTTTTGCTCACTTCAGCAGATAGTTGGTTTGGATGTGTTGCCGTCCTTCCCTTTTTTTTTTTTTTTTTTTTTTAGTACCTGCCGATGTCTTCTTTGACCATTGGTGTTTTCAGATCTTTGTGTATATCCTCGTTTCTGATGTTCCATGGGGTGTTGACTACTGTTCTGAGTATTTTCTAGAAACTACTCTGGTTTATTTACCTGCCTCATTGCAGCTGCCCCCCATAATGGTTTTCCGTACGTCCAAATTGTAAATTTTTGGTTTATTTTCTATGCTGACTTTATAATTTCGATTAGTTAGCCAGTACATTTATCTTCTTTTTATTCGTATTTTGTCTAGAATTGATTTAGTATGTTGCTTGTTACGTCACCTGAGATGGTAATCTCCTCGCGTCGCAGTTCGAACATTTCACGAATAAGATGAAGAAATAAGGTGTAACGGTTCAAAATGTTACAACACAATGATCTCGAGCGTTAGTTTAGGAGGGTTTTTATACTGGTTTTAGTCCCTTTGGAGGGGTTATCGTCGGGTGTGTATCAGAGGCGGCTTTTTCGTTACTGTTTCGATAGCATGCAGGATGTTTAGTCTGTCTGATGACCAAGCGAGTGGTCCTTCTTGAGCGGGTGATCTTCTTGCATGTGTGACACCTTCTTCCAAATATTCGGCGGAAGGACCAAACGGATATCTTTAGCTTATTTCGCCTGTCGGCACTAGAGCATTTGTTATACCGTTGGAAAGTTTTTTTGTCGGGTACCGCTAAGCCCTATTCAAGTTTTCCGACCCTTTCTGCTTGACGGCATTTGGGCTTTATCGCCGACATTGTCTGTATGTCGGCGATCTTTTCGCGTTACTATAATTCAGACAAAGAAAACCCTTCTACAGTGTCACCTGTCTAGTACAGCCGTGTCGTCCGTTAATGTTAGTATTTTGCTGTTGGTAGTTATACGCAATCCAGTGAAACTAAATAGTTTTAAAATTGAAGTAGGCGAGGAAATTAGAGTAGGGGCTCATTTCCTATACAAAAGTAAGTCAAGGATGAAGTGACAAATTTGACACAAGACGATTTTCCAGAAAAACAATTATGAAGTTTCGTCCATATGACTTGCTACTTTTTATTAAGTATACGTGTACCTACATGACGGAACTTCACAATCCATTATCTAGGAAAGGCAGCCGAGAAGAATTTTATATATCTGGATGCACGTTTTAAAATACCATTTATCCTCGTACATACATGTTCTTACCTATTTTGTCTATTCGATAACATGAAATAACAAAACTGATTACTTCAGCCAACGCTCATACCGCGTTGAAAGTACTCGTTCTCGTCCGATCACGAAAGTCAAGCAGCGCCGGGCACGGATAGTACTTATGTAGATGGGTGACCGCTTGGGAACTCCGTGTGGTGTTGGCTTTTTTTACTTTTCTTAACACTTGGCCAACCGAACGGGTAGATCTCCTCCCCTATTTGAAGAACGTCGCTAAGTGACCGAACGGCGTGGAGTTCTCCCTTTTTGATTTTATCAACGCGTTTTCTTTTTTGCTGGTGCTATCAGTTATTGTTTACCTGAAATTGTCATCAATTAATTGCGATATTTTTTCTACTTTTATAAACTACAATATGTAATAAAATATACCAATTTAGTGGACATAGAGTTAATTAAAAAGGGACGCTATCAGTTGTGACTAAATAAAGTTATAGTCGAACGATACCACACTGTAAGAAAATATTAAAATGCATCATGAATTTTTCACTTCACGTTTATGTCGTGTTATTTATTTTTAGTCGTGTTTAATGTTTTTAATTTTACCTACAACTTTTTATACTTTTAATATATACTTTTAATTTGATGTATCGTATAAACAATACGTGAAATCGTTAAACAAAATCATTACCACAAAATGTAATTGACTATTTAAATAGTATTTACACTTCTTTGGTTTTCGAGTATTAGCGAATATTAGTCCTTGTTACTTGGAAAAATGCACGGTGGACAGCGTAGAGGTTGGCTTGTGCGGGCGCGGTGGACAGAGAAGCGTAAGCTCGCTCTGGCACGCGCGGTTGGCTAAGTGTTAATAGACTATGGTCGTATACATGAAGAAAATATTTTTTTAGCATTAAACGATCGTCACCATACGTTGTATCATTCTCGCATACGCACTTACTTGTATAGTGCTACGTTTATATTTTCCGATAATGTTACATGAATTCAATATTCGGAATTGAAGAATGTATTATATATACGTATGTCATTTGAAAGAATGTAAAAATACATGTGCCTGAAAATTGTGACAGAAACCGAAGGACGATGATTTCTCTGCGCCTGGCGAAAATGAAGTCGAAAATGTAAAATGACATTTTTCGCTTTGTTTTCGCGAAAATCAATTATGAAATTTCCCCTACTTAACTTCACAGTCGAGTTTCTTGAAAACGAAGCCAGGCAAGATTTTACGTATCTTTTTTATCCTCCTACATAATTTTATGTCGTAAATATATTATATTCAATAATATCAAATAACAAAATTGATTACTTCAGCTAACGCTCATACCGAACTGAATGCATTCTTTCTCGTCAGAGTGCTGTGAACTGCCAGCAGGTTGGACCTCACTGGCCAAGAATACCAGGCGTATGACTTGTTAGTGAGTTTGCCTATTTATACTGTGATATTCAATAACAAAAAGTGATAAATGATGCTCACTATAAAAACAATGAAGAAAATAAGAGAAGGAAAGAAAATAGAGTGATGGAAGCAACCAAAAGAAAAATACAGCAAAAATGGATCATGAACTTTCTTAGCAACACAAGCTTTGGCACCTCAAGGACGTGGAAACTCAACCGTCCGCCAAACCTGGTGAACAGGAATAAAAGGGCAGAAAGTAACCATGAAAGTGTAAGCAAAGAGGAAAGCACAATAAGAGACGCGGACCGCGAAAAAAGCGAAACCATAAATTCAGCAGATAGCTCCCTATTATCAGCAATACGAACGAAGAATAGGTTCAGCGTATTGCAATCACTGGTGCCAATATTAGGATCGGTTCGATTAAGAGATCGATAAGAGACCGATAGCAATTCGCGAAGGACGGGATCACGGAGTATTCCTATTATACGCGCAAGCAGGCCATCGTGAAATTTTAGTCAGTAAAAGTCCGACACTGTTCTGCCGCTGCTGACAGTGGCGGAGCGTCCATGAGGATTTCTCCACGTGGAAAAAGAAGGAAAAATAAATCCTAGGAAATAAAGCAAGTAGGCATACGACCTCTCAGGGCGGAAAGTCACAAGTTCGAAAGAGAATAATGAATGGACCGAGAGGTGGTATACTATTATCAACAAAACCTTCAACGTCCCAGGCGCAGCCCGGCAAACTGGACAACGCAGCGGCTAATCTCCAGCGATAACGCTTCCGTGAAGCCAGACACAAGCCGAACAAGCCACTAGTCTCTACACGGAAGAACGTTGATGCCACGATCCCCACAAATACAGACAAACCGTCCCCAATATAATCATCCACCAAGATTCGAAGAACGCAGTAAAAATCGTTGAAGGGACTCTAAACGCAAAGTCGTTCCACATTAAACGAATATACGCAGATAAACACGTGCTATTCCGACAAAGTATGACAGACTTTAACAAAGCGAAAGAAATCGTAATTCTAGTTAAGATAGCCTTTTACGCATATACACCCAAATCGGAGAGGTACCACACGGTCTCACTAAAGGTTCTAAACAATAGCTTCTCCGAGGCAGAGATAGTCGCAGAGTTCCAAGCACTACAGATGTCGGACGTCCAATTGACCAAAGATTGGCGTTTCTCAACAAAAAGATCAATAGAAAACAATATATTGCTCCTAATTCACATAATCCAAGTATCTTCACAAAGCAATATTAGTAACCTACTAAAAATGAACCGCCTAAATTACTTTAGGGTAAAATGGGAAAAAATCAGAAAAAATGACACGCAGTATCACAAATGTAAACTGTATGGAGCCGGACGGGCCAAGCCAGTGCAAAATAAATAAAGAAGACGCTGTAAACAAAGACAAAGTGCATTGCGTGAACTGTAAAAACTACGGATATCCTGCTTTGTATAAAGGATGCCCAAAACTCGTTGAACTTTGCCAAAAACTCTGTGAAAATATCAACAAATGCAAAGAATCAAAAATAAACGCATTACTTAAATAAGCCGCAAATTCAGCCCATTAAAGTTCTCAGATATCCTAAAACAAGGAATAAGCTGAAACCTAGTCTCCGAAATCCATACCCCAACTGAACATAATAAACTTATCGAAAAAAGCACATTCAAAGACCTAAATGTACAACAAACACAATTAAAGGAACTAAAACAATCATTAAAAATGCATGAAGAAAGGATTGACTCTTGCCCAAAAGGAGGCTCATACTTAGCCATATGCGTTGGTGACACACAATTACAATTCTTTAATTTACGGGCAAATAACACGCTCAAAACCATAGACTACGATTGCGACTGTAACGTTCTTGTATTCCAGATAAACAAAAATACATCTGACATCCTAACCGTAGAAACACAGAGTGGTGGACCGAGACACAAATACAAAGAAACAAACTAGGAAATATTACAAAATCCGCTCGAAAAGAACTGCGACCTAAATATCCACAACAATGTCAACCTAACGGAGGCAAATCGACTCATTTATAGAGGAAATAGAAAAACGTATATAAATCGCCCTTCAAGAATCCGTACTAAGAATAAAGCAAAAGTCGGATTTCCAGCCCTATATTTATAATAAAAAAAATTACGAGACAATAGCTTGATATCGTCCAAAATTAACAATCTAAAATAAAACTATTCCTACTTTAAAAGAGAAGATTTGGAATAATTAAAGTACCTTTTGCACATAAAGGACTCTGCTAGCATGTCCCACAGAGCAATCAAATTTTTACATCAAAAGAACCAAACTCTATCCCATCATCGGACGAGAACAAGTTTATTCAGCGCCAGATGAGCGTTAGTTGAAATGAGTGATTTTCTTATTTGCTTTTAATGTACAAAAGAGGAATATTTGAAAAAATATAAATGTGTGTAAAAATGAGTGATATATGGTATTAGTCGTGAAATACTAAAACATTTCCATTTCTCCATGTTTGGATTATAGATCATTAAAAATAAATTATTAAGGAAAGTAAAAAAGATTGGAAAAATAAAAAGGTCAACACCACGCGGAGTTCCCAAGCGGTCACCCATACCTTCACAAGTACTTTTTTCGTCTTAACTTTCGTTATTGGACGAGTATGAGTGCTTTTTTAATTTTTTAATTATAACGTTTATTGCCCAAGAAAATACAGATCACATATGATACATACTCGATAAACAAAAAATTTCAGTTGAGAAGTGGCTCTGGCAAAAGTATCGTTAAACGTGACGGCATGACGTAGTTATAAAATATTTGGTATAGGATTTACCTGTTTTTTACATTACAATAATTGATTGTATTAAAGAAGCTCATAAGCGGTAGTTTTATACAATACTGGTCTTTTTTCTTCTTTTGCCCTGAACGTTTGGTGATAAAACTGAACAAATCGGTAGTTGATTCTTTGTGAAAAGAGGTGGAAGTGGACAGGGTAGGGAAGGGATGGAGAAAGAATGTTATTTAAATATGTTACAATATTTACATTTATTTTATAAGTGGAGAGATTGAACGCTGGTGATGTTTCGCGGTTCTACTTTCCTTTTTGATTTCGGTATCCAATAATACTTTTTTATGTTTCTTCTCTGTTTGTCTTTTGTGTTCTTTTTTTTTTTTTTTTTTTTTTTTTGCGGAAGAGCCGTTCCGTTTTTAGTGCTTCGTGTTCTTCGATGTCCATGGCTACGCGTCGTTCAACCGGCGTGCGGTTTTCATTTTGAACTGCGTAATTTAATTCGTTGAGTTGTTGTCGGAATCTAGAGTTGGAAGATTGTATGCTTTCTCTTATTCCTTATCTTAAATTCTTCAATTTGTCCCTGCAATTGCTAACAGTGGTTGGAGCTGACACGTTTCGTCTTAAGCAAGAATATAGATCTTCAAACGAGTTAATCTCTAAGTATCTTATATTCCTTTTCGCGTTGTCGGTTATCTTTTCAGTAAGTATAAGATCTAATAGGAAATCTCTAGCACCTGCCTTGCACCTGGCTCTTGCTTTGCGGACTGATAGGATAATATCTTCAACAGCTATGTCATCTCGACCCCCTAGTGTTTCGATAGTGCGTATGGCTTCTTCTGCTTGGAGGCCTTGTTCTTCGCCACAAACGTTTCTTTGTCTAATCTTAACGCGACTAATTCGTTGTCTTTGTGAAGTGTTTGGTCCGTCGGTTTCGTCGTCTGTTATGTTGTCGGCACCGGTTTCTAAGTGGGTGCTCGTGTGTGGCTAGTCATTTTCAGTGTCGTATTTCACTTCTATAGTTTTTGCAAGGTCCCGTATTTCTTTGGCCCGATTTCTATCACTAGTTTCCGTCAATTCTTTTATATTGCTTCTGAACTCGTGAGTTAGACTTTGAAGTTGTTCGAGGATAGTAGTAATTAATTCGTTTTGCTTTGCTGATGATTTGCTCATGTCAGTTGGATTCATCTTGATAGATACGATAATTTCAGAAGAGTCACTATCTTCAGAACGAATTTCAGGTTTACGGTTTAGATAACGTACGAAAGCCAGTTTACCGAGATTCTTTGTAGATCCTTCTTTTGATCAAGGAGGTAACAGTGGTCCTTCGCCGTAGAATCCGTAGAGTTCCAGTTGAAGTTTCCTCTTGATGCGATGAATGGATCCTGGCTAGGATCACCAATTTTGTCACGTCGGAGACACAAGAAATCGCAAAATTAGCAGATCGCCGGTAATCTCCTCGCGTCGCAGTTCGACCGAAATAATTTTTTCACGAATAGGGTGAAGAAAATTGAACTTCGTATACGGAAATGGAACTTTATTATATAAATCCAATAGAGTGACGGTTCAAAGTGTTACAACAGAATGATCTCGAGCGCTAGTTTAGAAGGGTTTTTATACTGGGGTTTAGTCCTGTTGAGGTTATTAGGTGTATATGAATGCAAAGAGATACTTGGATAAATTGTAAGATAGAAAATATATATATATTTTAAGCTGGAGTGTAAATACAAAGAAGGAATACAATATATGAGCTGGTCCAGATCCGCACGCTAGCACTGAAAAAAGAAACCTGAAGCCAACGTCGCCTGTCCACTCTTTATGGTTTGCCTTCGTCCCAATCTTTTGTCTATCGTTGTCGATGGCTTCAATGCTTAAGAAAACTAAAACCAGATGTAGAGTTTTCTTAGATGTTGTGACCACTTCAACAAGTCCCTTTGGAGGGGTTATCGTCGGGTGTGTCAGAGGCGTCTTTTCTTTATTATTTCGATAATTGTGGTATGCAGGATGTTTAGTCTATCTGATTACTGAGCGGGTGGTCTTCTTGAGCGTGTGACACATTCATCGTCCAATTTATCTGCTTTGTGATTATTATGTGCAAGAACTGCGTCTCGTTCCTTAAATAACGTTTGTGTTTTAATGATTTTTCTTTGTTGGTCTCGCATGTAGCGTTTTCTACTTTGTTCAAGTGTTTGTCTAGCTAATGTTGTGACATGGTATTCTAATTCTGGTTTTAACAATTCACATTTGTCCGGTTGAATCTTTAGTCCTAATTCTCTTAATCTCTGTAATACAATTGCAAGGTTGTTGTTATGTTGTTGAGTAGTACTTCCGAATATTATGATGTCGTCTAGATAAACGAAGCAATATTTGTTTAATAAACTGCAAAATGCTATGTCCATCATGCGTTGGAATGTAGCTGCGGCATTTTTTAATCCAAATGGCATTCGATTGTATTGAAAGTGTCCCTGAGGCGTACTGAAAGCTGTATATTTCTTTGATGTTACGTCCATTGGTATTTGATAAGAGCCAGAAGAGATGTCTAGTGCGGAAAAGAATTTCGCGTTTCCTAATTGTGAGAGTATATCGTCAATGTTTGACAGAGGGTACGCGACTTGATCAGTTAATTCGTTTAATTTACTGAAATCTATCACTATGCGCCATTTTTGTTTTCCGGAGGTGTCCGATTTCTTCGGGGCTACCCATACTGGACAATTGAATGAATCTAATGAATCTGATTCTTCGATTATGTTTTTGTTTAACATTTCTTTGATTTGTTTTTCGATTTCTAATTCGTGTGCCTTGGGTGGTCTTGTAACATTTTATGTTTATGATTTTGTTTTCTTTCAACTCGATGATGTGTTTTGTTAAGTCGCATATCCACTCAGAAGTTCTCTTCTTGATGTTGCTCGTGTCTATATTGGTATTTTTGTTGGGAAACACATCTTCTTCGAACCTAACATGGCAAGAGATTATTACCTTCTTGGTCTTAGGAAAATAGATCCTATAACCTTTGACCTGTCGATCGTAGCCTACAAAAATCCCTTCATCTGCTCTGCTATCGAATTTCCTTCCGTTTGTGCTTATGAGGCACCATACTCTGCATCCAAATACCTTTAGCCTGTTGATCTCCCCTTGGATGCCGCATCCCTTACCTTTCCATAGCTCCAATGGGATTCTGTCTTTGGTAGTAGCAGATGGGCATAGGTTCCTATTGTGGCATGCGGTGTTTACAGCCTCTCCCCACAGATAGTCTGGGAGCCCTGACTGAATGAGCAAGCACCTGGACATTTCAACCAGGGTCCTGTTGGCTCTTTCTAAAACTCCATTTTGCTCAGGATTCCTAGGAACTGTCTTCCTGTGGAGGATACCTTTCTCCTTCAGGTCTGAAAATCGAATCCTGTGTACTCACCATCATTGTCTGTTTCGAGGGAACTTATCTTCGATCGATGTAATGCCTCCACTCCCATCTAGTATTCCTTGAAATACTTCAATACTTCGCTCTTCTTACTGATGATTCTAACATGCATAAAATGAGAGAAATCATCAATAAAGGTTACGAAGTAGTTACCTCCACCCAACGACTTGCACTGAGCTCTGCCGCTGACATCACTATGGACTATCTCCAAAGGACGTTGACACATGTGATGTGCTGTTCTCGAGAATGACACCTTTGTCATTTTTCCCTTCACACAGACTCCACAAAGTTCGCCATGTTTCTTGGAATATTCCTTCACACTCCTTACAGGAATTTTCCTCACCGCATTTCCATGTAGATGACCTAACCTCTCATGGCATGATGTAACGCTCCTATATGCCTTTGCTTCAATTACCTCAACGTCTTCGTCACTGTGGCTGGATTCTTCCTGATGGTTCTCCATGGAGACATTTGCGACATGACTCTCATTGGGGATAGTCTCCAAGTAGTATACATCGTCTGCTACCCTGGAGTGGAACACAACGTCGCCATCGTCATGCGTTCCAATAGCCTCATCCCTTGTTCATACGGTGGTGACACCCTTCCTTGCCAATTGCCCGATTGAGACTAGGTTCACATTTAATTCGCAAAGTCCACGAAGCGGTGCCTGTCCGGAGTCATATGGTTTGAATCGCCTGATTCGTGGTAACTGATCCTCTCCCTTTCCAAGCGACTGCTAGATGATAAGGCCAGAGTCGATATCAGTCCCTTGGACTTCGGTCTATCCTTCGATTCCTTCTCCCTTTTATTATTCTCCTGTTTCTTCGTCTCCTTATCTTTCTCATCCTTATCTCCCTTCTCCCCTTGACACTGATACGGAATGTGGCCCCATTTTCCACACTTGTAGCACTTCTGGTTGTGTGAGCCTTTGTTCTTCGGCCTCGCGTCATCTTTGTCCTGTTCTGACTTGGACTTCCATTGTCTTCTGGTCGCCACTGCGCTACCTCGTTCGGACGACTCTGCGGCCGCGTCGATTCTTCTCTCCTCCGGCAGAAGGTCGGATTTCACAGCCCTCGTGATCAGATCCTTATCAACCTTCGTTGTTCTGATGTACGTTGAGTAGTTCGGATCCGCCGTGAGGCCGGCCAAAAGGAAACATGCCACCATGTGGTCTTCCATTTTCAAACCGCCTCTGGACAATCTTTCACACAGGATTTGAATCTTCCCACAGTACATGGAAATGTCCATGTCGGGGGTCTTCTCGATATTGCATAGCTCTTTCGCGCACAACACAAGGTCTATCGATGTGTCTCTCCCATGAATATCCTCCAGTGTCTTCCAGCAAACCCTCGCCGTTTTTATGCTTCTAATGTCCGTAAGATATTCGGAGGGGACATGCCGGAAAATGTAAGCACGTGCTTTGTTGTCCATCCTTATATTTTCGGGTCTTAGCCTCTCTGCTGGTGTAAATCCGGGATACACGGCATCCCAGCAACCCAGGAAAATTAACGTAGCATCCGTCACGGTTTTTCAATAATCATAGTTACCCTTTTGGAGGATGGGGTTCGCGTCTTTGTCCATATCAGATATCTTCTCCTGGTCAACCATGGCGTGGTCTCTTCTCGAATAATTACAGAAAAAAATACACGGAAAAACTCAACAATAGATACTTTCACTGCTGCAGTTCAGTGCATTGGGTCCATAACCTGCTAATCAATAAGGTCTTTGGATCTGGTATTTATTGATTCACACAGATTAGCTTTTCTATGTTCTGTATTTTACTTCCTCGTACAGCGTGCGAGCACGCTGGATACACAGAGACAATTAACACGTGGTCGACGCTGAGGCAAAGGAGCGTCGTTAGAAGCCGTAACAACTTAGGTTGTAGGAACTAGTGATCATACCATCCTACTAAATCCCCAACATATTGTTTTCATCTATCACTTTTGCAATCTTTCCTTTTGAAATAGCCGTATTCTGATTATCTGTTACTTTACCTAAACTGATCAAATTCGCGGACATTTCTTTCGCGTAAAATAGTTTACTCATATTTCTTTTATTTTATTTTCCAAATACTTCAAAGTAGCTTATAACGTTTCCAACTTTGTTGCTTTTACCGGTCTATTATCGCCTAAGTATATATTTACTGGATCCTTAAGGTCACTACATTTCTCAAAGTAACTTACATTATTAATTATATGATCGGTACAACCGCTACCTAATCGCCACACTATTTCGTTCCCACTTATCTCGTTCGTCTCGCTGCTGTGAGCTGCGTGCGCTGTTGCTATCCATGTGCCTGATCCTGAGTTGCTATGCTCGCTCGTGCCGTCTGTTGATTGACGATGGAAATTTCCACGTCTCCTGCTCCTATTGCTTTTGTTTCCTTTTCCTTTTCTGCCACCACGTGTTGACGCACGCCAATAGCTGTTACTGTTTTCCGCTTGGACGCCATTTTGACACTCTCTCGCAAAGTGTCCTTCTCTTCCACATCCGAGGCATCCGTCCTTTTTTGCAGAAATGACGTTGGTTTGCATTTCTCCTCGATTGGATTTATTTTTCTTCTCTGCTATTTCGATTTTATTTTTCACATATGCTACCGTTTGATTTTCTTCTTCCTATGCATCTATTATGTTCGCTATGCGGCTGTATCCTTCGGGGAACGTATTCAGCATGTAATCTAGCTTTTCCCTCTCACTTACTTGTACGCCCGCACCTTTTAATTCATTTATTAATTTTTCGAAATCGCTAAAGAACGATGCTGAATCACTGTAGTTCTCAAGTCTTATCTTTTCCAATCTCCTTCTGCATACGATCTGTAGTGCCGTCGACTCTTTCAAGTACATTTCATCCAACTTTTTCACTGTTTCATATGCCGTTTTTTCTTTCCTAATATATTCCAATTGTCTATTTGTGATGGCACTGTAAATTATATTTATTGCCTTCAGATCATTTTTGTCCCAATCTTCATTGTCTGTTTCTATCTTCGCTCTAGTTGCAACAATCTCGCATTCTTTATACCTGAGAAACATCGTGATTCTTTACTTCCACATACCATAATCTTCACCATCGAATATAGATATCATGATACCGATCTCTCCATTTTAATTGATTCCTTATCTCTTACTCAAGCGTTCCTACGTGCTCGAAGTATATTATTTTTCTTTCTCTTTTTATCCTTTGAACGTTTCTTCCCTTACTGAAACTTACTCGAACTTCCAGCTTGTATGTTTTGCGTTAAGGTCGCCAGCTATTGTATAGTAGTTTTCCTGTTTGTCGAGCTGTAAAAGTTCGAAGAGTTTAGTGAATTCGTCGTTAAATTCTTTTTGGTTTCCTTAGGTTGCGTCGACTGCAGTGATAAGTAAGTTTTCCTTATTGCTTATTTCTATTTTTATGATCGTCGTTTCTAGGATCTTGAAACTCGTTATTTTGTCGTATTGGATTTTTTTGAACTTCAGAGGGTTTTTCATGAGGATTTGCGTTCCTCCTCCTTGGCTAGCGTTCGGTCTGTAGTGTCTCATCGTAGAGTAGTTTTTGAAGCGTACTTTGTGTCTTTTGTTCAATTCTGTTTCTGAGCTAAGTACGATGTCGGGGGTTTCTTTAGTCATTAGGGTTAGCATACTGTATCTCTTTTGGTTTGAAATTAGAGAGTTGGCATTGATTGCAATTATTTTCAGATGTTTTAAGTATAATTGATATGTTTTTTGCTGTAATTGTTGGTTTAATGAATTTTGGTTGTTCGTCATCCGTACTATTGAAAGTGCTGAAGATGATGTCGATCCTTTCTTCGCGCATTGATAATGTCTTTTTTATTTTGTTCAATTGTATTTGTTGTTCTTTTAACGCTTTGAGGATACTTTTTTTTTAAGTCTTCGATAACGTTTATGATGTTTAGTTGGGGGGTGTTATCGATTGTAATTGAGCTCTGGTTTAAGCGCGGATCTAAGATTGTTGTTTGTGGTGTATTTTCGATCATTTGATTTAAGTTTGTTCGTTGTTTCACTACGTCGGAGAACTTTAGTTCCGTATTTACGGCTTATGTGGGCTATTCCTTTTATCTTTGTTTCTTTGTCTTTTTTCATTTTGTCAACTAGCTTTTTGCGCAGCTCTACGAGTTTGGGGCACTCCTTGTATGACGCGGGGTGTCCGTAGCTTTTGCAGTTAACGCAGAATATTCTGTCCTTGGATACTGAGTCGTCTTTTTTTATTTTGCACTCGCCTGGACCGTGGGGATCAGTGCATTTTACAGAGCGGTAGTTTAGGTTACAGTTTTGCGCTGTGTGACCTATTAGTTGGCATTTGTGACATTGAGTTGTGTCGTTTTTTCTTATTTTTTCCCATGATACTTTAAAATATTTTAGTCTATTGATTTTTAATAGTTTTTCTGTGTTGCATCTGGGGGATACTTGTACTATGTAGATTGGGAACAATATGTTATTCGCCCTTGACTTTCTTGTCGAGAAACGCGACACTTTCGTGAAATGTATGTATCTCTGGCTCTGTGAAGCTATTGCCTAGTCCTTTTAGTAAATATGTTTGTTGTTTCTGTGATGTGGGTGTGTATGTGAAAAATGCTGCGTTGGCTGCGATCAGTATTTCTTTTGCTTTGTTATAGTCGCTTAAATTTCGTAGGTATAGCACGTGCTTTCCTGCGTGTATTCTTTTGACATGGAAATTTCTGACTTTCAGAGTATTTTCTATCAGTGCTACTGTGTCTTTTGGGTCCTGGAGGGTTATGTTGAACCTGGGTGGGGGCCTGTTACATTTTGCAGATGCGGGGGCGTCCGCGTGCTCCTCTACAGGGTAGCTGGTGGGCTGTCCATGATGAGCTTGTTCCCTCGGTGACGTTGTCGATGGGGATAGGTCTTTTAATTTGTCCGATTGAGTTGGCTGCACTTGTGGTATTGTCGGCTTCCTCGGTGGGGCGGGGGGGATATTTATCCGTATGTTCTTTGCTTTGTCTCGGTTGTGTGATGTTCCCGCCAGAGATGTAGCCTGCTTGCTTTCTTTGTTTCGTAGTTCTTCGTTCTTTTTCCTTATGTTTTCCAAGATCGTATTTTATATTCTTGATTCTTTTGTTGTAGTGGATTGTGGGTGATCCTGCCGTTGTGATAAACTGATTTCCTGTGGTTGTAGTACTTCAAATCTATTTTTTGTTGCAATTGCTGATGGGGGGGAGCTTCTTGTTTTTCTCATATTTTCGTTCTTTTCGACGGTCGCGTCTTGTGTATTATTTTCCTCTTGGTTTAGTGAGTGATCTTCTTCGTCTGTGTTTTTCAGGTTGCCTGCTGGAAACCAGTTTATCACCACGGCAGGATCACCCACAATCAATTACGACGAAAGAACCAAGAATACAAAATACGATCTTGGAAAACATAAGGAAAAAGAACGAAGAACTACGAAACAAAGCAAGCAAGCAGGCTACGTCCCTGGCGGGAACATCACACAACCGAGACAAAACAAAGAACATACGGATAAACATCCCTCCCGCCCCACCGAGAAAGCCCACAATACTACAAGAGCAGCCAACTCAATCGAACAAATTAAAAGACCTATCCCCATCGACAAAGTCACCGAGGGGACAAGCTCATCATGGACAGCCCACCAGCTACCCTGTAGAGGAGCACGCGGACGCCCCCGCATCTGCAAAATGTAACAGGCCCCCACCCAGGTTCAACATAACCCTCCAGGACCCAAAAGACACAGTAGCACTGATAGAAAATACTCTGAAAGTCAGAAATTTCCATGTCAAAAGAATACACGCAGGAAAGCACGTGCTATACCTACGAAATTTAAGCGACTATAACAAAGCAAAAGAAATACTGATCGCAGCCAACGCAGCATTTTTCACATACACACCCACATCACAGAAACAACAAACATATTTACTAAAAGGACTAGACAATAGCTTCACAGAGCCAGAGATACATACATTTCACGAAAGTGTCGCGTTTCTCGACAAGAAAGTCAAGGGCGAATAACATATTGTTCCCAATCTACATAGTACAAGTATCCCCCAGATGCAACACAGAAAAACTATTAAAAATCAATAGACTAAAATATTTTAAAGTATCATGGGAAAAAATAAGAAAAAACGACACAACTCAATGTCACAAATGCCAACTAATAGGTCACACAGCGCAAAACTGTAACCTAAACTACCGCTCTGTAAAATGCACTGATCCCCACGGTCCAGGCGAGTGCAAAATAAAAAAAGACGACTCAGTATCCAAGGACAGAATATTCTGCGTTAACTGCAAAAGCTACGGACACCCCGCGTCATACAAGGAGTGCCCCAAACTCGTAGAGCTGCGCAAAAAGCTAGTTGACAAAATGAAAAAAGACAAAGAAACAAAGATAAAAGGAATAGCCCACATAAGCCGTAAATACGGAACTAAAGTTCTCCGACGTAGTGAAACAACGAACAAACTTAAATCAAATGATCGAAAATACACCACAAACAACAATCTTAGATCCGCGCTTAAACCAGAGCTCAATTACAATCGATAACACCCCCCAACTAAACATCATAAACGTTATCGAAGACTTAAAAAAAAAGTATCCTCAAAGCGTTAAAAGAACAACAAATACAATTGAACAAAATAAAAAAGACATTATCAATGCGCGAAGAAAGGATCGACATCATCTTCAGCACTTTCAATAGTACGGATGACGAACAACCAAAATTCATTAAACCAACAATTACAGCAAAAAACATATCAATTATACTTAAAACATCTGAAAATAATTGCAATCAATGCCAACTCTCTAATTTCAAACCAAAAGAGATACAGTATGCTAACCCTAATGACTAAAGAAACCCCCGACATCGTACTTAGCTCAGAAACAGAATTGAACAAAAGACACAAAGTACGCTTCAAAAACTACTCTACGATGAGACACTACAGACCGAACGCTAGCCAAGGAGGAGGAACGCAAATCCTCATGAAAAACCCTCTGAAGTTCAAAAAAATCCAATACGACAAAATAACGAGTTTCAAGATCCTAGAAACGACGATCATAAAAATAGAAATAAGCAATAAGGAAAACTTACTTATCACTGCAGTCGACGCAACCTAAGGAAACCAAAAAGAATTTAACGACGAATTCACTAAACTCTTCGAACTTTTACAGCTCGACAAACAGGAAAACTACTATACAATAGCTGGCGACCTTAACGCAAAACATACAAGCTGGAAGTTCGAGTAAGTTTCAGTAAGGGAAGAAACGTTCAAAGGATAAAAAGAGAAAGAAAAATAATATACTTCGAGCACGTAGGAACGCTTGAGTAAGAGATAAGGAATCAATTAAAATGGAGAGATCGGTATCATGATATCTATATTCGATGGTGAAGATTATGGTATGTGGAAGTAAAGAATCACGATGTTTCTCAGGTATAAAGAATGCGAGATTGTTGCAACTAGAGCGAAGATAGAAACAGACAATGAAGATTGGGACAAAAATGATCTGAAGGCAATAAATATAATTTACAGTGCCATCACAAATAGACAATTGGAATATATTAGGAAAGAAAAAACGGCATATGAAACAGTGAAAAAGTTGGATGAAATGTACTTGAAAGAGTCGACGGCACTACAGATCGTATGCAGAAGGAGATTGGAAAAGATAAGACTTGAGAACTACAGTGATTCAGCATCGTTCTTTAGCGATTTCGAAAAATTAATAAATGAATTAAAAGGTGCGGGCGTACAAGTAAGTGAGAGGGAAAAGCTAGATTACATGCTGAATACGTTCCCCGAAGGATACAGCCGCATAGCGAACATAATAGATGCATAGGAAGAAGAAAATCAAACGGTAGCATATGTGAAAAATAAAATCGAAATAGCAGAGAAGAAAAATAAATCCAATCGAGGAGAAATGCAAACCAACGTCATTTCTGCAAAAAAGGACGGATGCCTCGGATGTGGAAGAGAAGGACACTTTGCGAGAGAGTGTCAAAATGGCGTCCAAGCGGAAAACAGTAACAGCTATTGGCGTGCGTCAACACGTGGTGGCAGAAAAGGAAAAGGAAACAAAAGCAATAGGAGCAGGAGACGTGGAAATTTCCATCGTCAATCAACAGACGGCACGGGCGAGCATAGCAACTCAGGAGCAGGCACATGGATAGCAACAGCGCACGCAGCTCACAGCAGCGAGACGAACGAGATAAGTGGGAACGAAATAGTGTGGCGATTAGGTGGCGGTTGTACCGATCATATAATTAATAATGTAAGTTATTTTGAGAAATGTAGTGACCTTAAGGATCCAGTAAATATATACTTAGGCGATAATAGACCGGTAAAAGCAACAAAAGTTGGAAACGTTATAAGCTACTTTGAAGTATTTGGAAAATAAAATAAAAGAAATATGAGTAAACTATTTTACGCGAAAGAAATGTCCGCGAATTTGATCAGTTTAGGTAAAGTAACAGATAATCAGAATACGGCTATTTCAAAAGGAAAGATTGCAAAAGTGATAGATGAGTACAATATGTTGAGGATTTAGTAGGTTGGTATGATCACGGGGAGCACGAGGCGGGTATGGGTTCTCAGGGCGTAGTACCACGCCCTGGGAAACCCCGATGGATCTGATGTTCTCCTATAGTCGGGTGGCGGCTGGTCTGTGCCTTTGGCGTCCGTCAGTTCGCTGATCCGGTGCGGAGAAGTTCGGAGAAGTTGGTGGGCTTATACCTGCTAAGACCACTCACCTCACCTTCCCGTGGGGCTCCCCGTCACCCTGCACCGGCATTGACCGGGGTGGGGTGCGAAAGAGTGAGTGGCACCAGGATGGAAAACTGTTGTTGACGACTTGGCAAAAATTCAAAATAAAAATGATGGACAAGGACACGTCAAAGAAAAAAGTTTACGGTGCAGGGGAGGGATACCCCAGTACCGGCGCAGTTGTGGGTAGTAAAGTGGGCCCCGCTGTGTCGTCATCTAACGACCACGGCCGCTCGGGGGTGGACCGCCAGGCCCCCGTTTGTGTCTCTGCATCTGGCAAGGTGATTGATGCTAAGAGGATGGAGGTGTCTGAAGAGGACAGTGGACGTCCAAGCAGTAGAACGAAGAGTTCGCGGAGAACCTCGAACAGGCCGGAGAACGTGTTTTTCGCTTCGGTCACGGGAGGCGATACCACGCTACCAGAGGCAACAGGAGGATCGCGAGCGAGGTCCAACGTTAAAGAGTCGGTCGCCTCGGTCGACTCGTTCGCGTCAGGCTCGTCGATGGCTTCGACGGCGTCCAGGGACAGGAAGACAAAACTTGAGTATACGGACCCAGTCGTGTCCGAGGAACTGAAAATGAAGGTGAGGAATAGCTCGACAACGGAAATCAGCGCCGAGTTAATCAGGAATTTCAGCCAGATAATGATGGTTGCGAGGTGTGCGCCCAACCTAGAGAAGACTTCTATCAAGGTGCTCAAGAACTCGGTGAGCTACTTACTCGTCGCATGGATTTTCAGATTGTCGGAAAGGCTGGATGCAACGCACAACAGCGACGTCAAAGCTACCAACCTCGCTGACGCGAGGCTGTCCGTGCTAGAGGAGGAGAGAGCAGCCCTGCGCAACGAACTGGCGAGAAAGGTTGCCCGCGAACACAAGTGTCCGCGGTGTGGCGGCTCTTCCGAGTCTGACCGCTCTCCGCGCGAGAGTAAGAGCATAAGTGCGCGTCTCGATGCCCTGGAGAGGATTGTCGATAAGATCGTATCTTCCATAAAGATGCCGACCGAGGAGCAACTACATCACCCCGAAACGCGGCAGAGATTGCCGGAGCTCTCTGCCATAGGTCGCTCCACCACCGTCACCGAGATACCACCACCGCCACCCCCGAAGAAGCAGGAGGATGACGAACGGAAGGTGGTAGAGTCCAAAGTGTTGAAGGAGCTGGCCCCGGAGACTGCGTCCGCTGGGCAGGTCTGTAGCAGTACCCGAGGAGCAAGCCGTTCCCGCCCACCGCCGTCACCAAGATGGCGCCAGAAGGAGAGGGATGGGGACCTGCTCCCGGCGGAGGCCACCGTTTCTGCGTGGAACTGGGACGCGCGAACGACGCCAGAGAACGACACCGACGAGGAAACGGAAAGCCTGCAGAAGGACATGAGCGCGGCTAGTGACGCCTCGATGTCGCTTTCCGTACCCGGCGGCGGTGCACGCAATCGCTGCGTCTCCTGGTGGACGGACGAAATTGCGGAAACCCGAAGGAGATGCATTCAGGCCCGTAAAAGACTCCAAAGAGCTCGTCGCAAGCGGATACGCAACGAAGAAGAGATCTCCCGCTTCTACGAGGACTTCAGGGAGAAGAGACGCGTTCTTCAGCGGGAGATCAATATCGCGAAAGCCCGGTATTCGATGGAACCTGTCGAGTCGGCCGAATCCGAACCGTGGGGACCGCCTTACGAATTGGACTCGAAGCTGCTGGAACCGGCGGTCCACCCGCTGATTGCAGACATCGATCCGGAGTTGCTCAACAGTGTCATCGGGACTTTGTTCTCACGACGGCGAGACGACAATGACAACGACGACGCGAGGCGGACACCATCCTCCTGCTCCAGTGAGACCACGGAGTGGAGCGAGTAGCTGCGAGTCACCCAAGAGGACCTCTTCGCAGCAACAAAGCGCATGGCATCCCGAGGCGACGTAGCACCGGGTCCGGACGGAATCCCAGGCCGGGTTTGGGCGGAGTCTGTGGACACCTTGGCTAGCCGCCTGCGAAATCTGTTCACTGGATGCGTGAGAGAAGGAGTCTACCCCCGGGAATGGCGGACGGCGAGGTTGGTTCTACTGCGGAAGGAGGGGGTCGCCCGTTGGACTCGCCGTCATCGTATAGGCCGGTGTGCCTTCTGGACGAGGTGGGCATGTTGTTAGAGAGGATAATCGCCGCCTGTCTGGAGGCCCACGTATCGGAACGGGTGCCTGGATGGCACGACAGCCAGTACGGATTTCGTCGACGTCGCTCGACAGTGAACGCTGTGAAACGGGTTAGGTCCATGGCGGTGGCCATGGTTTCTCAAGAAGTGGTTGCGCTGGCGGTCTCTCTGGACGTCTCGAACGCCTTCAACGCCATACCCTGGGATAGGATAACGGAAGCGCTGGGGCATTTTGAGGTGCCGCCGTACCTCGACCGCCTCATTCGGTCGTATCGATGGATCGTATACACCGGCAGAAACGGACAGGAGACGAGACCGGTCGGGCGTGGTGTTCCGCAGGGTTCGTATTGGGACCCATATTGTGGATCACGGCCTACGATTCGGTCCTTCGATGCCCCATGCCCCCGGGCACAGGCATGGTGTGCTACTCCGACGATAGCATATCTAAAGAGAGGAGCCGGGACACTTCTGTCAAGCATCGTGACGACCACCGTGGGGTTTTAGTCGGTAAGAGTCCGACACTACCCGCTCCGCCTCCCAGAGGGCGGTCGGGTGTCCATGAGGATTTCCCCACGTTAAAAAAAAAAAAAAAAAAAAAAAGGTTGGTATGATCACTAGTTCCTATAACCTAAGTTGGTACGACTTCTAACGACGCGCCTTTGTCTTAGACATCGATCACGTGTTAATTGTCTCTGGGTATCCGACGTGCTTGCACGTTGTACGAGGGAGTAAAATACAGAACATAGAAAAACTAATCTGTGTGAATCAATATATTCCAGATCCAAAGACCTCATTGATTAACAAAATGTGCAGGTCCTCACTCTACAGATCGACGCACTAAATCAGCAGAAACTCCTGCGAAATGTATCCACTGTCAAGGGGACCACCCTGCGAACTACAAAGAATGCTCAGCCTACAAGACCTTATATAACAACAAGTACCCCAAACCCAGAGTTAAGAACCTCACTAATACTCGAGAATCAAAGAAGTGTAAATACTATTTAAGTGGCCAATTACATTTTGTGGTAATGAATTTGTTTAACGATTTCACGTATTGTTTATACGATACATCAAATTAAAAGTATATATTAAAAGTATAAAAAGTTGTAGATAAAATTCAAAACATTAAACAGGACTAAAAATAAATGACACGACATGAACATGAAGTGAAAAATTCATGATGCATTTTAATATTTTCTTACAGTGTGGTATCGTTCGACTATAACTTTATTTAGTCACAACTGATAGTGTCCCTTTTTAATTAACTTTATGTCCACTAAATTGGTATATTTTATTACATATTGTAGTTTATAAAAGCAGAAAAAGAGTCGCAATTAATTGATGACAATTTCAGGTAAACAATAACTGATAACACCAACAAAAAAGGAAATGTGTTGCTAAAACCAAAAAGGGAGAACTCCCCGCCGTTCGGTCACATAGCGTGGTTCTTCACAGAGGGGAGATCTGCCCGTTCGGTTGGCCAAGTGTTAAGAAAAGTAAAAAAAGCCAACACCACACGGAGTTCCCAAGCGGTCACCCATCTAAGTACTATCCGTGCCCGGCGCTGCTTGACTTTCGTGATCGGACGAGAACGAGTACTTTCAACGCGGTATGAGCGTTGGCTGAAGTAATCAGTTTTGTCATTTCATATTATCGAGTAGACAAAATATGTAAGAAAACATACATGTATGTGTTTTAAGACATGCATCCAAATATATAAAATTCTTCTCGGCTTCGTTTCCCAGATAATGGATTGTGAAATTCCGTCATGTAGGTACGCGTATACTTAAAAAGTAGCGAGTCAAGTGGACGGAACTTCATAATTGTTTTTCTGGAAAACCGTCTTGTGTCAAAAATTGTCACTTTATCCTCGACTTACTTTTGTATAGGTAATCAACCCCTACTCTAATTTCCTCGCCTACTTCAATTTTAGAACTATTTAGTTTCACTGGATTGCGTATAACTACCAACAGCAAAATACTAACATTCACGGACGACACGGCTGTACTAGTCAGGTGACATTTTAGGACGGTTTTCTTGGTCTGAATTATAGTAACGCGAAAAGATCGCCGACATACATACAATGTCGGCGATAAAGCGCAAATGCGGACAAGTGGAAAAGGTCGGAAAACTTGAATAGGGCTTAGCGCCACTCGATAACAAAAGTTTCCAACGGTATCACGGAAGCTCTAGTACCGACAGGCTTAATGACCTGTCGATATCCGTATGGTCCTTCCGTCGAATATTTGGAAGAAGGTGTCACACATTCAACAAGATCACCCGCTCAAGAAGGACCACTCGCTTGGTCATCAGACAGACTAAACATCCTGCATACCACAGCTATCGAAACAATAACGAAAAAGCCGCCTCTGATACACATCCGACGATAACCACCATCTGGAATACAAGCGAACACCCACAAAGCGTTGGATAACTTTACGCAGGAAACTTTGGAGTCCTGCAGCAAGGAAACCGAATTCAAAGCAATATTATTTGCACTTTGTTATTATCACGCTGTACTTGCAGAACGTAGAAAATTTGGGGCGCAAGGATGGAATAGGGTAAATGACTTTAAATCCTAATGGATCATAACGTTAAATTAGAAATTATGGATCGAAGATTTGTAAATGTTGAAACAATGAGAGAAGGAAAAAACAATGTTTACGATATCTTGTATAATGTAATAACTAAAAATTAATACTCTTTAAGAGATTTTCCTTGTAACCTGTAATTAAATTAGGAAAAGCTACTAATAAGATAAAGCATTACTTTTTATTAGTGATAATATTAGCAAAGTTCGTAAATTGTGTTCTTCAATAAGTGTTTTCTTAGTCAATATATGTTTTAATAATAAATTATTAAATAGTTTAAAACGTAACTAAGCACAAATAGCAATTAAACAAATTTCTCTGTTACTATGTTAATCGTTGTTAAAAAAGCAAATTCACATATATATATATATGTCGGGTTCACATTATGATTAGAATTAGGGGACTGTGATGAATAATCTCTGAAATTAGCCATCGTTGTTATACAATCGAGGTAATGTTGATTAGCACAAGTGCGAGTATTACAGAATCGACGAGTAATCGGGGTGGTTAGACGCTAATGACAATGGTCTTAGGTTCCATAACGAATCCGCGGTCAACGGGATAACAAATATACTTTCTTCCAAAGTATAAGTCGGACTCGTGGTTTAAAAAAAAACGGAAAGTATCCGCTGACGAGATCGCACGAGAATGTCCCCCTCCGTCACGGTGATGCTGCAGAGGAAAACCTCCCAGGAAAAAAAAATCCTAGGACACGAGATCATCGGATTCGTCGAGGACAACCCTTGTTGAGAAAGTGAGGAAAATGGATGTTGCTGTTAATTTCTATGTCGGTAGTTAGAAAAGGATGCTAGCTGCCCTTGAGGGAAAGTTGCTAGCGGGAAGCGTCGTTCGTGAGGAAAGCAGATTTCCTGATCTTCCTGTACTAAATGATAGATTTAAGGACTGTTAGGATAAAGACTGTTTGTCCGTTTGAAGGACCTTAGGATTTAGTTAAGTAAATCCTAAAATTTATAGGGGGTCCTGAGGCTAGCTGAACATTTACTGTGAATGATGCATCGACACCTGGCAATCATCTTGCCCGAAGAATAGGGTCTGCGAGTGGCGGGGCACTCGGGCCACGGGGCAGAGACCGTTGGAATGTTTACTGATAGGTGTCGGTACAACTATTTCTTTTTAGGAAGAGCTATGCAATTCTATACCTTTTTTTTTTTATTTATTTATTTAATTTTACAATTTGTCCAGAAGGACATTTGGTAAAATGTTATAACTTGAAAAATATAGCATGTGGATGGTTACCCTCAGCGGGGTTCCATCTTCCAGGTTGTTTATTGTTTTTCTATTGCAAGGTCTGCGGGATGCTTCTTCTTCAGTCTTCTTTCTATTACGGTTTCTTTTGTTTCTGCAACTAGCTGGTTTGGGTGTATTGCAAGTCTTTCTTTGTACTTTTTTGCGTATCTAGCGATTTCCTCTTTAACTGTTGGAATTTTTAGATCTTTTCGGATGTCCTCATTTC
This sequence comes from Bombus campestris, assembly GCA_905333015.3. Classification (NCBI taxonomy): domain Eukaryota; kingdom Metazoa; phylum Arthropoda; class Insecta; order Hymenoptera; family Apidae; genus Bombus; species Bombus campestris. The sequence goes on along the minus strand of HG995148.1, from coordinate 1,853,251 downwards.
TGACGTACCATGGAGCGTTAACTAGTGTTCTTCAAATTTTTGCTTGTTCTGTCTCTATTTTATTTATGTGACTCATTGCTGCCGTCCCCCATAGTGGGACTCCGTATGTCCAGATTGGTTTGATTATTGTTTTGTATATATTTAGTTTATTCGTTGTGCTTAATTTAGATTTTTTATTGGTTAACCAGTACATCTTTTCCCTTATTTCACGTATTCTGTTTATTATAGATTTTATGTGATGCTTCCATGTAAGGTGTATGTCTAAATGTATTCCTAGATATTTGACTTGCTTTGTATGTGCTATGTGGGCGCCGTTCAGTTGGATATCTGGTGTTGTTCCTTTTCTAAGTGCAAATGTTATGTGGTTGCACTTACTGGTGTTCGCTTTTATTTGTTTTCTTTGCAGCCACTTTTCTATTTTTGTGATGTGTTCTTGTAGTAGTGCTGCTGCTGTTTCTGGATTTGTGTGTCTCACTAGTATGGCCGTATCGTCCGCGAACGTAAGTATTTTGCTGTTAACAGTTGTTGGTATGTCTGCCGTGTATAATGTGTACAGTATTGGTCCTAGTACGCTTCCCTGCGGTACTCCTGCCTTGATATCCCTGATTTCTGAATATGCATCCTTTATTTTTACTATAAAGGTTCTATTGTTTAGGTAAGTTTATACGGTATGTCGGCCTCGGCGGTCAGACCATGAGGGCCGTCGCAAGGACCGTCTTACGCGACGTAACATCCTCCCCCCGTTGAGAGGGTACCGATCAAATTCTGTATGCGGGTTTAGGAACGTATTTTCTCCACTGCACTCGCTCTTAGTGGTTGTTCAAATTTGTCTGAATCTGATTGACAGGGTAAGGGAACCAGTCGTTTAATGCCGCAATCCAAGATAGTCGCTGCCGTCTGTACTGTGGCTGTCCGGATGATTCCATCGGCTCCAGGATGGACTTTGATTACTCGGCCGAGGGGCCAGCGCATGGAGGGAACATTATCCTCCCTGATTATTACGATGGTACCTTCGCGAATATCATGAGTGCCTTTGCTCCATTTATTACGTTTAGTTAACTCCGTGATATACTCTCGATACCATCTGCTCCAAAAGTGCTGTTTTAATTGGTTGATGCGCTGCCAGCTGGACAATCGGTTTGGTGGAATTGTCCTGAAGTCCCGTTCTTGTAGACTTGTTAAGGTATCACCTATTAGGAAATGGCCGGGAGTGAGGACAGGAGGATCATTGGGATCGGATGAAATTGGGTTGAGAGGACGGGAATTCAGGATGGCTTCTATCTCGACGACGAGTGTATTGAAATGTTCGAAGGTGAAAAGTTCCGTGCCGATGACGTGGATGAGATGGCGTTTAAAGGATTTCACCGCTGCTTTCCATAAGCCCCCAAAATGCGGTGAATTGGGCGGGTTAAAACGCCATCGTATATGTCGATCTGTTAGGAAGATCTGCACCTTCTCGTTGTGTCCCTACGATTGCCATAGGGTCCGGAGTTCTTTCAGTTCCTTGTTGGCTCCGACGAAATTGGTGCCGTTGTCTGACCAGATTGTCGCACAATGTCCTCGCCGAGAGATAAAGCGGCGTAGTGCCGCGATGAAGGTGTCGGTTGTGAGGTCACTTACCAATTCGATATGTACAGCTTTGGTTGCCAGACATATGAATATGGCGACGTAAACCTTAACCTTTCCGCGGTTACGGTCCCTTCTCTTCTTGATATGGAATGGGCCGCAATAATCTATTCCGACGTTAGTGAAGGGACGCGACTCGGTAATACGCGCTTCTGTAAGGTCTCCCATTAGATATTCCACTGGGGGAGGCTTGGCTCGACAACATTGTACACACCTTTTAATAGTGCGCCATACTTGGCTACGACCGTCGACAGGCCAATAACGTTGTCTAACGGCGTATAACGTGGCTTGTGTTCCGGAGTGGTGATTATTTCGGTGCTCCTGTTGGATAATGAGCTCTGTTATCGAAGATTTCGGTAAAATGATAGGATGTTTTTGATGGAACGGAATCGGGGAGTTACTGAGTCTTCCTCCGACCCGCAATATCCCCTCCTTATCGATGAAGGGATTAAGGTGAAAATGTTACGTGACAGCGATATGCTCAAACTAGATTTAGAGGATATGGATTGGGAGAAGTATGTCGCAATTTACCTGGTGGGAATTAGGAAATTTATTCTAAAGCAAGAGTTTAAGTCAACAGCCCGACAACGATTATCAAGGTGCGTATAAAAGTATCATCGTGTAGAAAAAATAAGAACGAATATTGTTGAGGTTATTAGATGTATGGATAGAGGAACGCGTGGATAAATTGTAAAGCAGAAAATATATTTTAATACAGAAGTAAGTACAAGTAGGAATATAATTTGAGCTGATTCCGATCCGTACGCTAGCAGTGTTACCCTGTGACTGAAAGCGCAGAAGCCATCGTCGCCTGTCTACTGTTTATGTTGTGCCTTCGTCCCAGTCTTTAGTCCATACGCTGTCGATGGCTTCAGTGCTTGAGAAAACTAAAAAGATCAGATGTAGAGTTTTCTCGGAAGTGGTGACCACTTCAACAAATATAAATACATATATTTTCGGTTATTTCAGGTTGTACTGGATACATCAGATCACCAAAATGTTCGGTATAGTGATCTTACCGTGGATAATATACCGTATCGTGTACTGACTTATTTTTTCTGTTTAAACCAAAAACAATATAAATAGAATTGTGTGACGAAGGGAATCATAATCTGTTTCATTTTATCTTTCCACGCGTCCCGTTTCTAAATAAAACTATTTATGACATTGCTCGATAAGGATGCATGTATTTACACGCGAACGATTTCAGATATTCATTTAAACTACCTGTATTATCCTAACCGAAATAGGTGATCGATCATTTCGCGGCGTCGATTTAATCGTAACGGAAATTTACGACTCCCGTTGATGTGCTCCTTCGCGATCGCGTCTCTCCGCCAGTGAACGAAACAATAGCACTGCAGTATTTCTAGATATTCACCAGGCATTCGACAAAATATGGCATGAAGGACTTTTGTTCAAACTAAAGAAAATCTTACCACATACCTACTACTCCATTCTAAAATCCTACCAAACCAATGGACAATTCATGGTAAAACACTTTGACCCTATAATCTCAACATTTCCAATAGAAGCTGGCATACCCCAAGGCAGTGTCCTCGGACCCCTGCTGTTCAACATCTACACTGCAAATTTATCAACTACGACAGAGATAACCACAGCGACAATTGCTGACGATACAGCCTTATTAGCCTCGCACGCAGACCAGACAATTGCCTCCTCCACTCTCCAGCGAGGTCACGACTCTATGGAAGAGTGGTTCTACAAATGGCACTTCAAAGTCAACGAAAATAAATCCAAACAAAAAACTTTCATGCTACGAAAACAAACCTGCCCACAGATGACGATAAACAATGTACCCATTCCAGATAAAGAGTCAGTCAGATATCTGGGCATGATTCTGGACAGAAGATTGACATGGAAACAACACATCTTAGATATATCCAAAAAACTTAAGGCAAAATTTAAAAAATTCTACTGGCTCATCGGTCAACGTTCCAACTTAAACATGCAAAGTAAAATAATGTTATACAAAGCCATATTAAAACCTATTTGGACCTATGGAATCCAACTATGGGGAACAGCTAGTAACTCCACATAGAAATTCTCCAACGATTCCAATCGAAAACGTTAAGATCCCTAATAGATGCACCTTGGTACGTCACCAACGAAACAATACATCAAGACCTCAAGATACTCACAGTCAAAGAAGAAATATCCAGATTCAGCAATAGACATAGCACAAGAATTAACAACTACCATAACCCTCGTTTTACTCAACAACTCGACACGTCGGAACAAATCCGCAGGCTAAAAAGGCATTACACCTTAGACCTAAGAACTAGATTCAAGTAGAAGCAAACATACTATAAAAACTTATTAATCATGTCATAGTACCAAACCAGATACATTTACTTAAAATTCTATACAAGAATTGATTGTAAATTTAAACGCAAATTAAAAAAAAAAAATGTATTTAAATTTAGAAGAATGAGACAAAATTATTTCTATTTTTAAATCAATAAAATTTTAAATAATCTGCTATTTTGTAGTCCAATATTATTTTCAAATAATGTTGTCACTACCACATAGTTTAAATGCCGATCCAATATAAGGTTACAAAAATGAATAGCAGAAACAAATATTGAAACGTTACATTTATTTTAATTAATTATTTCTATCCAATAAATTAACTACAATCTATTCAAGCTACGCTGTCTGATGTTAAATATTTTATAATACGATAACGGAAGGGTACAATAATACAATACAAAGATATAGATTCCGTCATAATTAATTAACCTCACCATAATTATCACTTATTAATTTGTGATCTAGAATAAAAATCGATCGATAATTCATTGATATATTAAATCTCGTTTCGTCCTGAATTAAATGCTTATGAAACGTGATAGAATTAAATAATTAAACGAATAATCAACCATAGCTGCTACAACTTGTGATTTTTAATAAAAAATGAATCATAACCGATCGATCAAAATATCAAGACTCTTTTCTGTTTAGATTCAAAATGTTTTTAGACGAAGCACGAAAAACAACAAACTCTGTGACGGATTAAGGAAGAAAAGAAATACATAGGAGTCGGAATACGGTAGATCCTGGAAAGCAAAATGAAACTCATGATGGCGGCATATCCGCCGTGAAAGTGTCTGAGAGACGGTGAAAATCGTATTTTACTAGCAGCTATGTCGCTACCAAAGGATGAATTACATTGGATTGGCAATGGTTCGCGTGTGCGTTAAGAAGAGAATGGAACTTTTCAGCTTCCAAATACTTCGTGTTGCTAGCTAATGCTGGATACGTGTAAGCTGTTGAAAGCTTATTACACAATTTACGGCATTCCCAATATGATAACAAAGCTGCCGTTTTAATAACACAATCATGCGTTTATGTAGTTTAATCCGTTATGTGTTGCATTATTAGACAGCAGATATTTATTCAGCCATGGGAAATACATACAACGCAAAAGTAATACCGAAAACTGTCAAGTTGGAGCATACGAGGTTGTTTTTTTTTTTTTTTTTCAAAAAAATCTTTAAATCTTAACTAGTAGTTTTTTCAAGTCATCGTACATAGGCATATTTAACCAAAGTAATAATTTCCGTTTTCCATCGAATCAATGCACGTCCGTAATGGTTCAATATGTACATGGTTCTATTCTTTCAAATCGAGGAAAATTATCAATCCTGCGATTAAACAAACCTTGAAATGGGTCTATGACTGTCTCTGTTTACGGTTCTGTAACCGTGTACATTAAAAAGGTTGTTTATGTAAAATAGTGGATCTCTTTGACCTCCCTCAAATATCTTAGGCACATGTGTATAAAGAGACATAATCAAGATTTACTAACAGTAGATGATCGACTGTTTACATATTTTCTTGAAATGTATACTTGTACTAAACATTTCCCAGTACGTTTGAACTTTGACCAATGTTGTCGGATTACATTATGTTACGTTTCAGTGCTTTCTATGACACACATGAGCTACTGTATTATAGAAAGCAAACGAATATTACGATTATTTACAACGACCAACAATGTGGTCGTAATATTTCTATCATAAATTTTAGTAACGTCAAGTAGACGTGATTTATAGAGGGTTTCTCCTTTTCTTCTTCTTCTGTTTCTTTAATACGGTTCATATATAATGATACAATGACAAAATTATTTTTATCAGTACCTTCTCATCGATAATTTCACAATTTCGGGGTAGACGTATACATTTTCAGGACTAGATTAATTATAGAAAATTTAGTTTATGTATTCTGAAACACTTTACCCGTAAAATATATATCTTTTTTAACAGAAGAACACAGGTATGTAAAAATTGAAAGAAATATCGAATTCGTATGCCCTAGTGGAATTGTTATAATAACGTCATAATATTGAAAGGGTTGCTCTGCAAGTGTAATATTTGAAAGCTCGTCAACGTTGCTTTCATTGCCTTGATAAAGCGGTCGTTTGAAATATTATGTATAGCTAGAATAATTTACGAAACTGCAATGGTTTGTCCGTTAGTGCTTAAAATATCTTTTAATTGAAAAATTTGATGAATTATTCGAGGTCCCGGCACTGTGTTTGATATTTTTATTAATACTGTTATGCAGCATCGTTCGATCAACGCGTTGATATGTGGAAAATTTCTTGCAGAATCGGCATTAATGGAATAGCGTGATACGAATTCTGTGGCTTTGCTATATTTGGCAGAATTCTACCAAAGCAAGCGAAACTTCTACGTAGCTTGACTCTGCAGAACTAATTTCCCAAACGTGCTCGTATATTGCTGATTACTGGCGAAATTACTGTATTTAAAATATTAATTTTGATAAACCGTAGATAATTATAATTTCATGTCTTTAGACTCGCTAGAAAATATTCTACGTTTCTTCGATTCTTCGTTCTACTTATTTCTATCATTATTCGTATTACATTCCCATATACTTGTTCTATATACATATTTCGTATATACATTTGTATATGTGCCTGTATATCAGATACCAAACGTATAAAAGGACAGAAATTAATTTTCCGTATAATGCTAAATCCTTGAAATCCCATATCCAAAGAAACGCTACGTATTATTTAAAAAAATGTTAAAGAATTCGAATTTGTTAAATTCAGATACGAGATTTAAAAAAATACATGATAAATACCGGAAGGTTTATAAAAGTCAATCGAATAACTAATATTACGATGATCAATATTTTTTTAATATTCAACAACGTGGTAGAAACGCGTATTTAGTTTGAAAACCGAATGAAAGCGAATATCAGCGTACAAAGTTTAAAATTGTTCCCATATAAAAAAATAGGAAAATATGACCTACTTCCTCCGTACTTTTCTTCTATACGCTTAAGTTCAGTAATAGAAGAGAAATTTATCAAGTACCATCTAATCCTTTAAAAATATCCTCCTGTACAGTTCATTGTCATCATACGTACCGTGTTTGTTAATATCAAGAGAGAGGAGAAACGCGACAATTTGCAATTCCTGCTTTTTTCAGTAAAAAAGCATTAAATGACATGAAAAATCGGGAGAAATATAAATTCACCTCGCTGTTCCCGTGTAGCCTCTACGTTTATTTTCAATAAAAAGTTGCAAATTATATACTTTGTGTATCTGATAGCGGAAATCTTGACATCTTTAGAATAAAGAGATAATCAGTTTCTAAATCATTCATTTTGAATTCTTAATAGTTTCAAATTGTTCAAGTTCTAGACAGACATCACTTTCTCTTATATTATCGAACGTACGAAGTATCTGACCATAATCGTTTGCAGTTTATGTCTGTTCTGTCGGTTTCTGAAGCGTCGTGCACGAATCAAAAGAAATGTTCGAGCGTGAAATAGATATTATAACATAACCATTCAGCCAGCTCGGATTCAGAACGCATTTCGCATATCGTTCTGGCCACGCTGCTTGCGCTTCTGTTGGGACCGTTGGCATTACCTCTAACGTGTTTAGCAGTTCTTGTCGCGTAACTATCGGTTTGATCTCGACGTTAGCGTACGGACGTTTACATGTAAGCGGAAACATCAACTTGTTGCTAGATGCGCAAAGGAACAATTGGTGGGCGCCATTCCTTTTGCTATAAATCGCGTTTCGTTTAAACATTCTCGGGAAATTTGCAGCGCGCGGAATTCGAACCATCGTTCTCCATAATCTTTCCTGCAGTAAGATTGAACGTGAAACAAATTGAAATCTTGCATTTCGGTTTTGAACGAATAGAATGCTCCTTGGTACGATGGTAATACGTCTTTGGGCTTAAAACATTATATCAAGAACCTGAAATTTTTTCTAAAGCTTTTTCCCGAAGCAAAATAATTTATGAAGGCATTAATAATTCACTAACAATAATAATTCATTATGAAATTAACTATATTAGTGAAGTATGGTTAGTAATAATAGCAAATCGACATAGTAGATATTACAGCTTTTGAATTTCTATAATTTTACAATTTTAAGCTACGTGGGATAATCAAATGGCAATTTGTTAAATTGTTTTTCTCAATTCCATTTCTATCGTTATGAAATTTATTGCCGTTACGGAAAAATTTGTAAGGAACACGTTTTAAACATTTTGTAACAAAGTGTCATATTTTCAAAAATTGACAATTTGTTAAAATATAATGGAAATTTATTTTCACGTTCATACATTCAAGTTTCCACTGTATATATATCTTTTTACCAGTCTGAAAATTACACGCTCGACATTACAATTTAATTTAAATTTTTTACATTTTATATTATGTTTGAAGTTTTATTTAATTGAATCGTGATATTTTCATTGAAATGAGAATTTTTGACGTTTATTTAGTATTTCAGTTAGAATTTTAATTCAGGAAAATAACGAATTTATACATACAATTATATAATCGTTACCCTCACTTTCCTAACAAAAAGCGTGAACAACGAATCCGCGTTCTTCGTTCAAAAAGCACACCCACGCCGAACTTCCTTCCGTAATAACACGAAAACGGACTTCACTGGGACTACAACTACTAATCAGTCGACATCTCTTGATTGGATCTCATGTGGCGGCAGTCGACACGAAAATACGGCCACTCCACACCAACTAGTGGCGGACGATTGCAGCGCAATGGTAGGCGCCTTATGTTGCCAACGGTTGGGACCCGAGATCGAATCCCGGCAACCGGAGCCCGATTTTTCTTCCACGGCATCCAAAATGAGGAGAAAAATGCAGCAGTACCCCGGCAGCAACAGCGGCGACACCCCAGCGACCCGCAGCAGAACCACAACCAAACTTGTCTCACCCTACACACGAGCAGTAGAGCGCACTATGACCACCGCTACTATGTCGGCTAGCGCGCTAGCTAAGAGGATTACCTACTACTACTACCACACCTCAGACATATACTACAGTCAATATCTCGGATTGTTTCAACGACCACAGAACAGTCACCGTCCCGTCACTGGACTTCGATCTCCGCCCATAAACCAAGCACCGTCATCTCTAGACTGATTCTCTAATATAAGAACAGTCAACAGCGACGTCGTCTCCATACACCGGATCGTCAAGTTGTTGTCGGGCAAACACTCTACGCGTAAAATATAAAATGGAAGAAATAAAATGATACATACGAAGGAGGAGAAAAAAGAAGAAAGAAAAAAGGAGAAAAAATGTGTTTCGTCCAGAGCCTGCTAGTGGACTCGTCAGTAAGGTCTAGCAGGCTCGTGCCTTAGACACATTGGAAGTTGTGAAGAGGGACGGGAGTTGGATTTGTTCCCTCTTCACGGCAGGACTTTGTATCTAAAGCCCGGATCTCTTCTACCCTCCCTCGCGCGCTTTCCATTGGACGCTGGCCTACTCCGAATCTTCAGAGGGGATTAAACTATCTCGCACACTATGTTATATGTGTTAAGCTATTAAGATACTACTAAAACTAGTATCACAGATGGTTCTTAAAATTAATATCACAGTTATTTTGTAAGTTAACACACAGCCATAGTCTGCTACCATGAGATAGTTGTTCTCCCAAAGGCCGTCCAATGGAACTTGAGAATGTAAGTGCTGCACTAAATCCACCTACCCCAACCTATCCCCAATACGCCACTTTAGTTGCAGCACAATACACACATACATTCTCTCTCGCGCGTAAGATCACCTCCCCGCCGTCATCTGCGTGGTTCCATCCTCTCTAGGGCCTGCCATATGGTCCACAGTTGTTGGAGTCGTCCATACTAAACACCAACAACCTGATGAAGCAAGGAGATGTTGGAATAAGGCATTGGAATAGGAGAGAGAGGGTGAAGTGTTTCGTCCGAGGTCTGCTAGTAGGACTCTTCAGTAAGGCTTACCTTAGCAGACCTATACCTTAGACACTGGGATAGGAATAGTTGTGTTGGAACTTATATTTATTGAAACAAACCGTCAATGTGACCACTTGTGAGAAAACAATTAACATCGGCGGCCCTATGTTGACGTCGATGGCCCTCTAGTGACGAACGTGTGAGACCTATCCGACGAACGAATTTTAAACTTAAACCATTACGATGAGTTGTAAATAGATTATACATTTGTGGGAAATTTAAAAGTGTCGAAATACCACAAATTGCATAGAATAATGTGCAAAGATATCGAAAATATTGAAAGTAATGTTTCTATTATATTGTTAAGGATTAACGTAATAAATCTGTCATGATACTTAATTTTAATTTTATCGAAAGAAAGAAATTTCTATTCAAGTTCAATTTCCTTAATTGTGTTTCCTTAATTCTGCAATAGTGTTCTGTAATAGACGTCCACGGTCTAGTCATAATTTAATTGGAGAATCTAATAGAAACGTAATTAAAAGATTGTGAAACTGAATATCGGACGTTGGTAAATTCCTGTTTACATATCTTTAACGCGATATGTTTCAAAGGAAAAAACAAAAGAAAGAATTGCGCACGGTGATGTTGCTGGCCTCGTGTTTTCTTTCTTTTTCCATATTGTTCCTGTTGTCAGCCACAGCATCGTTACCGAACTCCACTTATTTACCATCTTTTGAGCGGTCAACGTCATTGACCGGGTTTCCACCTTTAGATCAGTCGCCTACTTAAGTTCGACATACGCACCAGCGTAACTACATTCATTACAAAGTTGTTGGAATAATCTGTAACTTATAAGTTGTTATATCAGTGTCATATTCAATTCAACTACCTCTATTATCCTAACCGAAATGGGGGATCGATCGTTTCGCGGCGCCGATTGGACTCCCGTTGACCTGCTTCCTCGCGATCGCGTCTCTCCGCGAGTGAACGAAACACTCAGCTAATGCTATTCTATGCAACATTCCGCTGCATTTATTTATTTGCAAAAACAACATTCTTGGGTGATCTTTTTCCATATCTGGCGAACCACGTCTACTGAATCAGTACTGTACATACAACGTGATTATACTATCTCATTTTTGTATCATCTTCGTCCATTAATTTTGCTGTCGAGAATATTCTTAGTGCTGCACCATCCACAAACTCTCCGATTAAAGGAACTCTCCTTCGCTCGCATAGTATTTCTTGTTGAGGAATTGTTTTGTCGTGAAATCGTAAATTATTTAATAGGTCGATAAACTCTGTATCGTCCTTCTGCCTCATATCAGTGATGAGTTCGCAGATTGAAAATTGGTACCAAGAATTCATTTCTGCAATGCGATTGTAATAATCACGTCGCTGTAGTTTTACGAAACAACAATGATCTTTTACAGGGTATAGTTATGTGTTATCTGCAAATAAAAGTACAGTTATGCGACACAGTTCTTCGTTGGTCTTGATTTCTTACAGTCTGCTTTCTCAATCCTCAATTGCATAGTTTACCTCGGCTGGTTTTCCTGGTACGTCGAGATGGGTTTTTGCGGCTCCGTCATGACACAACCTGGTCTACGTCTAGGTTACGAAGGTCCAGGCTATGTTGAGCGCTACCGCAACTATTTGAATTGCAAATTGGATTGAGTATAATTTGAATTTTATAAGAATGTCCGTATATACTAAGATAATGTTTTCTGTAGCCGTGATGAGATTAATTAGTCACGTACCTATGATAGATTGTATTAAAGACTGATGAATATTCCTAATTTTTGCATTAAATGAAAATAAATGACCCGGAATTGTAACGGTAAATAAACATATTAATGTATCATAGACTCTTTGTAATGGCCCCCGAGGTGGTCGTCGAAGCCATGCTGAAGGGGCAACAGGAGTTTGTCGGCATTCGCTCCTACTGCGAGCATGACTTGCTGGCAAAGGAGCGAGCAGAGAGAGACAGGGAGAGACGACGACATCCAAGCAGAGTGTCGTACCGAAAGGATTCGGCATGCCGCAATGTCGAGACGCTGACGCTGTAACCCCAAAACTGTCAAGCCTGGCGTCACCTTGAAGGGCCACCTCTAGACACTCTCCAGACATTTACCACATTGCCTCACTGATGGGGAACTTCCAAGAAAATATGTCCCCACCAACATTTTTCATCGCTTTTCCACAGTATATAACCCTCGACTATTAACCGGCCAACTAGTCTAAGTTTTGAAACCGATAGCTGTACGTTGTGACGAGATTGTAAGTGGCATTCGAGAGTCATTCACTCTCTAGAAATAAAGTTTCTTTTTTTACGGAAGTTTTTCCCTTTTTTTACGTGACATTTTGGGGATCATGCCAGGATCCATTCGCTTCAGTGTAAACGAAATCACGATTTCGGCATACGTGCATCATTGAAGATTGAAGGATCAACGAACCTCTGCATAGATCAGCTCATTTTGCGTGAAAACGACTTCTACGGAAAGCGGACCACGGTCATCACCAAAACTGAAACTGATCAAAGCAACATTTACGAGAAGAAGAATACCCAGGTAAAGGACTGGATTCTTTTAAATATTATCGCACTCGTCGCAGCAGCTTCAATAGTACAGACTCCGACGACAGTACATTAATCGCTATGAGCAAAAACTCAGAAAACACACTTTCTGCTAGCCCTGTAGCTACAGCTGTAGATCCAAATATTCTTGCTATACTAGACACTATGCAAAAACAGAACGAGAGAAACGGACTAGCTTTCAGTAACTTGTATAAGCTAATACACGACGAAAGTCAACAACGCGCTAGAGAAATTGAACTCTTGGGTAGGAGTCTCGCTGAAATACGATTAAGAGCTCACTCAGTTTCCACATCTAAATTCAACTCCGTTATAACTAAAAACGCTAGTGCCAGCACTATTCAGAAAACGCGACCACCTGTTCCTAAAAAGACCGAAACTAAACCTAACGAAACAGACAATGTTGACGGTGAAGAAGATGCTCTTTCAGATGACAGTATGCGTTTAAAACTCTTTGATAATGAAATTAAGACAGAAGATATTTTAACACCTGTTTTAGATAATCAAGAAAACACATCAAAAACTAATGAAATTGAAATGACATCTACAAGAACTGAAGATACGGAAATTTTTTCTGTCCCAGAAAAAGATATAATGAATACAGAAGTAGATATAAAAAGGAGGAAACACAGTTCAGATAACGATACGGATGAAAAAATACTAATTGATTATGAAAAAATTGTTAAGAAAGGCTTTAGTTCTAATACAATGCACAAGCAAAATAGTTTAACAGAATCTAATGTAAGTCCTATATCTCCATCAAATAAAAACATATTTGAAGGAGTAAATGATGATATTGAAACTATAAAACTTGATAATGACGCAACAATACATAGAGATAGTATATTATGTAGCAAATTTTTAGTTAATAGCGATAAGAATGACCATTCAAATGAATCATTTAGTGGAAAAGTTGAAAATACTCCTATTAAAAATATTAGAAAAGAAAATTCTGTTAATACTGATTCTGTCAATAATTCATTAGAACTAAAACACGACTTGGAAGAAAATACAAAAATAAAAGTATCTAATGATCCTGAATGTAAAAATACTACGATCCATACTTTGAATGACAATTCTAGTGAAAATCCTCTAAATTCTGAAACTGATTCTCATAATGCTAATAATAATAAGCAAAAAGACGAAGTAAGTAAAAACAATATAAATAATGTACATATATATTCTAGCGATTTTTGTAATTCTAATAATTTCAAAGTGGAAGCATTGAATATAGACATAAAATGTAAATCTGGTAAAGATGAAACTATAAAATATATTGAAGAGAAAAGGCAATTGAATAAGATGGCTCTAACGATATTAGGTCCATGTATTCCAAAAATGCGTGACGAATTGTTAAACATCATACCTAGAGCACCCACAGGGCTCGAAAATGATACTATTTGGCTATTGCAATCAAATGCATTTGACTTAAAAACTGCATGCAACAATTTTTTAGTATTTGAAGAAGCAATGTTTGCTGAATTTAAAGAAACCCCCGTAACAAGAACTTCTGAGCTGAATTTCCAATTATCACAGAATTTGTCATATGACGTACACAAATTTTTTGCAAGTTATGAATTGAAGAAAAGTCATATAGGTAACTTAGAAAATAATTATTCTTTTGGAGAGAACATGAAAAACAATAAAATTAGCAATCAACATCTTTCTCCATCAAGAAAAAGAAACAAATTTGTGAAGTATAAAAAAAAAAAAAAAAAAACATCGAAATTAAGACCTGGAGAGGTAATCCTAATTAATTTAGCTGAGGAAGATGAATTAGGAATTGACGGAAAGAAAAAGAAGAAAAGGTGTCAAAGAAATTTAGTGGTTAAAAATGGCAAAGAAAAAAAAAAATATAAACAGAAACAAATTGATGAAATAAAATATAGAGATCCAATAGAAATTGCAGATTTGTAGAAATTTGTAGTGCAGATAACTTTAAACATTGTTTTAATAGCATTCTTCTAGGAAATTTACTAATTTTAGATTCGATAAGAGAAATACTGAATTGAAATGTATGTTTCAACATAGGTGGTGTGATACATGTACTTCATCAATAAAACAAACCGATGTGCAATGCAGTAAAATTCTATATTTACTGAAATTTCTAAGCACTGCGGGACAAAATACTAAAGAATCAAATCAAGATATGCATTGGGAATCTACGTTACAAAATTTGTCACAAGAAGCTAATATAGAAGAATCACGTTCCATAGAGGAATTTGAAAATATCACTATCTTTGATAGTATTCTGAATGGTGATGAACAAGAAACTACTGAAGACGAACAAAAAATTTGGGGAGATTTAAAATCACCATTAATCTATGATAATTCGGATAGTGTATTAAATTGCATTATAGAATTTTTTTTCAGCCTGAACATTTGCATACTACTGAAATGGAAGAAAAGTACATATTGTCAGATGAAGAAGACTCTCAAACATTATTATCTGAAAGCAGCCTTGCAAGAACTGGAATATTAAGTTTTTTATTTGATTTTTATTACTTGATTTATATGGACTCTCCTTCGAATAATTTTATGTATTCAAATATACAAGCAGTTAATCCTCGGTTGATTGAGAAAACTTTTGAAGAAAAGACGGCTGAAAAGAATGATTTAGAAAATACACTTTCACAAGAGGATAAGAAATTGTGTAGTAATCAAAATCATTCTGTTAATAATAGCGTGGATATGATTGGATTTGAATTGAACACAAGTAGAGAAGAAGTGCTTGAGTTTCTTCCAGTAATTAAAAGTACACCTTCATTCTCTGATCAATCGATTAATTTAGTTAATTCAGATAGCATACTTTCTGAAGAGAAAGAATCGTTTCCTAAATACAGTCTTTCTAGTCCTACTGATAAGTTTAATGTTGGTAGTCTTAAAGAAACATTATATATTTTTCAAAAGGAAGATACTATTAATCAAACCCAAACATTCAGTGATATAAAAAATGAAGATTTACCTGAAATTTGTATTTCCAACAACATTTCATTAGATGAATCTATGAACTATATATTAAATCATCAAGAGAATGATATTCATTCATTACAGAAGTATATATGTGTAGAACTTGAAACTAGTCCTTTAGTAATAAAAGAATCTTTAGATTCTTGTGATTTATTGTCTTTCACAGATTTAATATCATGTAATACTGATACAACACTGCAGTGTATTGAACAAACAGATAAAAGATTTTTAAGACAAAAAAAAAAAAAAAAAAATTTTCAGGAAAACGCAATACAATTGTGAAGAAAAACAAAATCGTATTATGAAATGCAGAACAGAAATTAGTGGTCATCCACAATCCAGATCACCTAAACAGATGTTAAAATGTAAAAAGAAAATTAAAGTAAAAAAAAAAAAAAAAGAAAAGCAGTTATTTTTATCTATTGTTCCATCTAATCACAATGAATTGAGCTTAAGATGTTCACAAATTACTATTGTTAATCCTTTGGATTATCAAGATGTGCAAAATACATGTGAATCATCACTACCGACATTTCACATGTCATATTGTCAAACATCACCTGCAAATGGAAAGAAACAATTAAACTGTGCACATGTTCAACAATTGAAGCGTATGTCTCAACAGAAGCAACAAATAGTACTAAATTTTCATGAAGATCCTATGGTGAATTCAATCTACAAGGAAGATTCTAAATTACAAAATCTCCAGTGCATCATGGAAGATAATATCTCAGAAGATTCAAGAACGTTAAATGTACCAGGAAAATCATATGCAACTGAAGATAAATCTCATTTCAAAATATCAAAAAGAAATATGAACATTGATACTAATATTACAAAAGCAAATTTTATAACAGATAATGACATAACTGAAATTTCAAATAATATAAGGTCTGCTAAGTGGACATCACAGAATATAAATGTACAGCCATCAAATTTTATTAAAGAACGAGAAATTTTAGATGAAGATATACCTTTGAAGAAAAGAAAATTAACTTCAAAATTTTCATCAACTGTAAACACAAATACAAGTATTAGTTTTGTAAATCAGCAAAAAATGCGAAGAAAGCATTATGTTTCTACAAAGAAAGGTAACTATATGTTTGATATCTTTGGCAATTTGCCTTTTACCTTGAAATATGAGTCCATTTTCAATATAATTATATAATATTATTTTGAATAAATAAATAAAATGTCTTATAGCTAAATACTATCATAAAATGATTGTATTATAAAAAAAAAAAAATTTTTATATGTATATTTTACATCTTACATACGTATCCAATAGGAGTATTAAAAACACATAATGATAGTTCTTTCAAATAAAAGTCATCATACTTATTTTAATATTTACATATTAAATTTCGAAACAAAGACAAAATTAATACTTTCCTACATGGAAGATCAACATTGGAAGATATTTTAGTACATTTAGTGTTTCATAAATTCATCATAATTAAAATTCTTTATATAAACAAAAATGCAATTATAAGTATAAAGAAGAATAAAGTTGGTGGTAATTTGTAACTAAAAAAAAAAAAAAAAAAGAAAAAAAAGAAAAAAAAAATATATATTTAAGCGAATACATTGAATTGATGTTGGATAAAAATAGTTCACCTAGTGTAGAACTTAGTGTAAGCACAGAAAATGATTTATTAGATTTTGTTACTAATACAAAAAATAATAGTGATGATAGTGATAAAAGAACTGTTGAAGTTCCTGTGACTACTCAAAGAAGGAAAAGGCGATCAAAAAGAAGAGAATTTTTAAAGCATCTTGGATATTTCAGAACTCACATTGCTTACCCGACAGAACAGTCTTCTTTATTATTTCAGTGCCAACAATCATGGACATGGAATGGGATATAGAACAAGTATACCCCATACCATCTCTTACGAATAAAGTCTTTCTAGCACCTTTAATAGTTCATCCAATATTTTTAACATCAGGTTTAAATTACATCGATGCAGACCAAGATTATCTGGACAAGCAATGCCGTTCTATATCCGACTTTTATATTTGCAGACAAACTCAACCAATTCACGATAGAAGAGTAAAACACGATTGTAGTTCCGAGATCTTAAGCGCCGAAAACACTGTTAAATTCTGTAGAGTCGTGGTTTACAATATCAAAGACATAACCTTCTTTCCATTAAAAACCGAAAATCATTTTATTGCGATACCTGAGAAACCAATAGACTTAAGCATTTTTGAGGAAAAGACAAATCAGATAATTCGCTTAGAAAAACCATCTTTATTACGAACAAACAAAACCGTTGACATATTGTACAAGAATAATCATATGAGAATCAGTGGTAGCAATAAAGAAATTTCGTATGAAATAAAAATCAAATCGGTTAGCGCCACCAATAATTCAGATTGGACTATACTACTAAATGATTTAGAAAAAACTCCGAAAATTATTAATGATAATTACGGGTATAAAAGCACCTTAAGTGAAATCGAAGACAGAACAAATCAATTAACTTTTGCTCAAAGAATCGATCAAGTAAAATCATGGGGACTATCCATATTACAGATTATCGGCTATTTTTCCATTGTTCTCATATGTTTATATTTTCATAACAAAATAGGAATGCCAAAGTTATGTTTCCATTTATTCTGTTGTAAAGTTAAACGAAACACGGTAAATAATAATCCCCTAGCCGGCGCTCCAATAATGAACAATCCGGCACCAATCAACATCTACACTCCGATGCTACCTGTACCAAGCACCAGCAGCGATTCGCACGTGACTCCCGATTCGGAAACATCAAAGGCAAAGTTACACCCAACCATCTTGAAGAAACGCAAGAACTTCGAGGACTAAGTTCACTCTATGGAGGGGGGAGTGTAACCCCAAAACTCTCAAGCCTGGCGTCACCTTGAAGGGCCACCTCTAGACACTCTCCAGACATTTACCACATTGCCTCACTGATGGGGAACTTCCAAGAAAATATGTCCCCACCAACATTTTTCATCGCTTTTCCACAGTATATAACCCTCGACTATTAACCGGCCAACTAGTCTAAGTTTTGAAACCGATAGCTGTACGTTGTGACGAGATTGTAAGTGGCATTCGAGAGTCATTCACTCTCTAGAAATAAAGTTTCTTTTTTTACGGAAGTTTTTCCCTTTTTTTACGTGACAACGCCTCCACCACCCTAGTGGCGTTAAAAGAACCGAGACGCCGTGGGGGGTCTGGGCCCCCCTCGGACTTGCTCGACGACCCTCGGAAAGTGGCGTTAGGTGGAGTGCCCCAACCCCCTTGCGTAACAACTGGACACTGAGTCTAGAATGCTTCCGCCAACAACAGTGAGAAGACGAAGGTGTGCCCGGCAGTAATTCGAAGGGGACCCGGATCACTCCTGCCAAACGTCAGGACAGCCACCATGGGGTTTTAGTCGGTAAGAGTCCGATACTACCCGTCGCCTCCCAGGGGGCGACCGGGTGTCCATGAGGATTTCCCCACGTAAAAATAAAAAGACACTGTATTAATTTAACTAACCAGCTTAACAAAACATTTAATGAAAGCCTCTAAAAGACATTTAAGATACAATTACAAAAAGCAATTAAATCGCGTGAAGTGCAAACTCGTGATACAGGTAAAGAATATTGTGGGTATTTAAATGGAAAGGTAAGCGTTATAATTAGACCTTGTAGATGCTATTTTCGAAAGAAAGCAGAGCTGCAGGCTCTTTGGAATGACAACTTTTATGATACCTTATTCCTTCCATTATAATTGACTAAATTGACTAATTTGATGTTTGTATTTAGAGTAATACTGTGTCCGCAATTGCTCTGTAGAGATTTAGAACCCATAGAAAAACGCCGTGCATAAGTAAATTTTAGTAATAATTATATTTCTAATATTTGTTATATTCGAATAGTCCTATTGTACGTAAATGATTATCTTTCATGTAATATCATACCCCTTAGTGACTGATGATACGAACCTCCCTCGGTGTTGTCTCTTACACCAAACCCTAGTTTTAGCAGCAAGCCATAGATGGCGCAGTTTCGATTGCAGTAGCAAAGAGGAATCTTCGTCTCTAACATTACAGCCAAAGTACAGAATAGGCAAAACATGCAATGTTTTTTCACATAGTACATTCTGCGGATCACCTGAACTTACCTTTTGCGTTATATGTAACGTTATCTATTTAATATAGCAACAACGTGAATGAAAATTAAAACTGAAGACTTCTACGAGATTATAAATAAAATATAGAATGTGTACCTTGTAGTCACAAAGAATGTATAGAATTTTACATTTACACGTATTTCTGCCTCTGAAGATCGCAACGTAACCTACGAATGATTTAAAAAGACAAATTACGCTCCGTGAAGAGAGCAAGAAAAACAACTAGGAGAGCTATAAAAGAGCAAGAAGATCAACAAAAACCTGCCTCTGTGGATAAATATTTATTGATCGATCAAGTACATCACGAATATACCAAAACCAAGGATGAAATTTTGCGTAATGTATTACGTGATGTTCTCCGTCATGTATTCAGCGCTGTCTTACATTTCCTACGATGTCTTGCGATCTTACAATATACCACTCTGTCCCATGTGTATGTTATTGACTTTGTGAAAATCGTAGATAATATTATATTTGTTTGTATACTATCTATTATGTTCTTATGTTTTACGTTGATTTAATAAGGAGGAAACAATTCCAGAAGGAACAAAGCTAATGTATACAACAGCAATGAGGACTGTTGGTATATGTGCTTCTGGTTGATCTTCAGAAAAAGAAATATATCCATTAATTGTTGTTTTTATACGCAACGACAGTGAAGGTATGTAAAAATCTTATTATTACAAGATTATGCACAACAATTACCAGAACAAATGAGAGGAAGTTTTGTGAGAAAATTAGGTCGGTATGTAACATATCGACGCAAACAGAAAGGATATCGAACAAAATTATATTTCTTGTATTTATGGTTTCCTTATTGACTGTCGATGATGATGCGAATGTTACCATTAGAGCTACTACGATTGTAAAAGGATAGAATAATGTCTTTGATCGATTTATCACCGGAACTTGATAAAAATTCAATAACTTCGATGTGACATTACGTTATTCGTGTCAACTATGTTACTGTCTATCGAATTATACAATTAAATTAGTTTAATACTACAAAACCTGAAACTATTGCTTTCCCTTCTTCGAGCACGAGATTCAATTGAAGAAAGTGAGTATAAGTTCAAGTATTATAATTCGTGTTTAGAATTTTTAGTGGCCGTCCGTTGATGGACAGGCCAATTCCCTTCTTCAGGAGATTCCGAATTACGCGTTTTCCATAAGCTCTAAACTTAGTGATTCCGACGTCTGGTAAAAAACCCCGGGGAAAGTCCAGCCGGAAGGGTACGATGGACAGACGAAACCCAACGGCTGGTAGGGAGAATCGGTAACGTAGGAGAACAGTTTATCATCAGACATCGTAACGTATGGGTGAGATACTTTACTCCCAACAAAATTTTACCACCGCCGTGCCCTTAATATCACACTTTACGTTTATACAACAAGTGCAAATACAGTGTTGGATTACTCTAACACCCTGTCTATTAAACCTCCTCCACTTTGAACGTTAATTCATTAGAGGTAAGCGATATTGACCGATCGGTTTGATCTTACCGGCTGCTCTTTAGTCGATAGTTCGCAACTATTCGTAATGCATGTTCTGAGTCATAGATAAATAACTATTATGAATTATTAAATATTAACGTATTAAATATTATTTGTTATAAATTGGGTTATAAACATGTTTACCATTTTATTACAAGAGATAGCTATCATTACAGAAACCGATTTACCGAGAAATCTCGGTAAAAAAAAGAACTAGACGTCTTAGAAAAATAATTTGTTACACATCGCTGACGCAGTTACGCGACTGAAACAGAACTGAAATTTTGAAATTTGAAAACCAGGAGTGCCTACTTTAATAAACTTCAACTAGAATACACTTTCGATTAACGTAACGTAAAATTATATTTTTTATATTGTAAATTGTCTAATGATGACATTTCCCTGTTAGAAAATGAGTTACGTTAAAAAAAGATCAGGTGATTTCATCCTTCTCGGCAAAGCAATCAACGAGTAAACATCTGAGTAGTAACTAGTAACGAACTAGAAACTAACATCTTCCGTATTAAATCCGTACCTGTGAATACTCCACAAACTCCGTTCCTTTAAGTATTTTCGTTTCAGAGAATACGGGAAAACGTTTCACACAAGGATTCTAGGATTTAAATGACTCCGCGGCGCCACCACCGACGCCGCCGTCGTAGAAGAGCGCGCGCGCGCGTTCGTCCGAAGGGGAAAAAACAGGCCGTCAAGCCGGGGAGGGTCTGGGTCCCTCCCCGGAATTGCACGACGGCCCGCGGAACGCCGGCGCCGCGGGGGCTGGTGGTCACCCCCCGGCTGCCAAGAAGAGAAAGAAGAGGATGTCCACTGCGAAAAATCTCGCGGGGGAGCGACGAGGGAGCGCCCTGGACCGAGAGCTTCGAGACAGGAAACGGGACGCTCCCGAGAACCGTCACGGCGACCATCGTGGGGTTTTAGTCGGTAAGAGTCCGACACTACCCGCCGCCGCCTCCCAGAGGGCGGCCGGGTGTCCATGAGGATTTCCCCACGAAAAAAAAAAAAAAAAAAAAAAAAAAAGGATTTAAATGACTAAAAAAATGTGGTAATAAGATCTAAAGAAAATCAGCAAAAGTCAGTTTTATTTTCTCAAATGAAATCATATGCCTTTTAATACGTTAATCCATTTCGGTATTCTCTACAAGAAAGTTTTAACCTATTACTATCGAAAACTATATTAATTTAGCAGATATTTTAACTTGACTTTTAACTTAAATCGATATTTTAACTTGAATTTATCATACTTATAGTATGAATGTCAAGGAAACTGACATCTGTAACATTTTTTGGGGGAAAAATATTTTTTCAGAACTTTTTTTGTTATACAATTTCTATAGAATATTTAAAGTATAATAAGAGATAACGATAGTACATACACATTATATAATATGTAAATGATATTGCTCGGCTTTTGCCCATCCGTATTCATAGATTTTCTTGACCTTGTTGACGACGTAAATGCAAATACGTTGGCAAGAAACATAATCGAGATGGGAGTATCTCAATCAAAGTATATATTTTGTCTCACATTACGATCATGTAGCACAACAGTTTTAAATCTTTTACGCGTACGAGCAGTGTTAATACGATCGCTAACTAACAACTGTTAAGACTGGATGCGGTGCTATTGTCACAGGTGTCTCGGAATACAGCGCTAGGATAATCACATTCTTATCATACCATAGTCATCAAAAATTATAACTAAGCAGTAGCAGCATACCTATGCGACCGGCTTCCAGCGATCACCCCACCACAGAAACTAAACAGTTGATATAAACCCCCCCCCCCCCCAAGTCAGTACTAGAGTTCTTTTCTGTTCATTTTTTGTTGTAACACTTTGAACCGTCACTCTGGTGGATTCATATAATAAAAGTCCATTTTCATATACGAAGTTTAATTTTCTTCACCCTATTCGTGAAAGAATTATTTCGTTCGAACTGGGACGCGAGGAAATTACCGGCGATCTGTTAATTTCGCGATTTCTTGTGTCTCTGACGTGACACTCGATAAGGATGCATGTATTTACACGCGAACGATTTCAGATATTCGTTTAAACTACCTGTATTATCCTAACCGAAATAGGTGATCGATCATTTCGCAGCGTCGATTGTTTAATCGTAACGGAAATTTACGACTCCCGTTGATGTGCTCCTTCGCGATCGCGTCTCACAGCCAGTGAACGAAACAATAGCACTGC
Source organism: Bombus campestris (assembly GCA_905333015.3). Classification (NCBI taxonomy): domain Eukaryota; kingdom Metazoa; phylum Arthropoda; class Insecta; order Hymenoptera; family Apidae; genus Bombus; species Bombus campestris. Next base: position 1,829,955 of record HG995148.1, on the reverse strand, counting down.
AGTATTTCTGGACATTCACCAGGCATTCGACAAAATATGGCATGAAGGACTTTTGTTCAAACTAAAGAAAATCATACCACATACCTACTACTCCATTCTAAAATCCTACCAAACCAATGGACAATTCATGGTAAAACACTTAGATTGGTAAGAAACTACCGGCTGAATTATATTGTATTTCTGCCTATAGTTGTTCATATGTGACAGCGTATGCGTCGGTCTGGTTGCGAGTCGTCGGTCACTTATCATCTGTGTATTAACAATTGTATAATTATTTAATATTTGAACTCAATACATTGATGATATTCACTTTAAATTGAGTTATAAGTAACCAGCTATAACGGACTCTTGCAGCCTCGCATGTGTGCGTTGCACACGAAGCTTTTAAACCCATCCGACCATCGCTTTCAAAGAGAAGATAAGTAACCGACAGTCGGTAATCAAACTAACGCACTCGCTGTCACAGTTTCACAACTGGAAATGCAGTATTCACTGTAGTGATATCGGTAATTTTTCGCGAATATCCAGGAAACTAAGCGAATTCACTTCTTATATAGGAAAATATTCTTATTTGAAATATCGATTTCTACGACATATTTAAAAATATCGAAATCGATGAGTGGTTAACGTTTCTGCAGTTCTTCCTACCAAATCGTATTCTCTTCAACGCTATTCAATTTTCATGCGAAAGATTTTTCCATAAAGTAAGTTATTTTGTAATAATGTTTCAAATGATGAAGTTAGATGCTTCCTTCTATTTAGCGTAGATTATCATATATTCAAAGGAATAGCTTTCTGTTTGTTCATTAATATGGCATTACTTTGTTTTTATCTAACTGGGAAATGTAAACATTTTCTAATGTAATTTCAATACAAGAGCCAATGGAACTTTAAGATCATGGTTCCTTGTAGATATTACATGATCCATTAGATATCCATTACACGATGCAATACAAAAAATTTGCCTTTGAAATTCTATTATACGGTATCTTTCTTTAGTAGATCTCCACCGATCTGAAGGTATAGGATCATCTACCAAAGTTATGAGATATAATTCTTGAATACCCTGAACAACCAATAACCTATAACTAAACTGCACAACATTTAATAATTTTTCTTTAATATAATATAATTGTAATACTTCTTACACTTCTCATTTCCTATACTCCGTTACTTTTGACGACACATCTTTTGTTTATCAGTTTACAACCTTAATCAAAGGTAATTAAAATTCAGAATTATCCATACCTAATGAATTATACAAAAACATGTATCGATAATCAACGTAATCACATCGAATATGTATTTACAATAACGACAACGATAAAAATTCAGGACGTTGAAAAACTGGGAATGCAATTAGGTTTCACTTTTGGTTTCAAAAATAGAAAAGTGGCTGCAAAGAAAACAAATAAAAGCGAACACCAGTAAGTGCAACCACATAACATTTGCACTTAGAAAAGGAACAACACCAGATATCCAACTGAACGGCGCTCACATAGCACATACAAAGCAAGTCAAATATCTAGGAATACATTTAGACACACACCTTACATGGAAGCATCACATAAAATCTATAATAAACAGAATACGTGAAATAAGGAAAAAGATGTACTGGTTAACCAATAAAAAATCTAAATTAAGCACAACGAATAAACTAAATATATACAAAACAATAATCAAACCAATCTGGACATACGGAGTCCCACTATGGCGGACGGCAGCAATGAGTCACATAAATAAAATAGAGACAGAACAAGCAAAAATTTGAAGAACACTAGTTAACGCTCCATGGTACGTCAGAAATGAGGACATCCGAAAAGATCTAAAAATTCCAACAGTTAAAGGGGAAATCGCTAGATACGCAAAAAAGTACAAAGAAAGACTTGCAATACACCCAAACCAGCTAGTTGCAGAAACAAAAGAAACCGTAATAGAAAGAAGACTGAAGAAGAAGCATCCCGCAGACCTCGCAATAGAAAAACAATAAACAACCTGGAAGATGGAACCCCGCTGGGGGTAACCATCCACATGCTATATTTTTCAAGTTATAACATTTTACCAAATGTCCTTCTGGACAAATTGTAAAATTAAATAAATAAATAAATAAAAAAAAAAAAAAAACTTTTGGAAGAAGAAATTTCCATAATGTGTCACTGGGTCAAGGTCAAGAACCCATAGCGGAAGAAGCCATAGAACTTTCGGCAAACGAAGGCCACTGGGTAATTTTGCAAAATGTCCATTTGGTAAGGAAATGGTTGCCTACATTAGAAAAAAAGATGGAACAATGCTCGGAGAATCCACATAATGATTATCGATTATTGATTAGTGCGGGACCCAGTCCTGATCCTCATGAATCGATAATACCTCAGGTAATAAACAATTGTGTAATTTGAAAAAGCAAAAGAAAATATGCAGTTTTAAATAAGCTAACATGTACTAATTATGTTCCTTAACCCTCCGTCGGTAATATAGTATTTCGCTAATGTCGGAATCTCACTACCGCGGTCGGCATTACATGTTTTTTAGTAACCGGCCTAATTTCTTACTGTTTTTTTTTTTTTTTTGCTTTAAGAAAATCTAAGAAAATTCTGGGGTACCTATTACAGTCCTTAATTTTTTATATAAATGATACTTTAGCCAATAAGCAAATAATATCGATAAGAAACACTAGTTAATAAATGTAATATTCGTTACATTGGCACAGGATATACTAGAATCAGCCATAAAGATCACTAACGAACCACCACCTGGAATACAAGCGAACATCCACAAAGCGTTGGATAACTTTACGCAGGAAACTTGCAGCAAGGAAACCGAATTCAAAGCAATATTATTTGCACTTTGTTATTATCACGCTTTACTTGCAGAACGTAGAAAATTTGGGGCGCAAGGATGGAATAGGGTAAGTGATTTTAAATCTTAATGGATCATAACGTTAAATTAGAAATTATGGATCGAAGATTTGTAAATGTTGAAACAATGGGAGAAGCAAAAAACAATGTTTACGATATCTTGTATAATGTAATAACTAAAAATTAATACTCTTTAACAGATTTTCCTTGTAACCTGTAATTAAATTAGGAAAAGCTACTAATAAGAGAAAGCATTACTTTTTGCTAGTGATGATATTAGCAAAGTTCGTAAATTATATTCTTCAATAAGTGTCTTCTTAGTCACTATATATGTTTTAATAATAAATTATTAAATAATTTAAAACGTAACTAAGCACAAGTAGCAATTAAACAAATTTATCTGTTACTATGTTAATCGTTGTTAAAAAACCAAATTTACATATATATGTCGGGTTATCATTAATATTAGGGTTAGGGGCCTGTAATGAATCTTCACCGGAATTATTCATCGTTATCACACAATCGAGGTAACGTTTATTAACACAAGTATGGATGTTACAAGATTGGCAAGTGGCTGCGGTAATTAGACACTAAAAGCAATGGCCTTAGTTTCGATAACGAATCCGCGGCCAACGCAATTCTATACCTCTGTTAGGTAAAACGTTCATCCCGTGACTGCGGCTATGTTCGGCAACTAGTTATCGCAAATCTCGGACAATTATAATCGGGTTGCTTATAAGATTAAAGTGTTACGGATATTCCTAAGAATTCCGAAGAGAAGGCACGGTGTACTTTCATATCCGACATATGTATACATGTGTATATACAAATATTTTAAAGTATTAATAAATAAAGATATCTTAACTGTGTTTTTAAACATTTTAAATATTTTATTTCAAGTATATTTATTTAAATAAACTCACTGGTTTTCATCATTAACAAAATTCAGTTACAATTTGCATAAATTTTATTTCAGAGAGTAATAATAGATTTTTCGCTAAAACTTTACAGATCAGCACCAAGAGAAGACGCATATATAAACGGATTGTACATGGAAGGTGCACGGTGGGACGTTTAAACAGGATGCATCATGGACTCTCGATTTAAAGAATTATTTCCATTATTACCAATAATTCATATTATGGCGATTACACAGGACAAAAGATTTAAAGAATATGTATGAATGTCCTGTGTATAAAACGCGATCGCGAGGTCCAACTTACGTGTGGACGTTCAATTTAAGAACCAAGGAGAGAGCTAATAAGTGGATTCTTGATGGAATGGAAATTCTATTACAAATTTAATTTCACAAATTAAATTATGGACTAAATATGCAATTAAAATAAAGATTTTTGAAATTAACAAAGAATGTTGGTATCATTTTTCAAAACACAGTATTATTCCATGCAAGATAATATTTATGTAAAAGAATAAGTACAACGCTTCTCCACGCACGATTACAGTTTATTTCTCCATTTTAAATTTCTTGACAACTTACAAAAACGTTAATTCGTACACATATTTTATAACAAAAGGATTGTATGATCGCGAATTTGAAATTAAATTTTTAAATTAAAAAGGAAAAATTATTACAATTTTATAAAAAAAGTTGTTTATTTGCAACATTAGAAACACTTTGTACACGTCAAAATTTGTCGGTAGCAGTCCTTATCTTCTATTGAACCCATATTTTTTCCTTTCATAAAATAGATCAGTCTTTGAACTCCCAAGATGTACAATCTTTGGACAACCATCACGCTGTAACAAACCAAATTTAAAATTTTAATCTATTACTACATATTATAAGTCATATATATATATATATCGAATCCGAATCGCAATTAGGATCGGAGTGGGGGGCGGGTAACGAACGTTCACCAGCTTATCCATTTTTGGTATGAACAAAGTATCGTTTATTACAAGAACACGGGATACAAAGAAACGTACGCGGTGCCGTAACGATGAAACGGTAACGGTGTTGGCTCGAGGTTCGATAGCGAATCCGCGACCAACGGGATAACAATTATGTTTCTCTCTCGAGTCCAAATCGCACACACGAGGTATATACTGATTGCGGAAGACGTAATCCTTTCTATGCGATCGTACACAAAAAAGTGCATCTCCGTCGCGGTGCCGCCGGAGAGGAAAACTAAGATGGGGTGTGTCTAAGGGCACGGGATCATCGGATTCGTCGAAGACGATCTCCGTTCGGAAGAGAGGGAAATAGATGTTGCTGTTAATTGGTAAGTTGCTAGGTTGGTGGCGAGAAAAGGATGCTAGCCGCTCTCGGGGAAGTTGGCGACGGGAAGCGTCGCTCGTGAGAAAAAGCAGACTTCCCGTATTTCCCCGTAGCGGGTGGTAAATTTGGGGACTGTTAGGGTAACAGCTGTTTGTACGTTCGAAGGGCCTTGACGGCCAAGTCCTATGATTTATAGATAGCGAGTCCTCGAGCTAGCTGTAGAAACGCGTTGGCATCTGTTAATCATCGTACCCGAAAAATAGAGTCTTTTGTTTAGACAAAATGTTTATCCCGTGGCCGCGGCTACGCTCGGCGTCCCATTTGGCGCCTCGAACCCGAGCTCCTTGTCTGGACTTTTCAACGGGGAGGTCTGTAATCCTTTCATCTCCGACATATATATGTAAATGTCAGCACATTCTCTCTCCCTTGATATGCTGTAACTGTCCATAACTTTTGATTTTATTTAGATATTGTTTCATATCTTTTTTATGAAAATACTTATCTAAATGAATTAAAATGTAGCACTCTATATTGTAGTTTTATTACTGGAGTACATAATATTTAGTATAGTAGTGCTGCACAATCTCTATTCGATTGACATTGTCAAAGAAAGAGAATTGATACCATGCTTTAAACAAGATTTAGATGTAAATCCAGCATACTATTTAAAATGGAAGTTGTGCATTAAACTATTTATTAAATACATAAACAAGAAAATTATGTAAATATTTCTTCCTTTCTCTCTCTATCTCTTCCTTTCTCACTATTTCCCTCTGCTTGTTAAAGAATACGAATGTTAAATTATAATATACATCATAAATGTCCGTATATTAATGTTTAATTTATAGGTAATTAAAAAAAAAGATTAAAATTCTGGCTACAGATATTGGGTTTATGCTGGAGTATAAAACATATATATTTAATTCCAAATATATGAAGACACTACATCCGGTATGGTCTAGTGGCTAGGATACCTGGCTTTCACCCAGGAGGCTCGGGTTCGATTCCCGGTACCGGAAATTTATTTTTGGAGAAGGTTTGGCAGACCTTAAAGCAATAATAGTGAGTAAAAGAGTAAGGGAAGAAGGGCAGGAAGGACAGAAAGGGAACAGACCAAAGAAATGAGCCAAAGACGGAAGGTGCAATTATATATGAGTCATAAGTGAGAACAAGGTGCAATTGTTAGAATAAGAGAAATCGGTTTGCATGTGATGTATGTAATTGTAATATTTATGTAAATATTAGTGATGTAAAACCGGAGGTCGTCCAAAGCCGAAAGGTAATGGACTAAGAATAAATAATAATAAATATAAGAACATTATACATATAACATTAACAAATTGCTTTTACTAAAAATTTTACAAATTACAAAATATGAGAAATGAACTATACATTTATTATAATTATATCAACCAGATTGATCAATTTTTAAATTTTGTCTTTCTTTAAATCTTTTACCATTCGGCTTTTCTTATAGGAATATATAAAAAATTAATTAATATCGTAAACCAGCTTTCAAGTACGACATGAAATGAAAAATAACAAAGATATACATCGCAATAGTTAACAATCTGACTATTTAACCCTCTACGGACTACTGCCGCATATATGCCTTTGTCATATAAAAATAAAAAAAGAAATCTAACATAAAAATAAAAAAAAGAGAGAATTTATTTCTTGACACTTGTTTTACACTAACTACAATTTACTTCCGAACTCTAGCCGCGATTTTTCAAGACTGAAGCTCTTGCACCTTGACTCTCGGTGGGATCCAATTCCCTTTTCTTCGTCGCCCTTCAGTATTCCCACTATCCATACGCTTGTTAAGCGTCCGCGACCTTTCCCACGCACGCATTCTTCTCGAAGATTCGGCGAAAGGACCGTTGGGATATTGAAGGTTCATTAGGCACCTCGCTTCGGCGACGCATTGTCGCCAAGTACCGTCACATCTTTATTTTCGTCATCAGCCCATCGGTTCCGAAGCGCGGCATTAGACTCTGATGTGCTTGGTGTTCTTTCGTTCAGTCGCGGGGAGACGCGATCGCGTTGCAGCGCGTCAACGGGAGTCGTAAATTCCCGTTACGGTTATAACAATCGACACCACGAACAAGTCGATCCCCTTATTTCTTGTGGGATAATAGGGGTATTTGTTGGGGAATAAAACTGTAATCTACAGTCTTATAATATTTATATTTTTAACAACTTGTTACACTTGAGGTTCCGTCGTGGCGGAAGAGATAATTGATACAGGTGATGAAGAATAATACACTTGATAGATGAGTAGTAGTAATAAAGAATAGATTAAGATAATATCACTTTGATCGAAGCGAGGACTGTTTTAAGTTGACTAAGCGAAGCTTATAGGAACAGTCGTGTTGACTGCACGACGTTTAGTAGAACAGTGATGACCCTATCTCGTACAATTACGGAGGAAAGCTCGGTATGGATTTCCTTTTTAATGGGAAATACCTGCTATTTTTAATAGACAAACAACCGCTTTCTCTGTAAGTTATAAGAGCGTGCAATAAACCTAAGGACTGTTTTAAGGACAATCCATAAACTGAAAATACATATGTGAATAGAAATTAAACTGAGAAGATTGGGTTTATGGTGGTTCCTTAGGTTTATCGAGGATCAGTGTAACGGTGTGTGGACCTCGGCGGCCAGACCATGAGGGACGTCGCACGGACCGTCTTACGCGACGTAACACTTGGTGTCACATACCCCCCTCCTGAGATTTTGGTCTACCAAAATCTCAGGGTTTCTGCAGTAAGGAGCAGTGGAATTAGACTCAGGCTGGTGTCACGTAAAGTAATAAAAGAGATTTGTGAAAAAGAAAAGATTTTATTTTTCTTTGTCTGCGATACACTTTCGAGCTCTAGGGGTGATTGTTCAAGACTGACTTACTGGCTAAAGGACAGGGTTTTTTATATCTTCATTGTGGTTATGGGTGGGAGTTCGGTTATTGTTTTAGTCCAGAGGTCGGCAGATGACTATCGTTATCACTTTGTTTGTATCAGATTTTGTTTGTGACACTGGCTCGATCTCTGTTTGTTCTTCTTCGTTCTGGTATTTTATGCTTCTGAGTCTCGTTGATGCTTGTGGTGTGTGCGGTATTTCTATATAATAGTTTAGGGGTGTCGCAATGTTTTGAATGCTGTTTCTGGTTTTACAGCATAGTAGGTGGATACATAATTTCGTTGGTAAACATTTCTTCAATAGATGGAATATTCCTATTTTGTAGAAGGTACATCCCTGTCAGTCCTAAGGCAACGTAACCTGCTATCTGAAAAAATCAAAGTTCTCATGATTTAATTGATTATATTCGATGAAAATATGTTAGCTGATTGGTTTGATCATCTTGAAGTGGTCGCCACTTCTAAGAAAACTCTACATCTGGTTTTAGTTTTCTCAAGCACTGAAGCCATCGACAGCGCATAGACAAAACACTGTCGAAGACAAACCACAAACGGTACACGTGCAACGTTGGCTTCAGGGTTTTTCAGTTATAGAGTAACACTGCTAGCGTGCGGATCTGGACCAGCTCATACATTGTATTCCTTCTTTGTATTTACACTTCAGCTTAAAATATACGTCGGATTCACGCTTGGATTAGGGTTGTGGGTGTCCAAGGAGTCTGCGCTTGGATTAGACATTGGTGCGGTATAACGCGGGTGTAGTATATTAGGATAACTGGTTTGTTACAAAGATAACAAGTATTCTTGGTGGTTAGACGCTCGCGACACTAATGACAATGGTCTCGGGTTCGATAACGAATCCACGGTCAACGGGATGACGAAATGCAATATTGAACTCGGCACACGCGTCGATCTTGTCGAACTCAACTGTACTGAACAGAACTGCAGTCAAAGTGGAACTGCCCTTATATACTCCTCTTCGTGTCTCTCTGTATCCCTCAGGTCAATCCCTGTTTATAATGAGAGTAATTTAATTACTTCATACCTCTGTTAGGTACACGTCCCTCCCGTGACCGCGGCTACGTTCAGTGACCCATTATGTCACTTCGAGCCCAAGCCCACTGTCATGAATCTCGGATAATCATATTCGACTTAACTCATGAACAGCTATTTCTCAGTTTTATTGTTTAAGTACGGCTGTAATAAAAAGTCTGGACTAAAGTATTTGGGACTATCCCAAACATTCCGAAAGGAAGGCTCCGATGTCCTTTCATCTCCGACATATATATGTTGGAATTCTTGGAAGAGTGTCAAGCACTGTCTGTGTAAACTTTTAGCGTTTATAAATCTTTATAAGTCCTTCTGAGTTAAACCGATTGTAGTTGTGATAATGAGCTTGGGTTCAAGGCGACAACTAGTCGCCGAACGTAGCCGCGGTCACGGGACGGACGTTTTGCCTAACGGAAGTAGAGAATTACATAGTTCTCCTTAAGAAGAGATATCGGTAGCGACACCCAATAGTAAACAGTCCAACGGTCTCTACCGCGTGGCTTGTCACACGCGCCGATCCTAGTCTTTGTCTGGCAAGACGATAACCAGATGTCGATGCATTATTCACAGTATATGTTCGGATGGCTTGGTGGTCCCGCCACAGATCTCCATACTTAGTCAAACAAGGTCCTTCAAATTTATAAACAGCCCTCGTCGGGAAGATACCGAAGGTGTCCTTGGAACGCGCGATGCTTCCCGCTAGCGGCTTTCTCTCAACGGCGGTTAGCATCCTTTTCTAACCACCAACATAGAGATTGGCCAATTAACGGCGACGTTCATTTCCCTCACTTTTTGAACGAGGATTGTCCTCGACGAATCCGATGATCTCGTGTCCTGGGACACACCCCATCGTAGTTTTCTTCGGCAGCATCACGATGACGGAGAGACACATTCTCGTGCGATATCATCAAGCGAGTATAACGTTTGCGATCAGCGAATACCTTAATTGACGCAGAGTCTAACTTGGACTCTGGAGAGACGTGACTGCTATCCCGTTGACCGCGGATTCGTTATTGAACTTAGCATCATTGTCATCATTACCTAATTATCTCTGTCGCTTGTTAGCATTGTAACATCTTTGCTCGTGTCAATAAACGATACCTCGAATTGTGTGGCCACGATGAGTAATTCCGGTGAAAATTCGATACGCGCCCCTAACCCCGATCCTAATGTTAATCCGACATATATATGTCGGGTTGAGAATGGAATTTTGGACGCGTAGCAAGTCTTCACGTGAATTAGCCATTGTTTCACAAAGCCGAGATTATATTTACACGTATATACAAGATTATCGCTAAGCTTAACAAATAATAAGTCTAATGAATAATAAATTTGATGAATAATAAAGTTAATGAATAATAAATTGTACGAATAATAAGATTAACAAATAACAAGTTTAATGAATACTATTAATAATGTTATTGAGTTCAAACGAATCCACGGTCAACGGGATAACTCTTTACTAAGCGCAAATACGATTGTCGAAATGCTCGATGCGTCACTCTCCAAGGCAATCGCACGAATGCCAGCGTCGTGGAGATTTTTCTCGCTGTACGATTGCATTTGTTTTTCCTGTACCCGTTTGGAAGCATCGAGAAAGTTCCAAACGCCGCTGCTAGGCAGTTTCTGCCTGGAGTTTGATTATTAATACAATGTATGTCCCATCGTATCGGCACCTCCGAGGCAACATCACACGTGGCTAGGTCCGCTCCCGAGGCCGCATGCCGTCACAACCACATTTCTCGGAAAACCCATACAACCACTCCAGACCTCCGTTAGGCAAAACGTCCATCCCGCGACCGTGGCTACGTTCGGCGACCAATTGTCACTCCGCACCCCATCACGCTATCACAAATCTTGAACAGTTACAGCTATGATAAAATCTAGGCTAGAGTACTAGAGGATATTCCCAAAATTTCCAAGGAAAGGCTTCGGTTTTCCTTTCATCCCCTACATATATTTTCTATCTTACAATTTATCCACGCGTCTCTTTGCATTCATATACACCTAATAACCTTAACAGATCCATACATTTGAATCAAATTATTTTGGTATTTTGGAATATGATTAAAGATTCTAGGTGTTCTCTCAATCTTGTCTAACAAGTAGTTTATTCTAGTGTCGTTTTCCAAAGAAATCGTTTTCAGTTTATACTCGAACGTTACGTTCACTTTGGATTGTTCTATTTTCATTACACTATTGTTACATATTAAATAACATTATCCGTCTGAAGATTGAATTATAGAAGGTTTGCCTATCTTAATTTGTTTCTGGATATTATCGCAAAGTACATGTATTTCGATTTCTTCTTTTGGTATAGCTACAGTGACGAGCAAAAGTGACTACTACGACTAATTTTTCAAGTGATCGGTAAAGATTAGGTAACAGTAACTACAAGCTACGTCTGATTAACGAAATGTAATAGCTCATTTTCATTAACATCAATAATGTACAGAACATTTTACAAAAATAATTCTAATGGTTCTAATGCTGGGTTATAAAGGGGATGTCCTGCGCTTCAAGTTGGTTCAGCGAGTGCTCTTCATATTGTTTGTTTAGTTTGTTTAGCATTTCGATAATTTGTCCCAGTTTGTGAATGAATTGTTTGAAGAGTTTGACATCGTCTCTACCGATGGATGCCCTATCTTTCCACATCATTCTGAATATTTCTAACTCTTCGTCCGAGTCTTGTTCGAAGCTAGGTCGCCTATCTCTGTATGTAGAAAATGAATCCAGCGTTTACCTTGAGTTGTTAGCTTCCGTAGATGCTTCCGGTTCCAAAGGTTTTCTGGGTTCGTAGATTGTGAATTAGTCGTCGAGGATGGCCCATAGTCCAAGTTGAATCCTTTTCCACGTAGGTAGGATGTCTTGTTTACCTGACGAGCACTTTTTACAATATTGGAAAAAAAATCGAAGATGAAAATAAAAGATAAAAATAAAAAAAATTAAAAAATTAAAAAAAGAGAATTTATTTCTTGATACTTGTTTTGCACTAACTACAATTTACTTCTGAACTCTAGTCGCGGCTTTTCAAGACTGAAGCTCTTGCAACTTGACTCTCGGTGGGATCCAATTCCCTTTTCTTCGTCAACCCTCGATATCTTCACTATCCGCAAGTATAAATCTTAACAAATCCCGGTTGTTTTCTACACAAAATTAAATCTGGATTATGTTTTGCCATATCACAAAATATGCAAAATTCTTTTAACGTATACGAAATAGGAATTATCGTATGAATCTTTTTGTAACATACGTCACAAGTACATTTGAAAATTCTCAATTTTGTTTACATTTTATAGTGCCTTTTAAATCGACGATGGTTTCTACAATTCAGCATATATGAGAATAACTGTTTGGGAATGGTATTCAAAATTTACAATATTTGTTATACAACATTATGGTTCTCCTTGATGATTCTCCTACTTGAAGATTATTTTTCTCTTCGAGCTTTCAATGTTTTGAACATTGTTTAGTAAGCAGGATTTGTTTTAATGGGATTATATATTTTTTTGTATCCCCATCAATGCATTCTTTTATTATTTATAAAGAAACAGTAATGGACATGGATCAGAAAACAACTGGCATAAGAATATTTCAATTGTAATTTTGTAAGACTTACTGTATATGTGTTATTGTTATTGTTATCATTTTTCATATCGTGGAATGTAATCAAAAAGATTTTCGCCATTGGTAATGATTATTGGTAATCAAAGTAAAATTTCCGTCATCTAGAATGGTTATCGATAACCAAAAAAGAATTCCTGTCATCAATATTGGTTACTCGTAACCAAAATCATTTTAGCAATGATAATTCTTATATCACAATTTTTAAAAGCTGGCCTGTAACAGTTATCATCTCTGGTGTTCTTAGAAAGAACAACCTTGGAAGAAAAAGATGAATCATCGTGTTGGACCAATTAGTTTTGTCCTTACACAACTCTTTGGTTTGGCAAGTTTAACTAACATATTAACATATTCAAAGTAAACGAAGCACTTACTACTTATTCGTTCATTTAAAGATACATGTTAAGGAGATCAATCAATTGAGATCTATCGTTACCTTTATTACTCTTTAAGATTCAATATCATACTATAGACTCTTAATTTCCATCTAAAGTTTTATCTATATTCTTTATTTTCTTGCTATGCGATATGTGTTAAAGGCAGATGTTTTTACAGTTTTATGGTAGATTAGCATAATCTCAGCTATCGTAAATTAATGTCGTAAAATAATAATTTGATGGAATTGTAGGTACGACAGGACGAAATTGACGTTAAAAGAAATCCAGAATACACAATATGTATCCTGTATGAATCCTACTGCTGGAAGTTTCACAATCAATCCCCGTTTACAAAGGCATTTCGCTGTTTTTGCAGTTAGGTAAGCTGAAACGAATTTAATTGCTGTACAGAGTTGCCTTAATTTGTCAGACAATATGTTTATTCGTAGAAACATGGAAAATGTACCAGCATTATGTTTTCTATAATTAAAATAACATACGTAGATCTTACAGGATGAGACACGTAAAGTGTGACAGCTGAATATTGTCGAAAATGAATTCTGACTTTCGCGTAATTGGATTTTTTCTACATGAAGCGGTCAAGAGCATTTCAAGGTCATGTATATACATATCATCATATTATATATGATACATATTCAGATAATATATGTCGAATCAGAATCGTAATTAGGATCAGAGTGGAGGGCGTGTAACGAATCTTCACCATAACTATCCATTGTCAGTATACAATCAACGTATCGTTTATTAACAAAGGCGTTTAGTACAGAATGGACGAGAAACCGTGACGATTAAACACTAACAGTAATGACTTTAGGTTCCGCGTTCAACGGGATAGCAATTGTATTTCTCTCTAGAGTCTAAGTCAAACTCCTTATTAACACGTGAGGTATTCACTGATTATAAAGACGTTATACTCTGGCATCTCGGGTAATCATCTCTGGTACATCTGGTAATCATCGTGCCCGAAGGATAGAGTCTCTGTTTAGGCAAAGTTTTTATCCCGTGACCGCTGCTACGTTCGGCGACTAGTTGTCGCCTTGAGCCCAAGAAATTATCGCAACTCTCAGACAATTATAATCAGTTTAATTTATAAAGATTTATAAAGACTGAAGATTTATAAAGATCGGTGTAATTTATAAAGACAGTGTTGGGGAATTTTTCAAAGAATTCCAAGGAGAAGGCTCCGATGTCCTTTCATCTCCGACATATATATTTCCTAATTTCTATAATATTTTTGACCACTACTTCGCCATTGTCTAACCCAAAGGATTGCCAGCTTGCGTTTAATGTGTCCTAATATGTTTTTTAATAATTAGGCAGCTTCGCGTACGTTAATCATCTCTAACCATTATTATGCCTAAATTCTCAAAACCTTCAATAATTTGATCTCTTTTTTTTTTATTTCATTGTCGTTGTGTCGAATAAGAGAATATCGGTTCATGATCAAATCAAAATCATTTAAATTCCTTATTTTAATCCATTAACGCTTCAAGCAAATTTTGACTTGGCCAAATATCAATTATGTGATGGTCATATATCAATGTTTGTGCTAGGAGTGGGAAGATTAAATTTGAGATATCACTCATGTTATTATACAGAGAAGGCGAAGTGTTGCAGCGTTAAACACAATCTACTACATGGAAGTCTATCTTCTTGCCAAACAGATTTATATGTCGGAGATGAAAGGACGTCGGAGCCTTCCTTTCGGAATGTTTGGGAAAGTCCCAAATACTTTAGTCTAGACTTTTTATTACAGCCGTACTTAAACAATAAAACCGAGAAATAGCTGTTCATGAGCTAAGTCGAATATGATTATCCGAGATTCATGACAGTGGGCTCGAAGTGACATAATGGGTCACTGAACGTAGCCGCGGTCACGGGAGGGACGTGTACCTAACAGAGGTATGAAGTAATTAAATAACTCTTCTTACAACAGGGACCGACCCGAGGAATATGGAGAGGGGTATATAAGGGCAGTTCCACTTTGACTGAAGTTCAGTTCAATTCAGTTCACTCTAGTTTAGTTCAGTTCAGTTCGACAAGTTCTACTAGTACAGGGAACACGTGTGCCAAGTTCAATATCGCATTTGTCATCCCGTTGATCGCGGATTCGTTACCGAACCCGAGGCCATCGTCACTAGTGTCGCGAGCGTCTAACCACCTTGAATACTTATTATCTTTGCATCAGACCCGTTATCGTAATAGACTACACCTGCGTGATACCGCACCAATGTCTAATCCAAACGCAGATTCATTTGACGCCCACAACCCTAATCCAAGTGCTAATCCGACATATATATTTCCTAATTTCTATAATATTTTTGACCGCTACTTCGCCATTGTTTGGTCCAAAGGATTGCCAGATTACATTTAATGTGTCGTAAACGTCGCTGTACACGCGATTTGTGTTGTTTTTTAATAATTAGCTGTGTGAGATGGCAGCTTCGCGTACGTTAATCATCTCTAAACATAATTATGCCATCTTCATCAATAAAAGGACTTGACGATAATAATTTATTATTCCGACTTAGGCTAGAGTTCTTTATCGATATATTGAGTGTTCATTTTGAAGCTGTTAGTTGTAGTTAGTTGTAGATTGCAACGAACGATGTACAGTATTTTCTCCGTAATTGGTCGAAAATCGGGACTCAACGGCGACCAATTATCGTGTGCAAAACACGATTGTATACAATTGCGTCTATGTCACCTGCTAGCGTGATTTTTCCATTTGTAAGGAGGTCCTAAGGCACCGACAAGACCATCCATTTCAGACATTTTCTGAACTGTCGGGTCTGCAAGGTGAATGTCGACTGGATGATGGTTTAGTGTGGACTATCGATTGTGTTGCTAAACCGTTTCAAACGTCATTGATGATTCAAAATGTTAAATTGTGTAACAATTATGGCGTGAGATTATTTTGGCTGTTGCCAGGTGATTTGCTTCGGATGTCGTTTCTTTGGTGACGATAACGAGTATAGATAGCTTTTGTACCTTTGAACATAATTTTCTGTGCAGTCACTAAATATGTTCGAGAACTGCGGTCTACCAACAACCTGCATTCTTACGCTTGACCTTAATTTTCTACGATGTTAATCCTGATCCTACCAGGCCCGCTGAAACAGTTTTGAATTTGCTCCGGCCATTCGATGGGCTCGTTGCAATTTTTCGCACCTTTTAACAGGTCACTGAGTGGTTGTAGATTTGCTGCGTGCTCCTGTATGAAACGTCGGTAGAAGTTATTTCGAGGTACCTTCGCATATGTTTGATAGAGTGTGGTGCTTTGATAATGGCGTCAACAAGGTTCAGCTAGCGGTTTTATCTCGTCGGCGGCTACGGTGTATCCCAAAAATGTAATTTCGCTCCCGCCCAATTCACATTTCGCGGGATTTATTACTACGCCGTACTCGTCTCAGCGTTTGAACAAAGTTTGCCAGTGTTTGCGGTGTTACTCTTCGTCTTCCAAAGCTATGAGAAAGTCGTCGACGTAGGCGTGAACGCAATCTAAACCGCGTATGGCTTCATCGACGAACCTTTGATACCAACGTTTCTGCTGCAATTTGAAATCCGACCATGGTGTTAGCTGCATCGAACAAACCAAACGGGATCTCCGTCGCTGTTTTTTCGACGTCCTCGGGCTCTACCAGAATTTGAGGATACGCTCGGACGAGATCGATTTTCGAAAAGATGCGCTTATTATGTAGTTGCTGTGCGAAATCTTCGATGTGAGGCGGCAAATACCTGCCGGATATGTTGTGTGCGTTCAGCGACCGGTAGCCACCATAGATCGTAGGTTGGAGTCTTTTTTGAGTACGACGTGAAAGGGTGATGCCCATGGGGTCTTCGACGGTCTAATCACTTCCTGCCCCATCAATCAACTCTAATTCCACCTTCAGCAGTTTCTGCCGGTTGACAGCTACTTGCCGTTGATGTTTTCTATTGACGATGTCTTGGCGTCGTCTTGATGTGATGTTCCGCACAGTGCCTTTCTGTACCTCTTACGAAAACGGATGGCCGAGTTAGATCCGAGAATTTCTTCAGGAGTTAATAGTAGGTGTAGTCGCCGATTATCGTTTCTGTCGATGCTACATGGACCTTGACCACGTATCCAGTTGATAACAATTGGGTTGTCGTTTGTCTCGCGAGTCCACGAGTAACCCATAGGAACTCAAAAAGTCCATGCCAACGATGGGTGTTTGATCGTCAACTACTACAAAAGATCATTTGAAGGCTAATCTGAGGGACAGGTTCAGGTTATTCACGATGGTACCGCATGTCGTGATCCGCTTCCCGTTGGCCGTAAACAGTTCCTACTCGCTTCTGATCGAAAGTCTGCGTAATATGTTCTGCTGGTACGCACATACATCGGCGCCAGTGTCTACAAGGAAGAAAATCCTCGAACTTCTGTCCGTGACGAATATACGGCGGCAAACAGAACCGTCTTCGTGTGCCATGTTAACGGATGGCTGTTTCCGTGATTACAGGTGCACAGGGAACGACTCTTCTTCACGCGGACTTGCAACGTCGCGTGGTAGTAGCAGAGGCTGGGCTGACGCAATCTTCCTTTCGAATACAATCTACGACGACTCCTGCTTCTTCGTCGTGGAGGGCGGCCATTGCCGAAACTCAGCGTGCTTATTTGCACCCGCAGGTGAATAATTTGTTCGTCCAACGCATTGCAGCAGCCGACCCATGGTTCACTTGCTCTAGTGTTTTGTATTCGTTCCCGTGGTTCACTTACCGCTGCAATTCGGGATGTGACCGTTCCAGTCTCATGGATCCTGTCAGCCAGCTGCGACAAGGCTTTCTGTCTGGAATCTGTTGCGGCGGCTAGGATTAGCTGTGAATCAGGTGGGTCTTCCAAAGCGTCAGGACGAACTCGTCTGAGACCATGCGGATGGCTAGTTCCTTCAGGTAACGGTAGAACTGGGTCCGCACCCGATCTCCGATTTCCTCGCTCTCGAGCAATTTCCTCACTTTTCTACCGTCGGAATCGGCTAGTCGTTTAACCAGATCGCTTTTAATTCGTTCGTAGCGTCCCGTCTCCGCCTGATCGACCACTATGTCGTCCACTTGAGCTAGGATCCTTTCATCTAGGTTCACGATAGCGGTAGGATACTTCAACTCGTCACACGCGATACGTGAGAACTTCAAGTACGTTTCCAACGTGACGTACCACAGCGCGACCCTATGCGGCCAAAACGGCGCTATGCGGTGTGGTTGCACTGCGTCAACCCTGTTGGTGGCATTCGGCGCGAGTATTTGCTCACTCGCTCTTTTCATTGCACAAACACTTAATTTGCGGCAATCGAGGTCTCTGTAGCGCTATCACTCTTCCACCGAATATTCCTTCAATGTATTGGATTGAAGTCAGAGTTTGACCAGGTTCTATCTGGTGTTCTGAAATAGTAATATAATCTCATGTAGAGTTAGTTTGTTGTCAGTGACGTTGATACGACAAACGATGCTTTGTAAGCAATGAGATTCGGAGTATTCTATCTTCAATTAGGCCAAAGTTGTTGGGGACTATTCCGAATGATAGCTTCCTTTTAGTGTGGTCAGATTGCAAATTGTATCACCAATGTGTTCGTCACTGCCCACTAGAAAACTCTTTGGATTAGAAGTTTTATCGTTTTGTGGAATTTTTTTGATAAGTGGTGGTGGTGGTGCCGTGGACTCTAGGTATGTTGCCTCTGAGTTCCTCTACTGTTAAGTTCGCTCTACATGGAATCTGTCCATGGCGGGTGAATGGAAAATTTCGAAAGTAACAGCTCCCGGTTGAATATCCGATCCATAAACACTCGGGACATATTAGTTTCGCTCGTCCATTCGAAGGTTGGTTTTACGTGTTCAAATCTTCTTTTGGCTCCGTTCGGTTTGCACGATGTCAGTGTCATCGCTGATCCCCGTGTTCCTTGTGTTTCTCTGATGTGTAGCTCCATTTCCGACGCGAGATTCTGGGCTGTGTCCAGTGTATCTGCTTGACTTGGGATAACTTATTGTTCCATGTCTTTTTTAAGCTTCACGACGTATGGTTTTAATGCGCCGATTTTCTCTTCTTCTATAGCAATTCTTCTGCTTACAGGTTTTGAATGATTGTTTCGAATGGCATAAATTAGTTCGTTTTATTGTTGTCTGAAGCGCATATTGTGTGATTGTACGCTTTCCGTGTTTCCTTGTCTAGTCGTTCTAATTTTGTCGCGGCAACTGGCTACTAAATTTGGTACTGAAAGGTTTTTTCCTTAGTGTTGCGTATAAATATTCGTAGTTTTCCATTTCAACGAAGGGGGTGTTTCTTTTCGACCTTTCCGTGATTTTCTTGTAAAATATTAATTTTACAAGCAATGATTTTAGAAAGCATTGGCTTCTGATGTATCTGACATTCTTTATAAAATCTTCCACATCAACGTCGTCTCCTCCTCGACAAGGTTTCGATTTGTACGTTGACAGCTTTTGCTGGTAGCTCGCTAATTTCTTATTGGTATTGCTGTTAATGGGGAGCTTTCTGTTGGGTTCATGATTTTGTGTCTCTTGCAATTTGCGTCTCCTATTGTGTTCTCTTCTTTGCTTTTACATTCCACTTTCTTCCCTTTTGCTCCTGTACATTAGGTTTAGCGGAGGGTTGAGTTTCCGTGTCTTTTGGAAGGCCAGGGTTGTGAAACTAACAAGGTCCGTGGTCGATTTTAGTAGTAGATTCTTTCTTTTTGTTGGTTCTATGGTTTCTTATGGAGAGTTCCCATTCATTGCTTTGGTCACCATGTCCGTTGTCCTCAGTCCTCTTTTCTTCTTTTATTTTCTTGATTGTTATCATAGTGAAGATAACACAATTTATCATTTTAGTTATTAAATATCTGTATAATTTGATACACTCACTGGCAAGTACTATGCGTGGTATTTTTTGGGTACTGCGGTCCGAGTTGCTCGGGGTTCACAGCTAACTGACAAGAACGAGTGCACTCAGCGTGGTATGAGCATTGGCTCATGTAACTAGTTTTCTTATTTATCTTTGTTCTTCAAAGAAATAGGATACATAAAGAAATATGAATTGGTGTAGAAATAAGTTACATTTGCAAACGTACATTCAGATATATAAAATTATTCATAGCATAGCGGGGATGATCCCTCCCAGAATACCCATCATTGTCAACGGGAAAACTTGCAACCAACTCTACGGACGTTTGGCAACCGAAGGACTACGGTCATCCCAGTTGAAGACTCGAGTATTCTACAAGCACAGGTAATGTACCGAACGCCTCCATAGGCCATGGGAGTCGAAGACAGTTTCGATCCCGAATTTTCTGACGACATCACAATGACACAACCAACGACCACACTCTCAGGCGACTCCAATTTGTTGCAACAAGTGCTAGGCTGACGACAAAAGACAGACGAGTTCAAGCGGACTCAATTCGATATGTTATCTACAGAGAATAAGAAAGGCACAGAAGATATTCAAAAAGTCAGTAAATCTCTGAAGACTGATCTAGTAGACGCTCATCTGGAACCCCCGGAACAGAAATATTCTACGACGATTAGGAAGAAGAGTCAGTTATATCAGCAAAACTTGTTCCACCACCGCAACCTACAGCTGGACGCTCTCGTAAATGCGAAGGAGTTTTACGGAAAGGTCAGGCGAACTACCAGCAAAAGCTGTCAACGGATAAGCCAAAACCTTGAGAGGAAAAGATGATGTTGGTGTAGAAGACTTCATAAAGAATGTCAGGTACGCCAGAAGCCAATGCTACCATAAAGCATTGCTTGTAAAATTAATTCTTGATAAGAAAATAATTCAAAGTGAGAAAAAAGGTACCTGCTTCGTTGAAATGGAAAATTACGGAGATATACACGCTGCACTAAGGCAAAACCTTTCAATACCAAATTCAGTAACCAGTTGCCACGACAAACTTAGAGCGACTAGACAAGCACACACGGAAAGAGTACAATCATAAAATATGCATTTCAGACAACAATTAAACGAATGAATTTATGCCACTCGAAACAAACATTGAAAATCTGTAAGCAGAAAAGTCAGAATAGAAGAAGAAAAGACCGACGCAATAGAAGCATACACCATGAGCCTGAAAGAGGACATTGGTCAATAAGTCATCCGAAGTCAACCAGATACACTGATGGAAACCCAGAACCTCGCATCGAAAATGGAGCTATACATCAGAGAGAAACAAGAAGCACGGAGACCAGCGATGACACTGGCATCATGCAAACTAAACGAAGTTGAAAGGAAATTGGAAGACGTAGATAACCAGCCTCCGAATAAACGAGCGAAAGTAAAATGTTCCAAGTTGTCGAAGTGATCATCACTTCCAAAAAAAAAAAAAAAAAAAGTTGAATGGTAAAGAGAAATGCATTGACGAAACTAAACTTGGAATATTTACAAAGAGATAATTGTTTGTAGGGATGTAGAGTTTTAGGGAGGGTGTTGAAGTGGTCGCCACTTCTAAGAAAACTCTACATCTGGTCTTTAGTTTTCTCAAGCACTGAAGCCATCGACAGTGCATAGACAAGGCACTGTCGAGGACAAACCAAAAACGGTACACCTGCGGCGTTGGCTTCAGGGTTTCTTCAGTTATAGAGTAACACTACTAGCGTGCGGATCTGGACCAGCTCATATATTGTATTCTTTCTTTGTATTTACACTTCGGCTTAAAATATATATATTTTCTATCTTACAATTTATCCACGCGTCTCTTTGCATTCCTATACACCTAATAACCTCGACACAAGTGTTCATGAATCGGACATACAGCCAGGAACTATTACTCTCGAAATTATCCATTCACCCAGCATGGAAAAATCCCTTCAAAAGTGAACCAAACGATAGAGGAACCCAGATACAACATACCTAGAATCAACCACATCACAACCGAAAGATTATTGGCAATTGTATTGCAACGAGGGGAGCCACATTCCTCATCGATATCGGAGTAGGAATAAACCTCATAAAAGAAAATCCCATCAAACGACAAAACCTCTAACCCTAAGAGTTTCCTAATAGGCATTAACGAACACACCAGGGATACAATTTGCAATCTGACCAGGCTAAAAAAAAATCAATTCGACGTAGTCTCTAACAGCTTTCCTCTAATCGAAGATGGAATACTGCGAATCCCATTCCTCGCAAAGTATCAGTACAACGTCGCTAACAACGCAGTAGCTCTACACGAGATTATATAACCATTTCAGAACACCAGATAAGACCAGGCCAAACTCCGACTTCAACCCAATACATCGAAGGAAAGCCCACACTAATACGTTCAGTCAACACTGGTAAACAAACCTCGTGCCACAAACTGTCAGGTTACAAACGAAATAGAAAAACCTGATAAACTAAATCAAATCAATAAACTTGCAGAACTCGTACGTATCAAACATATTGATGCAGAGCTTTGAGAACCTCTTGAGAAAATCCTTATCAACTACCTAGACGATTGGCCGCATGGGATCACAGTGTGGTCCGTCAGGTTTGAAACGTACCTTAGGTTCGCGTGTATCGCGAGTGACGAGATGCAGTATCTTACCACTATCGCGAGTGACGAGTTGCAGTATTTTACCACTATCGCGAACCTAGATGAAACGATCCTAGCCCAAGTGGAGGATATAGTGGTCCATCCGCCGAAGACGGGATGCTGCGAATGAATTAAAAGTGAGGTGATTAAAGGACTGACCGATTCCGACGGTACAAAGATGAGAAAATTACTCGAGAGCGAGGAAATCGGAGACCGAACGCCGTCCCAGTTCTACCGCAACCTGAAAAAGCTAGCCATCCCCATGGTCTCGGATAAGTTCGTCCTGACGCTTTGGAAGAATCGCCTGCCGACAGGCGCACATGTAATCCTAGTCGCCGCGATGGAATTTAATCCGAAAGGCCTGACGGCGTTGGCGGACTGGATCCATGAGACTCGACCAGTCACATTCCGAATGGCAGCGGTGAGCGAGTCACGGGAATGAATGCAAAACGCTAGAGCAAGCGAATCACAGGCCGGCTGCTACAAAGCGTTGAACGAGCAATTTATCCAACTGCGAGCGCAAATAAGCGCATCGAATTTCGACAATGACCGCCCATCACGACGACGAAGCAGGAGTCGTCGTAGATCGTATTCGAGAGAAAGACTGCAGCAGTTCGGCCTCTACTACAACCACGCGACGCTTCAAGACCGCGCAAAGAAGTGTCTTTCCCCGTGCACCTGAAATCAGAGAAACAGCCGCCTATGAAAGCGGCGCACGAAGACGGTTCTGTATCTCGCCGTATATTCGTCACAGATAAGAGTTCGAGGATTTCCTTCCTTGTAGAGACCGGCGCCGATATATGTGTGTACTGGCAGAACAGATTACCCAAACTCGTGATCAGAAGCGAGTAAGAACCGTTCGTGGCCAACGAGAAACGGATTGCGACATACGGTACCATCGTGATTAACCTGAACTTGTCCCTCAGACTAGCCTTCAAATGGCGTTTTGTTATAGCTGACAATCAAACTCTAATCATCGGCATGGACTTTTTAAACTACTATGAATTGCTGGTGGACCTGCGAGACAAACAACAAACCAATTGGCATGAACGGGATACGCGGCCAAGGCCCACGTAGCATTGATAAAAACGATAATCGGCGAATAAACCTACCATTAACTCCCGGTGAAATTCTCCAATTTAACCCGGCTGTCCGTTTTCAGAAGAGGTCCAGCACGGCACAGTGTAGAACACCAATTGGACGCCAATAACCCCGTCAACAGAAAACATCAACAACAAGTATCTGTTGACCGGCTCAAACAGATGAAGGTGGAATTAGAGGTGATAATGTAGCAAGGAGTGATTAGACCATCGAAGATCCCATGGGCATCACTCTTGCACGTCGTACTCAAAAAGGACTCAAACCTACGATCTATGGCAGCTACAGAGCGCTGAACGCTCACAACATATCCAACAGGTATTTGCAGCCAAACATCGAAGATTTCGCACAGCAACTACATAATAAGCGCATCTTTTTGAAAATCGATCTCCTCCGCGCGTATCATCAAATTCCGGTAGCGCCCGAAGACGTCGAAAAAAAACAGCGATGACGACCCCGTTCCGTTTGTTCGAAGCAATTAATACCATGTTCGGATTTTGAATTGCGGCAAAAACGTTGGTATAAAAAGTTCGTCGATGAAATAACACGCGCATTAGATTTCGTTCACGCTTACGTCGAAGACTTTCTGATAGCTTCGGAAGATGGAAAGTAACACCGCAAACACTGGCAAACTTTGTTTAAACTCTGAGACGAGTACGGTGTAGCAATAAATCCCGCGAAATGTGAATTTAGCGCAAGCGAAATCACATTTTTGGGATACACCATAACCGCCGACGAGATAAAACCGCTAGCCGAGCCTTGCTGACGCCATTATCGAAGCACCGCACTCTATCAAACATCTGGGAAGGTACCTGGAAATGAGAAACTTCTACCGACGTTTCATACAGGAGCACGCAGCAAATCTACAACCACTCAACGACCTGTTAAAAGGTGCGAAAAATTGCAACGAGCCCATTGAATGGTCGGAGGAAATTCAAAACTGTTTCAGCGAACTGAAATGTGCTCTCGCGGACGTTAGAATGCTAGCGCATCCGATTACGCGATGAGGGCGGTCCTGCAACAACGCGTCAACGTTGATACACGGCAGCCGTTAGGATTCCTTACGAAATCCTTGACCTCCGCGTAGCGAAAATGTAGCGCGTATGATCGCGAACTACTCGCAATGTACACCGCGGTTAAACGCTTTAGACAGGCCGTCGAAGGGGCAGATTTTGCGATTTATAGAGATCACAAACCCCTTAGATACGCGTTCTACCAAAATCTCGACAACTGTTTGCCGCGACAATTCCGACGTTTTGACTATATTGGACAATTCACGACCAACATTCGGTATATAAAGACACCGAACTTTAGTAGCCGCGCAAGAGAACGTTGACGAATTACGCGAAATTGTTAACGAGAGAAACTGAACCGTGTCAGAGCAAAAGAGCAACCCAAATTACACAATCGCAATGGACATAATCGCAGCTCTCGCAAAAACCAAACAAGGTAACCAATTTATCCTGCCTATCCAAGACCAATCGTTCTCATCCCTTTAAAAAGCCAAACAGCCAGCTCGATCATTAACGAAATTTTGGATCACTAAACGTACATACTTTCCGCACCTAAAAGTATCATAATGGATATCAGAGGATGAGGCTGCAACCTTCAAGTTTACTTAAAATAAATAATTTAAGTATAAGTATAAACGATACTCGCGATCGTGTCGGCTTATTTATAATGGTCGGGGGGAGTCGGAAGATTTAAATTCGTCTTGGAACGACGGTTACCCTCAAGGCGACATTGTTTTTGGTTAGAAATAATCTAGCGCTAATTTCGTGTATCCGTGATCCGAGGCATAACAACAACATGAGTCGCTCTCGCTTCGCCTCAACCTATGGCTCATGAGTCGCCACATATGTAAACTGATGGATACATTTGAACAAGCTTTGAAAAACTACTTCTTTCCATCCGCAATCTGACTGATCCCTCCAACGGACACATACTGTAGCAAAAGACCTTATTCGAACTTGCACGACCGACCGACAAAACGACTGGGACGAAACCTTAAACTCATTTGTATGGAATGTAGTACTTCAGTACACGGAACGACCGGACTAACATTTGGACGACAAGCTAACATGCCACCCTCAGTATCAACTACCGCCAGCTTGATTAAAGAACAATTGTTTAACCTCTGGAAAAATGGACATAACGCCTATATAGTCAAAGCAAAAGAAACCACTGATTCGAACAAAAGGCGATATCAGAGAGATCAGGCTGGAAAACTTATTAAAACACAAACGAAGTAGATAAAAGTATGGGAACATAACGAGTACATAGTTCAATGACGAGACCCCGAGTGGCTGAGACCAGCAGAAATTCTTTCATCCAATCCACCCACCTATTTTATTGAATATCAAACGCAAAGAATCCATTGTGTCACATCTCGCGCTGCACACGCGCCGTAACGAAGGCTAAAACCTACCAATAGCGCGAGTAGGCGTTTCAATTCGAGAATTAAAATTTAACAATCTGATTAGAAAGCGAATTCGAGCTTCACAAACCGCCACATGACGACCCCCCTTCCCTTCTACGGTAGAGCAAACTATAAATAAGCGCAGCAACATAGAAGAAAGATTCAGGTTATTCAAATAATTCCTTAGTTCAGAGTAATTAATTTCTTAGTTCTGTGTGATCGGTTCCTCAATTCTTGGTGATTGATTCCTTGGTTCTTGGTGATCAGTTCCACAGTTTTGGCAAGTAATTTCTTGGTTCATAGCGATTAGTTCTTAATTCCTTAGGCTCTTAATATTTCAGTTTCTTTGGCTTTTAACTCTTTAGTTCTTTAGTTCCTTATCTCTTAGTTTTCTCAGCTCTTAGTTCTTAAGTTCTTTAATCCTTTAGTCCTTTAGCTTTTAGTTCCTTGTTTCATTTAGTTCTCGGTTCTTGTCAGTTTTGTTAATCGACGTGCTTATATTTGTCAACTTGTAAATTATTGAGAATCACATAAATTAAAATCTTGTAATAAGTAAAACGTATCGCGAACAATTGTAACTTCGAGTATTCTAAATTTCAACGATAACTCTGTTAATAACCAATTAGAATCAGAATAAACTTTTGTTGTGGAAAATATTCGCCTTATAATATGATTAGATTAAACAAACATTTATTTTCACCAACTTTGATCCTCTCCCGTACCAGTACTCCTGCGCGGAGCAGGTTAACCGAAACGTGGAGTTTAATTGATAATCGCATTAAACATCAGTCAACGCAACCCACTGATATTTAATTGTCGACAGAATTACTAAGGAATACGACAATTCGGAATCATCAAAAAGATAAACGACAACAAAAATTCTAACTGAAGCAATCCTTAGATTGTTTCTGGTGGCAGCAACTACCATTTACCCGAATTTCAAAATTTAACGGTAACGTAAACAGAACTATCGAAACAAAAACGTAACAATGGCAATAGATTAAAACTTTACTTTCCAGAAAGAAGACCATAATATCAACAATTCTGACCTTTGAATACATCAGTGGCAATCTAATAGACATTCTCCAAAACATCACCGAAAGCGAAGATAAATGGACCATCCATCCTAGACGATCTACCAGAGCAGAGTCATAAGGAACATCCTGCAGACCATCGAAACAACAACGTTGTTCGATCGTTCCCGGAGAGACGTAATCGCGAGGAAGCGGGAGTTGTAAATTCCCGTTAGGATTAGACAATGTACGCCGTAGAATTATCGACCCCTATTTCGTTTAAAATAATAGGGGTGGTTGAATTGATGATAACACTGAGGTAATTGGTTACAATTCACGCTTTATTCCAACAACTTTATAGACGAGATATTATAGTTACGCTCGGTGCGTATAGATATAAGTTAACTAGATGATTGAACTAAGGGTAGAAACCAGATCAAGAGATGTTGACTGAACTAAAGATGGAAAATCAGTCTAGAGATGTTGACTGATCTAAAAGGTTGGTGGACAAGTAAGGGTTCTAACCACTCCCGAGTTGCTAGCGCAAGACACCGAACGTGAGAAAAACCAACTTTCCCATATCTTCACGTAATAGACAATAAATTTAAGAAACACTTAAAATAAAAGGTTCTTGTTTGGTTTGAAGGACCTTAACTATGAAAATGTTAAGGTTTATGGTGGTATAGTCCTTAAGACTATTGCGGGCACGCAATAATGGAGTGAAGACATCTGGCTGCCGTCTTGCCCGCGGTGTGGGCCTGGTTTGTGTAGAGAATCACCACACGTAACAAAAGTGGACAGTGTCCCTGGGTCAGAGGATAATAATAGCATGCCCACCTGTGACCTGGGTCACGGCGATATCCCCTACATAAGAGCCAATCAATAATATATAAACCTTGGGAAAATCAGCTCTCAAGACCCTGTTCTGACATTCTTAACCGTCACTCAGTCGAATTTACATAATAAACTCTATCAGCATATTTAAAGTCTGAATTTTTCTTATCTTGCTCGTGAAACGTTTAGACCTGCGGGAAATCATTCGAACGACGTGAAGAAACAACCAGTGATTTCTTAGTTTCATTACTCCCCGTGCCTTCGACGTAATACACTCGTTTAAGTTCGATTACGAAAGTTAAGCAACGCCGGGCACGCGTAATGCTACGTAGATAGGTGAACGCTTGGGAACTCCGTGTGGTGTTGGTTTTATTTTATTTCTCCAATTTCTTCTACTTTCCATAACAATCAGCTTTTAATAATGTATAACCTAAGCATCGAGAAAAAGAAATGTTTTGGCATTACACAACAATTACCTCATATTATATCATTCTCATTTTTGCACACACTTATTTTTTTTTAAATATTCTATTTTTTTTTTTTTTTTTTTTTTTTTTTTTTTAACATCGAAGACAAATAGGAGAACCAAAATGTTTTAACCAACGCTCATAACGCGCTTTTAGCCAGCGCCATATACTTTTGAGAATTGGACGTCGGACATTTGTAGTGCTTGCAACTTTGCGAGTATCTCTGTCTCGGAGAAGCTATTGTTTAGAACCTTTAGTGAGACCATATGGTACTTCTCCGAGTTGGGTGTATATGCGTAAACGCTGTCTAGTTGTAATTAGAATTTCTTTCACTTTGTTAAAGTCTGGTATACTTTGTAAGAATAGCACATGTTTATCTGCGTGTATTCGTTTAACATGGAATGACTGTGTTTAGAGTTTCTTCAATGGGTTTTACTGTCTACTTTGAATCTTGGTGGGTGATGTATATTGGAAGCGGTTTGTCTCTATTTGTGGGAGCTCTGGCGTCAGCGTTCTTCCTTGTAGAGGCTAATGGCCTGTCAGGGTTGTGTCTGGCTTCATGGAAGCGTTATCGCTGGAGATGGGCCCCCTGCGTTGTCCATTTC
Source organism: Bombus campestris (assembly GCA_905333015.3). Classification (NCBI taxonomy): domain Eukaryota; kingdom Metazoa; phylum Arthropoda; class Insecta; order Hymenoptera; family Apidae; genus Bombus; species Bombus campestris. Next base: position 1,800,914 of record HG995148.1, on the reverse strand, counting down.
GCTGGGCTGCGCCAAGGACGTTTAGGGTTTCGTTGGTTATGATATATTTCTCGGTCCATTTATTATTTTCTCTCGGACTTGTGATTTCCCGTCCTAAGAGGCCGTATGCCTATGTGCTGTATTTCATAGGTTTTCGTTGTTTCCTCATCAATTCTAAAGTAGAGTTTGGCCTTGTGGATCCTATGATTGTTTTTATTTGAGAGAGTTGCTGTGTCCGAGATAGGCTGGACTCTTGTGGTTGCCAATACGCTGAATCTATTGTTCGTTCGTATTACTGATAATGGGGAGCTATCTACTGAATTTATGCTTCCGTTTTTTTGCGGTCCGCGACTCCTGTTGTGCTTTCTTCTTTGCTTACACTTCCCTGGCTACTTTCTCCCCTTTTATTCCTGTTCACAAACTTTAGCCGACAGTTGAGTGTACGCTTCCTTTGGGAGCCAAAGCTTGTGATACGAAGAAAGTTCTTGATCCATTATTGTAAGAGTATTTTTTTTTTCTTTTTTGGTTGCTCATTTCATTCTGTCTACCTTCCTTCCTTCTCTTTTCTTGATTTTTTTATAGTGAGCATTATTTATCACTATTCGTTATTGAATATCACAGTATAAATAGGCAAACTCACTAACAAGTCATACGCCTGGTATTCTTGGCCAGTGAGGTCCAACCTGCTGGCAGTTCACAGCACTCTGACGAGAAAGAATGCATTCAGTTCGGTATGAGCGTTAGCTGAAGTAATCAATTTTGTTATTTGATATTATTGAATAAAATATATTTACGACATAAAATTATGTAGAAGGATAAAAAAGGTACGTAAAATCTTGCCTGGCTTCGTTTTCAAGAAAATGGACTGTGAAGTTAAGTAGGGGAAATTTCATAATTGATTTTCGCGAAAACAAAGCGAAAAATGTCATTTTATATTTTCGACTTCACTTTTGCCAGGCGCAGGGAAATCATCGTCCTTCGGTTTCTGTCACAATTTTCAGGCACATGTATTTTTGCATTCCTTCAAACGGCATACGTAGGTATAATACTTATATGTATGTATAACACATTCTTCAATTCCGAATATTGAATTCATGTAACATTATCGGAAAATATAAACAAAGCACTATTGAAGTAAGTGCGTATGCCAGAATGATACAACGTATGGTAACGATCGTTTAATGCTAAAAAGATATTTTCTTGACGTATACGACCATAGCTTATTAACACTTAACCAATCGCGCGCACTAGAGCGAGCTATACCCTCCTCTGTCCACCGCGGCCGCACAAGCCAACCTATACGCTATCCATCGTGCATTTTTTCAAGTAACGAGGACTAGTATTTGCTAATACTCGAAAACCAAAGAAGAGTAAATACTATTTATATGGCCAATTACATTTTGTGGTAATGATTTTGTTTAATGATTTCACGTATTGTTTATACGATACATCAAATGAAAAGCATAAAATGACATAGGTAAAATTAAAAACATTAAACAGGACTAAAAATAAATGACACGACATGAACGTGAAGTCAAAAATTCATGATGCATTTTAATATTTTCTTACAGTGTGGTATCGTTCGACTATAACTTTATGTAGTCACAACTGATAGTGTCCCTTTTTAATTAACTTTATGTCCACTAAATTGGTATATTTTATTACATATTGTACTTTATAAAAGCAGAAAAAGAGTCGCAATTAATTTGTGACAATTTCAGGTAAACAATGACTGATAGCACCAACAAAAAAGAAAACGCGTTGATAAAATCAAAAAGGGAGAACTCCCCGCCGTTCGGTCACTTAGCGACGTTCTTCAAAGAGGGGAGGAGATCTACCCGTTCGGTTGGCCAAGTGTTAAGAAAAGTAGAAAAAGCCAACACCACACGGAGTTCCCAAGCGGTCACCCATCTAAGTACTATCCGTGCCCGGCGCTGCTTGACTTTCGTGATCGGACGAGAACGAGTACTTTCAACGCGGTATGAGCGTTGGCTGAAGTACTCAGTTTTGTTACTTCATGTTATCGAGTAGACAAAATATGTAAGAACATACATGTATGTACGAGGATAAATGGTGTTTTAAGACGTGCATCCAGATATATAAAATTCTTCCCGGCTTCGTTTCCCAGATAATGGATTGTGAAGTTCCGTCATGTAGGTACGCGTATATTTAAAACGTAGCGAGTCAAGGGGACGGAACTTCATCATTAATTTTCTGGAAAACCAAGTCTTGCGTTAAAAATTGTCACTTCATCGTCGACTTTTGTATAGGGAATCAGCCCCTTTGAACTTGCACGATCATAATACTCTAATTTCATCGTCTACTTCAATTTTAAAACTGTAGCGACACTCGACAGTATATTTTTCAATGGTTTCTGTCCCGCAACTCGCTACACAAAGACCCTATTCTTCGGATAAGATGATTGCCAGATATCGATACGTCTTCACAGTATATTTTCAGCTAAGCTGAGGATCCACTATAAATCATAGAATTTCTTTAACTGGGGTTCTTCAAAGGAACAAATAGTATTTCTCCTAACAGTCCCTCCTACGGGATACCTACATCACCTACTACGGGAAGATACGGGAAATCTGCTTTTCTCAAACGATGCTTCCCACTAGCAACTTCCTCTCAAGGGCGGTTAGCATCCTTCTTCAACCACCAACCCAGAAATCAACCAATTAACAGTAACGTCCATTTCCCTCACTTTCCTAACGAAGATTTTGCTCGACGAATCCGATGATCTCGTGCCCTGAGACACACCCCATCAGAGTTTTCCTATGCAGTATCATCGTGACGGAAAGTCGGTTGTTAGACGTCAGTCAGAGTTGATAATCAATAGTTAGTAGTTAGCAGCGATAGCTGACCAGAGTTCCGCAACACACCTCGAGCAATCATCATCCGAATTTGTATCGCGCACCGTATGCGTCGCCCAGAAGTCGAACTTGTAATCGTGAATCGCGAACCACCAATAATAATCGGGAGTTCTACGCAAAATGTAATATTTAGAGTATCCGTTAATAAATAAATGCTGTTAATAATACTCAAATGTTTCTTCCACACCTGTCACGACCTATCCATCGCAAAACCATCTAGTTTCACTGGATTGCGTATAACTCACAACAGTAAAATACTAACATTCACGGACGACACGGCCGTACTAGTCAGATGACACTGTAGAATGGTTTCCTTGGTCTGAATTATAGTAAAGCGGAAAGATCGCCGACATACAGACAATGTCGGCGATAAAGCGCGAATGCCTTCAAGCGGAAAGGGTCGGAAAACTTGAATAGGGCTTAGTGGTACTGGATAACAAAACTTTCCAACGGTATCACCGAAGCTCTAGTGCCGACAGGCCTAATGAGCTATCGATATCCGTATGGTCCTTCCGCCGAATATTTAGAAGAAGGCGTACGTGGGAACAGTCGCGGACGTCTAACGAACGTGTGCGCAATAGGAAAATTGAGGGACGACGAAAAGAAACGAATCGGTTCAAGAAAACAGTTGAGTTGAAACCGAGAGGTGAGAATCGTCAATTGGAATCGAGAGTGGTACGTAAAGAGTCAAAATCGAGAAAGCGAGAATTCTCAATAAATATACTGTGAAATACCACCGAGTATTTCTTTGGCACCCTACACGTCCTGCATTAAAATCACCTCAGGGCTGACGTCCATCAATATATTTCGGCACCGCAGCCGTTGATCCTCAGTTAGCCACCGAAGAGTCAAGAGTCGCCTATCGAGAGGCGTTATACCACACTCTATTGTGTAAGTTCAATGGAGTGACGATTAAGAATGTTAGGACAGTCAAGTCTGCCACCATATTTAAAGTCTGAATTTTTTTACCTTGCTCTTAAAACGTTTAAATCTAAGCGAAATCATTCGAACGATGCAAGGAAACGATCAGTGATTTCTTAATTTCACTACTCCCCGTGCGTTCAACGTAACGCAAGCATTTTAATCCAGAAACAGCAGTCATATTACTACCAGACCGTATCAGAAAAATAGAAAAATGATTGCAAGATAACAGCAAACCCCAGTCGATTTAACCACATTACATTTACAATCCGAAAACGGAAATCACCTAATATTCAATTGAATCACATGCACGAAACACAAACAAAGCAAGTTAAAAACTAAGAATCCACTTAGATTCATAACTTACATGAAAGCAACATAGTAAATCAATTATAGACAAAATACGGATAAAAAGGAGACAGATGTACTGACTAACTAGTCGAAACTCTAAAGTCAGCATGGAAAATAAGCTAAAAATTTAGAAAACGATAATAAAACCAATTTGGAATACCACTATGGGGGACAGGAGTCATGTAAATAAACTAGAGTTGCTTCTAGAAGATACACAGAACAATAGTCAACGCCCTATGGTACATCAGAAACGAGCATATACACAAAGATTTAAAAATACCAAAGGTCAAAGAAGAAATTATTAGGTACGCAGAAAATTATAAGGAAAGATCGGCAATACATACAAACCAGCTAGCTGCTGAAACGAGTAAAACCCATATAAAAAGAAGACTGTAAAGAAAACATCCCACTGACCTTGCTAAAGAAATAAAATAAACAAACTGGAAGATGGTATCCTGCCCGATGAAGGTAACCTTCCACGTGTTATTAAGCAACAAAGTCAGAAAAATTTAACAAATGTCCAGCTGGACAAATTGTAAAGTATAAATTAAATAAAAAAAAAAAAAAAAGAAATGGATTACGTGTTTGCCCACAAACGAGTAATCTAAGTGATGGAAACTTTGAATAATACTTTTTACTTGCGAATACCCATACTTAACCCTGCTGCGATTTTCCACTCAACTAAATTATTCGGCAAGAGTTTGAAGTAGAAAATTACCTTTGCATACAAAGATTCGTTTTTGCTTATCTTATCTTCTAATTAAAGTACCGGGGAATAACTTTCATTGAAAAGAACAGGTACAATCTAATATCGCTAACAAAATTTTGGCATTAGTGAAATTTTTACGAACTCTTATTTTCTGTTTGAAATATTCCGATGTATTTATAACACTCTTTGCTATTTCTTTTGCAGCTTTCCTACGCGGGTCATATTACCGTCTTATATTATAATTTTTTATCAATGCGTTCCCTTAATTTTGTATGATCGCACGTCTTTTTCCCAAATATGTGGGTCGGATAACATTTTGCTCTATACGTTTAAAGAATACAGAAGTTCTTAGAGAAAAGGAGAGTAGTAAGAACAAAGAGACCCGGAGACCGCAGCAAGGTTAAAAAGAATACGAATTTAATTTGTACATATTTTGGATTCTTCATCCTGATATTAACCTTCTGCTTAATCTATTTTCATTGTTAAGGAACATTTTAAACACTATTTACAATACAAAGATAAAATACTTTATTCTATATAGCACATTGTGAAAATAAAGATAGTTTATTTTTTACTACATATTTAAAATATTTTATTCGTACTGTAGACCAACAACTACTTAAAATAGTATTCAAAATATTTTTTCTATAAATTTGACCCAGCGCTGCTCAAGCACAGTTAACATATTCGAGAAGAAAATTCAAAAATAGAATAACTTTTAATTATATAAATATCTAACTCACCGGTTTCACCAGTCCCTGTAAAATACTATTTCGAATCAATTTTACAGTCTCTCACACAAGTTTCAACGTAATTAAAAAAGTATCGTAATCAATATTGAAGTAGTCGAGTAATAATAATCTTTTAATGTTTTAAAAATCATATAGAGTAAACAGAAAAATAATTATTTGCCGATAATATTAACATAATTTACCGTTTGAGACCCAGAGGTCTTTGAAAAGACCCAGGGTCGAAAAGTCCCGAACGGCTCGATAGCCTCTTAATCGATTGCGAAGCGAAACAAGCGGCACAATAGCGCTCGTCATATCTGTTATTTTTATGAAATAAATCTATATTCTTATATATTCGTACTAGTAGTTTATAAATATTTCGTTTTATTTAATAAAAATTATTACGATAGCAATGACATATAAAATACGGTCAGTCGTTCGTAGCATACAAATATACTGGGACTTTTCGACACAAAATCTTAGCAGTGCGATCACGCTGCTTGGTACTCAAACGGTTAAAGAAATAATGATACGTTTAACATGCGCGAGTATCCGATATTGACGATACCGCGCTCTGTAACTTGTTTCCCGTCGAATTAATCTTGGGTAACAAATTTACGAGGGAGAATAATGACTCAATGCCCGAAGAAAAATTGGCGAAGTTAAAACTCGAGAACAAAATATCGAAGAACAAACGATGAGAAAATTTCGAATTGTCTTCGACGATTATGACGAAATTGACGACTGCTTACTGCGGACGGTTATGCGATACGAAGCAACTGAAGCGAATGCCGCGACGCGATGTACGACTAAACGAATGCGACTGAATTATCGTAAGACGATACGAATGATTAACGATACACTCGTCCGCGAACGCGTGTCGATGCCGCTCGCATTTGAAAGACCGCACGGGACGGTTTACTAATCGTTCGCTTTCTAAAATGATGCGTACCTTCACGTTTGCCTGGAGATGCTGTTCACAACTGAAGATTTCGCACAGGACAGTCCACTGATCGTTATGATCCTGATGGTTTCGCCGACTTCGCCTGCACGAGTGCTGAGAGATTGAAACGGTCCGTTACTCCACGTTTACCGGTTCGAAGGAACGGTAGCTGTCTCTGATCGACGTTCACGATTGAAATATTGGAACCAGACTGCCGATACCGTTGATATACCCGAGCGAGCCCAACAAGCCTTGAGTTAAACGGAGGCCTAAAACGGGGGACTCCAAATACGTACGCTGATTGGTTTTCAAGAAAGTCATTCGCCCGCAAGATGGCGCTTACTGCGTGAATATGCCACAAGTGCGACGGATCCTTCGCGGGAAGAGCGTGAACGATACCTGGATGAATGCGAGGCTTCGATGATATTGGGAAGGGTGGCGCTCGACCGCTCGGACCGTTAGAATCCGTCAATTATCCTTACAAGAAACTCGTAGCATAGGAAATTAAAAATATTGCTACGAATGTCGAAGGGAATTGTTCTAGCTATTGCAGTACCATTCTAAAATAGTGCCTTGTCTGCGAAAGCGAGCTACAACGAGACAAAAGCTACATACTATCAAAAATAAGCAATCTAAATTACAGCTATTCTTACGATAAAAGAGAAGATGGCCAAACGAAATAAAAAAATATGTGTAAAAATACATCTAGCATGTTCCCACTGATAAATCAAATTTTTAAGTTAAATGAACCTAACTCTATCCCTTCTTTCAAACTGCCACCAGAAAAAGCTCCCCTCCTTCAGGAAGCAGGTATATCGATACAGAACATCAATCAAGACATTGGGTCTAGTTGCTTCACAACATGTAAAACAAGGGAAAAGCTATACGTTATCGGCACTCGCTATTCTAAAACACACGCACAACGAACACATGGGTGGAGGATAATTAAACGAAATTATTATCTCTGAAACAAATAAACTGAAAAATAAAATAGAGCCAGACATATCGCTAAAAAAGACAATTCCTCATGCAAACGTAAATCGAAAATGTAGAGTAGCAATTTTTGATACAAGGCTCCGTTTTCGAGTAAATCAATTATAAATTTTCGTCCGCCTGACTCTCGTTATTTTCCAAGTACACGCGTACCTACACGATGGGACCCTATAATCCATATTTTTAAAAAGCTACGTAATATTTTATACATCTAGATGCACGTATACAAATACCAGTGCTCTTCGCGTACATTCATATTATATTTATATAACATAAACAGTATTACATTTTTATACATTTTTTGTAAATGAATATTCAGTAAGAAAAAAAAATTACTTCGGCCTACGCTCAAACTGCATTGAGTGCACTCGTTCTCATCGTGGGGTACGTAGCTGCGCTCGTTAAAGGTCTTGAACTAAGAACGATGCGTCGTGAGTTCGAATCCTCGCCCTGATGAAAATATTTCTGAAAAGGGTTTCGAGAGCCCAAAATTCTCCTACCAAGTAATTATACAACAGGGAAAAAACAGAAGCAATCCAATCCCTCGCGTATCTTTGTGTGACGCTTTGATAAAAGCACCTCCAGGGTCCGAGATCACTCACAAAAATGTATCTGAGAAGCTGTCAGAATACTCGTGGAGGTTTTAGCCGGTAGGAATCCGGCACTACCTTCTGCTCTATCCTCCTGCGTTCCTTGCCCCACCGCAGGGTTGCAAGAAGGTGTCTATGAAGATTTCCTCCACGCTAAAAAAAAAAAAAAAAAACTTTTTTGTAATATGAAAGAACTGCCTTGTCTTTGCAACCAGGTTTTCAGGACAGAGTTAAGAAGAACAAATAATATCGTATATAAGCACCGCTTTACGGCGACTTAAATTCGAATAAATTATAATGCCAAAAAAAAAAAAAAAAAAAAAAAAATGTAATTCAGACACACATAACATTGTATGGCTATGTCGTACCGTCATGTATCGGTACTTTTGCCTAATCCACCCTACAACTGAAATTCATTGTTTATCATGAATACCATACACATGTAATAATCATTTTCTGGATCAGTAAACATCATGAAGAAAAAAATAAAAAAGAGAAGCACTCGTTCTTGTCCAATCATGAAAGTTAAGCAGCGCTGGGCACGGATAGTACTTAGATGGATGCCGCTTGGGAACTCCGTGTAATGTTGGCTTTTTTATTTTTCCAATATTTTTTACTTTCCTTGACAATCTATTTTTAATAATCTATAATCTAAGCATCGAGAAAAAGAAATGTTTTAGTATTACACAAACATTACCATGTATTATATCATTCTCTCATAGACGTACAAATAAATTAGTGCATGTTTTAAAATTAAAAAAAGTCGTGTTTCTTAATATGTAGAAATTTTTCGATAACAGATTAGTATCGAAAATTGTTATTCTATATTTTCGACTTCCAGTACACAGGGGACCACCATTTGGCTCGTACTACCGAATCGGGTACCTAAATGCTAGCCCATTCGATTGATTGTCGTTTCAAATGCATGCGTACTCGACGAAACTTCAGCGTCAACTTTTCCGAAAACAACACTTTGTATCAAAAATTGTCATTGTACATTTTGCACTTACTTTTGAATAGGGAATCATTTACTTTCGGCTTGCAGCACATCTTTTCAAAACATCTTGTTCCAACTATGTATATTTAGACACCGATTTTTCGAGATTGAAACTTAAGCAATTTATTGAATTACTACTTCCTGAAGTTTGAGTTTCTAGTGCATACATAGCTTAAACATGGAAGCTTTGTGGAAATTGCAAAAATTCATGGAATTGGAAACCTTGTACTTCTATAATGAATGTTCTAAGAATTTTTCAATATTTAACTGTGAAAGCTAGAAAACGATTGTTCTTGTAATATCTGTGGTTTAATCTGTAAATGTTTAATTTAATCTGTAAAGTGAAATTTTTATCTGTAAAATATACAAAATGGTTGTTCTTATAACATCTGATATTTCATTCTTTAGATTTACGAAATGGATATTAGTAAAATATTCGAAATTTGATCTTAAGAATATTCGTAGGACTTTCGGGAGAGATGTTCCTAGAACATCCAAAATTTAAGTTTTAAAGACATTTGTAAGATTTAAGAAATGGGCGTTGCTAGGACATGCAAAATTTAAGTCCTGCAAACATCTTGAGAATGTTCACAATGTACATAGGATGCTTGGATATAAACTTGACATGAAACGGACGCCTTTTGGATGTATGGTGTGATCTGGAAATAGTCCACATCAAAATGTAATTATTTAACGATTATAGTCACGTATGATTAATCCAGGCAACAGAAAATTAGGATACGTGGAGGTTCAGCTGCTGTGATACCAGAGATGTTGAGTAAGATGCGATTATTTTCTTATCGCAGCATTACGAAATGTTCACAAGTGAGAAGCTATCATTTGGAACATGTGCTTAAGACTGAAATAGTTCTGAACATCGTAAATTAAAAAACATTGCAATAATATTGCAGTTGGAAAGATATAGAACTAATTAGGAGGTGTCAATGTTAGGATAATGGAATTTTCGAATAATAGAACAGTTACTTTCTTCCCGTTTATCTTTAAAAAGATTTCTCTTTGTAAATTCATCTCTGTACTATGTATTTTAAAAAAGAACACAAATTATGATAATAGCAATACACATAATGAAATAAAATAAAAAGACATTAATCTTTGAAAGCTTATCTTTGTTCTATGTATTTAAAAAAGAATATAAATATCAATAATAGTAATACAAATAATGAAATTAGATATGATACGATTAAAGATATATGGATCCAGGATCTATTTAGCTGCTACATCACACAACTGTTTTAGCAAATTTAATTCGCTAAAGTTTCATTCCTTTTGTGTCCCTGTCACAAGGTTATAACACAATAATAGAATAACCACGCCTGACAAACATCCTACAGGTCACAGCCATCGAGACGATAAGCAGCTAGTGTCCCAGGCCAAGAAAACAATAAAAGGATAGCCACCTGTAACTGGCGCCCGGCGATAATATCTTCAGAGGGCTCAAACTCAAGTATATAATCGTTCCCAAAATCAGCACTCTTACAACTACCAAATACTGACATTCGCGGATGACACGGCTGTAGTAGTCAGGCACACTAATCCAGAAACAGTAGTCACATTACTACAAGAGCGTATCAGAAAAATAAAAAACTGACTGCAAGATAAACAAATAAAAGCAAACTCCAGTCAATTTAACCATATTACATTTACAATACGAAAACGGAAACCACCTAATATCCAATTGAATGGCACGCATATAACTCAAACAAAGCAAGTTAAATACTATGACTCCATTTAGACTCATAATTTACATGAAAGCAACATACTAAATCAATTATAGACAAAATACGGATAAAAAGAAGTAGATATGCTGGCTAACTAATCAAAGCTCTAAGGTCAGTATGGAAAATAAACTAAAAATTTACAAAATGATAATAAAACCAATTTGGACTTGCGGAATACCACTATGGGGGACAGCAACAATGAGTCAAGTAAATAAACCAGAGTCGCTTCTCAAAGATACTCAGAACAATATATCAGAAACGAGGATACACGCAAAGACATAAAAATACCAATGGTCGAAGAAGAAATCGGCAGGTACTAAAAAAAAAAAAAAAAAAAAAACAAGGAAGTAAGGGCAAAACAGCCAAATAAGTTGGCTGCTGACACGAGCGAAACCCATAGAAAAAGGAGACTGAAAAGAAAACATCCCACTGACCTTGTTAAAGAAACAAAATAAACAAACTGGAAGATGCTATCCTGCTCGGGGTAGCCATCCACGTGTTATTTAGTAATTAAGCTAGAAAAATTTAACAAATGTCCAGCGATAAATTGTAAAGTACAAATTAAATAATAATAATAAAAAAAATTCAGTTGTCACGATTTACGTGCATCGTCCTGTATATGATATAGTATATGTATATAGAATTTCTGGAAATATAACTTATATGTAAGTTATTATTACAAAAATCTTTTTCTATCAACTGAAAATTTCTTTTTATTTCAGTTTTCCAACCGAAGACAATTTAGTATTGATCTACAGCCAAATGCTAGAACAACACCTGATGAATCCTATCAATAAATTTAACATAGCGCTGATGAAAATTGCAGAATCATTATTAAATGCAGCATTGTACTGTCACCACAGAATTTCAACAACATTCCTACCAACAGCAGTCAAATTTCATTACGTATTTAATCTACGTGATCTCTCAAACATCTTTCAAGTAAGATTTATTTCAACAAAGCAAGTAATTAAAATGACAAAAGCTTAATTAAAACCATAGAAATTTATCGCTCTTTGCTGTAGTTTACCTTTTAAAATTAATATGCTTTTTGTGTAAAGTGTTTTCAAACTGGTGACGTTAGTACAGTAATATTTTTCCATAGGAAGCTTTATCTCCGAGTAAATTAAAATTAAAGACTCTTCGATCATGTGTACACTTGACTATGTCGTCAAATGGGTGGGTAGATGCGAAGCGCGGTGGCTATGAGGATTTTCCCACGTATAAAAAAAAAAGAGTGGATTTTGTTACGTTTATGCTTATATGCACCATTAATATCTCCGCTGAATCGGTCATTATGGTATTTTATCTTATTTAGCTTATCCAACATAATTTCGAAATCTAATATATATAGATCTTTCTGATCTGATGATCCTCAATCCGAACGATACATATCTCGGCAGCTTATCTCGTATAAGTCGTAGAAATCGTCCACAACAAAATCACACACGCACCGCGATTATTTCGGCTGCGAGTGTCCACAAAAAACACAACTTACAACAGATGTTCGATACGTCCTCCGTTTTCTTGTAAACAGAACCTGACTGTTTTCTTAAAATTGTACTATATTGTGTCTTCGTGTATTCCCAGTACTAAAAATAGAGAGGATTTAAATCTTAGGACTGAACAGGCCAAAGCACAGATCCTCCTCGACCGATTACCTGTTTCCAAAACAGCTGGTCAAGTGCTCTTGTACAGCGTTGATAGAATGTGGTGGCGCACCATCCTGCACGAACTATCTCTTAATGCGTGTGAATTTTCGTGTGCCCGCAAATATTTGTTACGTATATTCATTATTCCACATTTACTAAATATTGTTTCATCAGTAAATTGTATCTTCATGGGGAAATTGGAATTGTGTTGGATTACAAAATTAACAATTCATTGATCGTTGAAAAGGTTATTGTTATTAAAAACTGAAAAATTGTCAAAAGATAATAGAATAAAATACACAAAAGAATGCGTGAAATAGCCGATATACACAGTAAAGTATTATATAAATTTTGAGTTTTTACAATAAATGATAATTTTTTATTTTACACAAGTATACACGTCAACCGCATCGAAATAAAATTTTCAATTGACTTGTATACATGTTGAACGCAATTAGTAACTGAAATAGTTACCATGAAATTCACCTTATTGAGATAACAATCACATGACGTTATAATTAACTTTCTTAAAAAAATATTTAATATTATATTTAGTAATAAATATTTGATATAAAAAAGGTTTACTCTTTTTTAAGGGCATACTGTTTGCACACGGTGAGGCTGTTCCGACTGCAAATCATTTGATCAGATTGTATGTTCACGAAGCAACAAGAGTGTATTCGGATAAATTAATCAGTGCTGAAGATGAAAAAGCCTTTCAGCAATTACTGAAGGAGTCGCTTCGCAAAAATATTTCTGTAAGTTTGAAAAAGTCAGTAGTATTAATTATTATAAATAAAAGAGAAGTAAATAGGTCTTTGTTACGTATATTCTTAATTTAATTTTTGATAATGATAAATTTAATAATATCATTTATTATCACGGGAAATGGACGAAAATATTGTATTTGCTGGACCAATAATATATTGTCATTTTGCGGAAGGAATCGGTGAACCAAAATATATGCCAATAAAAGATTGGCAACAATTGACAAAGTTACTGGATGATGCTCTGGTTAACTATAACGAACTGGTAATATCAATTTATGTTTAAAATATAAATTATATAAAAAATATAAATAATATTCAAATTAATAGTTTTGTCAAATGTTACAATAAAACAAATCATAATCATTGTAAAAATAAACATTCGAAATTATAAAAATCTATAAATTTTTTGACTATAGCTCAAAATCAATCTTGCTCCGGTATAGAATGTGACAAACAAAATAATGTCACATTCAGATGTGAAAGTCAGTTTCTTATTTTGTTTGTTACAAGATAGGTTAAATTTAGATCTTTTCTTATTGATAATATAAAACTTCATCTATTCTTACAACATACTTGCTAATTTTGATATATAGATTACACGCTATACATAAATAATATTTGCATACAATATTTTTCTACATAAAACATCGTTTTCAACACAACTTCTTTTGCTTGCACTGTTCGATTGTAAAAATAGATAACATAAGAACTTATTTTATATTGTATATAGCAGTACTATTAAAATTTAATGTCAATTAATTTCTAATTCGTGAGTAAGAACCTTTGTAAATAAAACATATTCTTATCTCCAGTTCAAATATATGTTTTTTGAATTAAAATTAATTGATAAAACAAGTAAAAGCTATATTTATTCTAATTGGGATATTCGAACTTTTTATATATGTTACTATTTTTTTTTTTTTCTAATCGAATTTATATTTTTGTACCTTTGAATAGGTAGCGGCAATGAATCTGGTTTTATTCGAAGATGCTATGTACCAAGTTTGTCAAATAAATCGCATTCTGGAGTCACCAAGAGGAAACGCATTGCTTGTTGGTGTTGGAGGAAGCGGAAAGCAATCTCTTTCTAGCCTTGCGTCTTTCATCGCAGGCTTAGAGGTACTTTTGCAATAATTATTTGTGAAACTCCTAACATCATGCAATTCTAACTAATCCTTATCTTTAAGAAGAGTTGAGTACCTGTGCGAATTTTCCATAAAAATTACCACTTTTTCAGACACGAAAAGTGAAACATTTAGCTTTATAAAAGAAGTGTAAAAAGTGAACAATTAACAAAGTAATAGAACAATAAAAGTAATTATACGTGAGCTAAAAATGTATCATCAAGATCAAAATTCTAAACAACGTTTTTCTATATACATAATTGCCGCTCTTCGTTTCCGAAATATTTACAAAAAATTTCAATTAAATCTAGTTTTCATTACATTTCATTCTGGCACATGGGTGGTCATAGTTTTACATATCCCGATCTAAACTTAACTTATTGATGCTAATTATCTTCGATATAAGTAGAAAAAGATAAATCAGTAAGTTTTAGGTTAGATTAGATTAATATTCGGCTGCCGTGAGGCTGCTGGTAACGCTAATATGACTTAATTCTTATTTCATGCGATTTTGTAAGTGTATCGTAAATTAGATTACTACTACTTATTATTATTTATATATATTACCAAACATACATTTGTATATAACTCAAAAACTAAGACCGTGCATAGTTATTATCATGTTATTCAATATTTTATGTTACATTTAAAATTAAAAAATAATAATTACGCATGTGTGGGAAAAGCGAAGCAAAACTTATCCGCACTCCAGTTATATTCCAGTTATATTTAGAACTTCTGTTGGCCGTACTGTCCTATCTGTACTTTTCGTGTAACATCACTATCTTTTAAGTCAATGCTGTTCAGGTTTGAACGTGTTATGTCAATTCATTTATGGATGCCCCACTTGTGATTTGCACAAAAAAAAGAGCAGCATGCAATGATTCGTATTTTATGGTTGGAGAGCGTGTCTGGTACCGATATTTATCGAACACTTTGTGCACAGTATTAAGAAAGCGTTTGTCGAGAGCAAGTGTGTTTGCATGGATACAGAAGTTCAAAGAACGTAGCACAGGTGTCAGTCATGAAGACGGAACTGGAAGGTTGTCCACATCCACGACTGATGACAACATCAAAAGTGCACGTAAACTGATTCTGTCGAATAGACAGGTGGCATTAAATGATACGGCAAATCATTTGTGCATCAGTCATGGCTCTGTTTATGCAATACTCCGCGATAGACTTGGGTTTCGAAGAGTTTATGCGAGGTGGTACCGAAACAATTGACAAAGAGGCGAATACGGCGCTGTATTCGTGGTTCGCAGATCAGTCGAAAACATGTTTTGATGAGAAAATATGAAAGCTCTTTTAGGGAAAATACGAAAAGCTGAGCGATTATGTAGAAAAATGAGGTATGTCATTTCTGAAAATTGCTTAAAATAAATTCTACAACGACAATGCGGATAATTTTTGACTCATCCTCGTACATACCTGCTGTCTCTAATCATTAGAGACGAATTAGTATGTGACGAAGAGGCAGATAAGAGATAATGCAATATTTTCTGTAGCAATAGATCCATTGAAAATTATTTCATGCTAAAATTGTTGGCTACCTAGTAGTTACTGTAGCCTAAACCATAATCCATCCATTTTTTTTTTTTTTTTGTTTATATCATCTCTCATCAACAAGTTAAGTTTAGATTGGAATATATAATTGCATATATATAGAATATTAATTGTTAAATCAGTTGATTTACGAGCAATAATATCGCCCTTTTTCTCTCTGACTATTGCCTTATTTTCGTAGTTTTCATCAAAGAACTACATGTATACAATATATTCTTTGAATTCCTAATAAAAATAGGATCATATTAGAAAAATTCATTACTATGATAAAAAGCAACTGAAGAAATTATACCTACATAGTTTATGTCATGTTCCTTAAGATCTCAGGTAAAGTAAAAATGAGAATTTGATAGTACTGAAATAACATTAAATACGGAATTGTTATATAACAGATATAACAAGAGTGCAAAGGAGAGATCAAATTTTATTATTTTTGAATTGAAACGAAGGTATCCTAAACGATGTTTAAATAGTTTTTTAATGCTCCTGAGGTGAAATTTTGGGTGAATTTCTGCTATTTGAAGAATGTGAGATGTTTAGATGGAGAATAAAAAAAAACTGTGAACTTTCATAGATCAAATTGTTTTTAATTAATTTCAAATTAATAGCAACGCGTATACATAACATGTAAACAATCTCTCTACATAAAAATTAATCAAAGTCCTTTACATTTTAGGTTTTTCAGATACAATTACGAACAGGTTATTCGATGGCTGATTTAAGAGGCGATTTATCAGGTTTATATTTGAAATCTGGATTGAAAGGAATCGGAATAACTTTCATGATGACCGATTCTCATATCGCCGATGAAAAATTTCTGGTACTTATAAACGATATGCTCGCTTTTGGCGAAATCTCCGAATTATTCGCCGATGATGAGGTAGATAATATCGTGAATGCCTTAAGAACTGAGGTACGTTTTCTTGTTTGTAAACAAAACACTTTCAATGCAATATTTGGCGTGATCTATTCCTGTTATGCAAATTATTGTTTCTTTGCGGTAATGACTTATAATTGTAACTATTGTGCATTGGCAATCAACCTTACAAAATTTCGTTACGACGCACTCTTTTGTGCACAAATATAATTTTATATTTATGCTCTTTCCATATAGTTGATTATGAATTATACATAACATATAAAAAGACAAGCAAATATTTTCGGTATTAACCTTTGTATATCTAAGTATATTGAACCCATAAAAAGTTCAATTATTTTAGGTACAGGATGTTCATACTGGTACAGGATTAATACTGAGGGATTTCAATGTAGCTATTATATATTTGGCTTATATCGTAGGTAAAACAAACCGGTATGATGGACACGAAAGAAAATTGCTGGAAATTTTTCATCAATCGAGTTCGAAATTTGTTAAAATGCATTCTTTGCTTTTCTCCCGTTGGTGCAACATTACGAAACAGGGCTAGACAGTTTCCAGCAATCGTAAACAACACTTCGATCAATTGGTTTCAAAGCTGGCCACAAGATGCCTTGAGATCAGTTTCCACCAGGTTCTTAGAAGTAAGACAATTTAGCACATTCTTTATAAAGCTTAATAAGTCATTTATTTAATTTAATTTATCTTAAGACATCAGTGTGAATGGAAACAGCTATTATGTTTTACCTTTTATTAGATTATTTATTACATTGAAATGTTTATAAAATCAATTTATCAAGGGTATCTCTATATCGCATCTCCGCTATTTGTACTGTATTATTTTTTGGAAAAGATGATAAAAGGTGATTTTTGGAAAAGGTATAAACATAAAACTATTATTAATATCGTAACACTTTATATTTAATAATAATAATTTACGAGTATATTACTGAATCGCATTTAAACAACTTGTTCACATTCGCACGCGCAATACTATGTGAAATAAAGAGGATAGAATTCCATTCGTTATCATTTGTTATTATTGATACCATGGTCGTTTGAACAGCCCATAGATTACAAGAAATAGACCTACACTACTTCCAACATAGATCATTATTAATTTTAGTAATTTTAAAATCTAAATTTAAAAAAATAAAAAATTTCTCAATCTAAATTTTTTATAATTTTTTAATTTAAAATTTAAAAAATTTTTAAATCTAAATTATAAATTGTTTATAAATAAGAAAAATCACACTAAAGTATATATAAATTTGTCGTTTCCCTAATTTTTCCCAAAAATGGATTTACACCACTTACAAAATAAAAGGTCCATAGTAGCTTCATTCATTTATTACTTATGAATAAACTTAATCTGTCTTCCTAATATTATTCTACTTTCATCTATTAAGTTCATCATTGTGATACTTACTGATTGCAGGAATTAGAAGACCTTCCAAAAAAATACAAGCCATCAGCTTCTTTGTTCATGTCATACGTGCATACTAGTGTTAATGATATATCTTCGCTTTATTTACAAAACGAGAGAAGGTACAACTATACGACTCCAAAAACGTTCCTGGAGCAAATTTCTTTGTATTCGAAGTTGCTTGTTGAAAGAACCTACGACGTAAAAGCGATGATAGAGAGATTGAAAAACGGCTTGGAAAAGCTGGAATCTTGTGCTGGCCAAGTAATAACTTCATTTGTTATAATAGTACTATATTATATAGGTAGAATATTAAATAACATTTGATTGTTTTAATATAGTTGACAATTCACGAATTTCGAAGACACATTGCATATTAACTTGAAAAACATTTTCACAATATTACTAACTAAATTAAATATATAAAATAACGAATGATAGAAATATATAAAATTCTTAAAAGTTTAAACTATCAAAGATTTTAGTTATAACTGGTTGTAGAACTCCCAACTAGTTCGTAGAGTCTTAACTATGAAAGATGAATAATAATTAAATAAATAGATTAATCACAAATAGCTTACTTCTTAACGTAAATATATTTTGGCAATAAGTATGTGATTGTGAAAGTCCCAAATTTTTAAAAATCTTTAGAACAAAATTAAAAATTTCTTTCGAAATCCGATAAAGAATTCCTTAATTGTTCAATAATTGATAGTTGTTCTATTACTGTTTACGTAGTACGTAATACTGTTTACGTAGCTTACGTACTGTTACGTAAATTCCTTTTTTTTATTATGAAGATCAAGATTATGATGCGTTAATTGTCATTTAAACAGACAATATTGAAAGCTTTAATATGTGATTTAAGTATTCGACGTTTAATGTTTAAAATATTCGGGCTTTTAAAAAATAGCAAATGTTTCAGCAGAGAAATAATAATACGATAATGATCAGATTTATCAAAATCGCATATAAATTTATAGATGAATTCAAGAAATTTATTGAGACTGACGTGTATCTTAAAGTGGTCTATTATTTAAATTTATCTTGCTCTTGTTCCAAATTATTGATCTCAGTTAGATTTATTAAATTATTTAGTATCGTTAAGCGCCTTGTCCCCTCATTTTAAGCAAATTACAATACTAATAAAACTTTTTCAAAAAACAATGTCTTACACCTGACCAGCCTTAAACAAATCGTTAATTATTTATCTTGCCAAATTATATTTGAGATATTAATAATTTCGTTATGTACATAACTTTTTTATTTGCAAGTATTAATATACGCAAATACATCAATCCAAAATAGAATCCAAGATATTTGGAACGTTTGTAATTTCATTATTTATCATATACTCAATATGATAGCAAGAGACATAGCAAACTTCACAAAGTTTGAACCATTATTTATTTTAAATACTTAATTGATTTAGAAAATTTACACAAGGCTATATGAACGTTAATCGATAGGTAAGCGAATTAAGAGTGGTGTTAGCAGTCCAAGAAATTGAATTGAAGAAGAAGAATGAAATTGCAGATAAAATTCTTGCCGAAGTCCGAGCAGAGAATACTAAAGCCGAAGGGGAAAAAGCTATTGGTATTGTTTCGCTTCTTAAATCCGATTAAGCGTCCCAAATTATTTTTATTTGTTTTCTGATAAAAGTATTATTTAAAAAATTATTAGTGTAATTTTTAGGAGACTGTTGACATTTATATTTTTATATACGTACTAATAATCTAATTATTATATATATAATACTCAACAAACTTTGGATAAGTGCCCGTAACTACCTGGTTGTTATCCCCAGCGCTAAGAAGAATTCCTTCCAAGGTGTCTTCTAATACCTCGTGAAACTCAATAGCATAATTTGATCCGAATCCGAATGTTTTTCAAATACTACTAATTCAGTAATGAAACACTCTTATATTTGACTTTTTATAAATTATAAGATTTTTCTTTTTAAAATAAGAGTAAACACGATATATGTATCTCATCCTAATCAGAAAGATCTCATAATTACATTGGTCGAGGTTCAATAAAAAATAATTTAACAAAAGTGAAATAAAAATAGTTATTACTATAATAATAACAAAATTCGCATAATAATAATAATAAGTAACTCAATAAAAATAAAAAATAGTTTAATAAAAATAAAAAATAAAGTTTCATCGTTGCATTAGTATTATCTCATTGATGTTTGGATATGTTTCTTTATATCAAGCTGATTCCCATAGCTCCTTGATCTTCGCATACGCTCTATGTTTGCCAAAATTGTAAGCCGTATCGACATTTGAAATCGATGCCCCCATTGGGTAAGTGCCCTGCTTGGATCTCGATCCTTCGAGTACTTATCCAAAGTTTGTTGAGATTAATATGTATGTTACATCATACAACAGTATAATTAAAAAATACATAGAAAATTGTCACGTGTTGAGTAAAAAATTTTTTTACAGTGTCCGAGGAAGAGGCAAAGGTAGCTGAAATAAAAGAAACAGTAGCAGAGAGACAAAGGAGATGCGACGAGGATTTGGCAAAAGCAGAGCCTGCTGTTCGGCAAGCTGAAGCTGCTCTTGACACATTAAATAAAGTAATACATTTGTTTGAAAGACAGATTCAATTTTGGTACTTATATTTCTATTTATCATATTTAATTTGTATAAATATTCTAATTTCCTGTTCATGACATTGAAACATGGTAAGACAAAATAATTAAATATATACGAACCAGTATAGAATTTATTAACATCAGATCCAATTTGATATTACCAAAAATCTAGGTTTATCTTGAAAAATTTAAGGTTTTTATGGTCCATAATTATCAAAATCGAGGCGACAATGTTTAAAGAATATCAAGATATATTGTAGGGATGTTTTATTGAGAGGAATAGCTGAGACTTATAAACAAATCATAAACGATAGAAAATATAAGGAAATATCATAATAACGTTTACACTAGCCACTCTGTGAAGACTGAATACGTCCTTACTTGATTATATCCACATCACATCGAAAACAGAACAGTAATCTTAAGCCAAATTTACACGAATGAAACGAGAATGAAAGAATTTCACTTCATTTCAAAGCTACTGATGACATTTCCAACGTGAAGCACTCTAAACTCGGCTTTAACGATGCCCTTTGAAATGTTCTAGATTTAGAGTATCCCAAAGTATTCTCGACGTACACCGTATCATTCTCAATCCAACAATAAGTATATACAGTCGACCACAAAAAAATTCTATATTTTTAGTAAATGTACAAGAACCAGCAAAAATATATTACATTGTGTTACACTACACTATATAGATAAAGTTAATTATTAGAGTTATTATTTATAGTTGTCGAAATATTAAAATAAATACCGAGGAACACAGTGTTATACTGTTAGTGTTAGTGCAGTAACACAGTATAACACATTTTTATTGATCCTTGGTACATTTACAGAAAATTAAAATTAGAAATTAAAATTGTACAGTGTCGGAATCTTTTTACAACCGATTGTACATACACATATATGTAGTTCCAAAAAGATATGATTTACATTTGAAAATCTCGATTTTGATAATTTTAACTATTTTAATAAAAAACCTGAGAATGAGATTTTATTCCGGATATTTCACAAAATTATTATCTAAATTTCAGAACAACTTGACAGAGCTAAAATCCTTTGGAACGCCACCGGAACAAGTAGCAATGGTGGCACAAGCTGTTTTAGTTTTATTTTCCCCCAGGGGTCAAATTCCAAAAGATAGAAGTTGGAAAGCGTGCAAAGCGATGATGGGACATGTTGACACATTCCTATCCCAACTTCGAAATTACGACAAAGAGAACATTCATCCTGAAGTAGTCAAGGCTATTCAACCTTATATCAACAACAAAGGTGAGCAGTAATTTATAAATTTTAATACACTAATATTTTACAATCTAGTAAAATTGTAAAATTGAGTAATTTACAATTAGTGAAATTAATGAAGTCAATAAAATTAATATACAATAGAACTTTGTTTATCTAAATAAATGAATGCTGAGCCTGTATTATCTTAGCTAGGATCAAGTGTAACCCCGTAATATGTGCAATCGGATTTCATATAATGAGTATATCTGCTGATATATGTAGTCACTTGTTTTTATTCAAAATAAATACTATATGTCAAAAAGGTAACAGTTGAAATTTTATAATTTAACTTGAATCGCGATGTTGCAAACAGTGAGAGAAGTTGGAGAGATTTGGTATATAGTAAATTTTTATTACCAGAACTGCTCAATTTTATTACCGACCTGATCGGATACACAAGGTTCTACTGTGTATAAATTAATTTCAATATACTAGGATTTGAATACACTAAATTAAATCTTAACGCTGGTTATAAGTATATACGTATACATGTATATTGCTACGACCACTTCCAAAGAATTTTTCATATTATTTTATTATGTTTAGCTTAGAAATATGGTACTGTATATATATAATGTACATACAGAAAAAATTCTAATGATGTGAGATCGATAAATATTGCTTTGTATTTTGTATATTTGCAATGAATTTCTACTGAAGATTTAAATACATTTATATACCACTGTTTCTTATTTACCTCTATAGAACATACTAATAGAATATGACTAAAAAATTTAATTTAAAATTAATTGTGTTATTTGGTGTATAAATTAATTCGATGCCTTTAAATTTACAAATACCTTCTCGTTTTACAATAGTTTTAAATAGATGCTGTTTACGTTTGTATAATTGAAATATAAATTCAAATAGTAGAAATGAAACGAAAGGGGGTGATTTAGCTTCGATAACAACTGCCTCGTGTGGCAAAAGTTATAAACAAAGCAATTTTCAATGTAGAAAATCTTGCCACATCTGAGCTTTATTACATAATTAAACCGATATTATTACTAAATTCTATACTTCACAAGTTCATCTATAAGTTATTAGTTCATATTAATAAGCTTTCTTCTACAACAGTCATAAACTTGATGATAAAACAAATAAAATTTTGGAAGTAAATTTCACAAATTACAGGTCATTTAATTATCCTATTTCATCCAAAATTGTAAAATTTTCCGCAATTCAGTATTCGATCGAAAAGTGAATTTTTAAATTAAAGCAAATTCTAGAAATTCATCTGGTGATTGTCCTTACTTTACACGATATATAAATAAAATTTATATTTTGTTTAAGACTACATCGAATTAATTTATATACTTAATGCATACGAGGGTTTGTTAAATATTAACCGGACTGTATGTGGCATATCTGACCTTCCACTCCATGTAGTGCTTTATTTATCGTTTCTTCAGTAGATGGCATAATAGGCGAGAAAGCAGTACGATTTTCCGTTGCACGACACATAATTATCAAGTTTTTAACCGTTAAGAGTACAAAACCCACTGAAATTTTGCATATATTGCGATTATAGTTTGGGGACAAAACATTATCAAGAAACCAAGTGCATGGCATAAATCGTTTTAGTGAACGCCAATACTAGAAATGGCAAGAGCTGTTATTTGTGAAAAATAAATGATTTAATCACGTTCGTTCCCAAAATCACGATGATTCTTCATCGAAAGATTCTTTTTGATCTTTCGTAATCACTGCTGATGAAGCCGATGGAGGAGAACATAACTGTTTTTTACACGCATCACATAACCAGTATATATTATATCAACAATATCAAACGATTTTGAAATCAAGAGAAGAATTAATACTTCACTCTTTAAGATACTGATATGAGATAAAGACAAAAAAAATTGCATTATTTTACATTTTTATTATTAAATAAAGTAGCTTTACGTTAAATGAAGAAAACGACAACGTAACTAAGTTAATATTGTATGCAGGTATTTTTGTACAAGCTGTACTGAAGTATTTTATAAGAAATAATTCAATCAGGATCAAGAATTACGATCACAGTGAATAAATTGACTGCATATAAAAACGTTACGATCACGATCGTGTATGAAGTTAGATTACGACTGATGATTTTGCGATCACTGTGATAAATCGCTCTTAGTAATTTTGCACGCCATCTCTAATCAATAAGTTTAAAACACATCACATCAGCAACGTCCGCTCGAAAGTTATTATTAATCGCACAGCCCTCCAATTTTTGCAAAATTTGAATGAAAAAATTAACAATCCGATGGAAAAAGTGTATACAGAAAAACGAAACATATATAGGAAGAATATTCCTTCTGGAATATTTTACTAAAATATAAAGTTAAAAACAAAGTCTGGTTTATATGTATTCGGCTGATCCTCGTATATTAAGATAGTTAATATTACATCACGTATTATGTATATGTAGTAGCATAATGAATCGGCATATAGATATACGTTAACAGAACAATAATTATATCATACTTTTAGATTTTGACCCAGAGATTATTTATTCAAAATCACAAGCCGCTGCAGGTCTTTGCAGCTGGGTGAGAAATATAATGGTTTTCCATTATATTAATGAAACAGTGAAACTATTAAGAGCTGCACTTGCACAAGTTAATGCCGAGTTAAAAGCTGCTATGGATCACTTGAATGCTTTGAGGACACGATTAGCGGTAAATTAATGTTCATTTCATTGCTCGCCATGATATATATGTATATATAACGAAATTTGTTATATTATAAAAGTACATGATTTCGATGAACATATATAACATCTATCATGTTTGCTTTAGAATTATGGATATATACATTTATATCAATATGAATCATAATTTTCTTTATTACTTCTTTGAATTGTACGATTTTTCTTGTAATTATTATTCCATGTTTCAAAAGGTGTAGTACAAGAATGAATATATAATAATATACATAATAATACAATATGATAATATAAAAACAATTATAAAGAATGAAATATAATATAAATATAATATTGTTTTAATTATTTATATACCTTCTTATAACCTATCTCTCTCTTTCTCTTTATATATATAATAAGGTATATAAATAATTATATTTAATTAAATATTCATTTATAATTAATTATCTCTTATATATGTATATGTCGGGGCGTCGTCGGAAGCCGGGGCGCGTAATGAGTCTTGCTGCGAGTTGTCCATATTTGTCTTATACCAGATGGTGGTTACGTATGAGAATGTATTACAAGTGATATCGGTGATTGAGTGATGGAGATGTCTATGACGATGAATTTAGGTTCAACAACGAATACACGGTCATCGGGATGACAAATGCGTTATTGAACTTGACACACGTGTTCCCTGTACTAGTAGAACTTATCGAATTACATCGAATTATATCGAAAACCTCAGTCCAAGTGGAACTGCCCTTATATACCCCTCTCCGTATTCCTCAGGTCAATCCCTGTTTTAAGGAGAGTTATTTAATTACTTTATACCTCTGTTAGGTACATATTTCTCCCGTGACCGTGGCTACGTTCAGTGACCCATTATGTCACTTCGAGCCCAAGCCCACTGTTATGAATCTCCGACAATCATAATTGACTTAGCTCATGAACAGCTATTTCTCAGTTTTATTGTTTAAGTACGGCTATAATAAAAAGCCTGGACTAAAGTATTTGGAGACTTTCCCAAACATTCCAAAAGAAAGGCTCCGGTGTCCTTTCATCTCCGACATATATGTATATATAAAATCGTGATTTACAACTACCAAATCATGTCATCTCTAGTAACAAGGGGTACATTACATTTATAAACGGAAAAATGACGGGAACAATATCATTTGTTTAAACCATAGAAGAGTATACTTGCTTACATAATTATGCTCTGTCTGAAAACGCAAGAAAAGATATAACAGAGAAGCCATAGTGTGAATTAGCAAATAAGATGAAATGGTCTGGTGAATACTATAGTTCCTTATTATCAATTATTAACAGAATAACTTCGTTGTCACGACAAAGATCTTTGTATGATATTTATTATATTTCCTTATAGGTTAGGTATATGACTATATATTGATTGTTTACTGATTTTAAGTTTTACTATATTTGCTTATTAAAATTCTTTCATCAGGACTGATACAGTCTGTCACACAAGAGCGTGTCTGCGATATTTCTGTAAATATTTATATATTTGTAAAAAAATTTATATGAATTGAATCTACATCTAAAACACTAATACGCTATTACTTAGTAGGGTGTCCAATCTCCTCCATTAGCGATTATAGCTTGACATCGTTTCGGCATACTCTCGACTAATTTTTGAGCGTAGGATTCTGGTAACGACCTCCATATCTTTCGAATGTGATGTACAAGTGTTCTTATTTTTGTGATACGTCTTCCTCTCAGCTTGCATTTCATTAGGGACCACACATTTTCGATAGGGTTTGCATCAGGGGACTGCGATGGCCAAGGAAGTACTGTGATGGCGTTTTTCGCTTTCCATTGGGTGCAGATGCGACTTCGATGTTTAGGGTCGTTGTCTTCTTGCAATATCCATTGGTCCTCGGTTTGGTTGAACCAACGTTTCACGGATGTGAGAAGTCCCCTTTGGTACAATTTCACCATCTTTTGTGCATTCAGATTGTCTGTAAAGACGCACAAAGTCCCAAAACCGCGTGCGTTAAAGCAACCCCAAACATGCACTTTTATAGGGTGTTTTACACTTCTTTGAATCATCCTTCTTCCATGGATAGTCCAAGCACGCCTAATAGGACACCATGCCCAAAACGAAGATTCATCAGTGAATATTATATTACTCCAATCACGATCTCTGTTTTCATTCGCCCATGCCAGACGATTTTCGACGTGCTTTTTTGAAAGCATCGGTTTTAACAATGTACTTTGCCACTTAACACCAAATTCGTCTAAACGCCGTTTCAGTGTCATTATACTGATATTTATACCCTTTTTAGCCAAAAATACTTGACCTTTCCGTAATGAGAGAGTCGGATTCTTCTCGAAAAGCCGGAGAATCATTTTGTCTCGTCGGATATCGGTCTTCCTCTTTAACCCCCCATTTTGGAAGTCGTCGACATTTTTTGTCTCCTTATATCGGTCTACCCACTTCTTAACAAACTGTACCGACTTGTGCATACATTTAGCAGCACTCGGGAAACTCAATTTTGGCCCTTTTGGGTGGCAACACAAGAATACTGCTTCAAATCGTTTCGCGTACGCGGCACTCATATTAAAAAGCTCTGTTCCTTTCACTGTTTCAAATGAAACTGAAAGGTATTCAGCAACGCGTATTAGAGAAGTTTTCGTTTGTTTACATTCTTTTTATCTCATTCTGATTAGGTGTCAGGTTTCGCAGATATCGCAGACACGCTCTTGTGTGACAGACTGTATAATTCCCCGTCTAACTGAAACATCTTCAATATCTCACGATCAGTCGATTTCTATGATAAGAAAATGCTATTTTTGTTTCAAATAGACAAATAATATACATAAAAAAATATTCTGCTTCCCTTATAAAATCTTTCTCACATTCTTCGAGATATTGGTCATTGATATATTTTTTTAATGAAAATATTGAATATCTCCCCGTACTGATTCAAATCTCCTTTTCGTGAACAATTTAAACAACAAAAAATCAACAAATGTGCAAAGTAGCATGAGCAACTTAATAGTATTACACATTCTACGTTGAAATGAAAATATGGGAATATTTGGCTCACAACCAAGAGGTTGCTGGAGAGATCCCTTAAGTGAAGGGAGATTATTCCTACTTCCACTGCCACTTTCAATACAATCACAAAGATAAGTGGGCTTATTAGTTGAAAAGTCACATGTACATGTTAAGTCTTTCTATAAAGGAACATTACTCCTTCGAGGTTCTAAAGTAAAGCTGGAGATGCACTGTAGCTAAGCCAATCCAAATTTTTTTTTTTTTATTTATTTATTTATTTAACTTTACAATTTGTCCAGAAGGACATTTGGTAAAATGTTATAACTTGAAAAATATAGCATGTGGATGGTTACCCCCAGCGGGGTTCCATCTTCCAGGTTGTTTATTGTTTTTCTATTGCGAGGTCTGCGGGATGCTTCTTCTTCAGTCTTCTTTCTATTACGGTTTCTTTTGTTTCTGCAACTAGCTGGTTTGGGTGTATTGCAAGTCTTTCTTTGTACTTTTTTGCGTATCTAGCGATTTCCTCTTTAACTGTTGGAATTTTTAGATCTTTTCGGATGTCCTCATTTCTGACGTATCATGGATCGTTAACTATTGTTCTATTTTAAGAAACTATTTTAAACATTTTGTGGAGAAAAGTTATTAAAATTTAACTTTTATTTAAATGGTAGCCAGTTATTAATAGATCTCAAAGAAATCTCGAAAAATGAAGTGATTAAAAAATATCAATTTTTAATTGTTGTGATTACGAATAACTATTAACTAATATTTAATATTTATAATATTTTATTCGTAATCAAAATCTTTTAATTAAAGATATTAACTGTTATATCTTAACTTTCAAAATTTGTCTTATGACAGTTATGGTGTCTGTCTACAATATGTAAATATCACGACATAATATTGTGTTTCTTTTCAAAGGTTATCGACTGCCGGGCCAGACATTTTAAGCGACGTCGATCTCGTGATCAATCTCGAAACCACGAAAAAAACTGCTGCGGAAATAGAAATAAAAGTAGCTGAAGCTAGAGTGACTGCTGTAAAGATAGACGAGGCTCGAGAAATTTATCGTCCTGTTGCGGCTCGAGCCAGCCTCTTATATTTCGTTTTAAACGATTTGAACAAGATCAATATGCTGTATCAGTTTTCTTTAAAAGCTTTCAGCGTTGTCTTTCTAAACGCAATTAGATTTGCAGTAGCTTCGGAGGATTTGGCTAAGCGCGTGGCTCTTTTAATGGATAGCATCACTTATCTGGTTTTCATTTATACAAGCAGAGGATTATTTGAAGCCGATAAATTGACCTTCCTCTGTCAAATGACCATTCAGGTAAATATTTTATAATTTAGATCAGCGGTTCTCAATCTGTGGGGGAACCCCCCCCCCCCGTTGGTTGTTCCAAGGGATTTCTTTTTCTTGGTTTTGTTTTCTCACTATTCCTATCTTATAGATAGTAATTACTGTATTACTTATACGCTTCCTGTTAGTGATTTGTATGAAACAACCATCTTCCATTAGCTACATTACAATATATCCTTAATACTAACTACTGAACATCCATTAATATCTATTTCTACAGCCTGGATCTAAAGTTATTAACTTAGACTATTAACTGATAACTATATAGCTATAATACATTACTATTCTACTATACATTTTAATTTAAATAAACTTTTAAAACTTAGCATTAACACAATAGATTAACCACTAATTAATATTGATCAGTCTCTACTTATCTCCTTGTTCCTCCCCTTTTCCTTTTTTATGCTGTAACTATGTTTCTCCCTACTCTTTCTTCTCCTAAAATCCATCCATGTTAATCTGTCATCCTCCTCTTCCTCTGTGCTCCTACCACACATCTCCCAAAGATGTTCCCATGTTTATTTCTTTTAATCATCTTCTTTTCTTCATTTCATTGCCTAATCCAAATCTGGTCAATCTTTTTGTTTTTTTTTTTTTTTTTTTAACTTCAGCCAGGTTCCAAAATACGTTGGAACACCCTCTGCTTTTAACCATCTATATCATTTGTTATATCCTGATTCCTTTCTCCTTTGTCATATCTCTTTTTTGGGTTTCTCTATTAGTTCTTTCTATTTTCTTGTAACTTCCTGCCTCTTCCTCTTCTCCTAGTACCAACATATGGCTCTGTTTCTCTTGTCATCATAAACTCCTCCCTTTCCTCCTTCCAACCTCCTCTTATTTTGGTTCCTCCAACGTTTCTCCTACTCTCTTTCCAACATTCTCTTGCAAGCTTACCACCTTTTCCCTGTCTTAACTTCCATTCATAGTTTCAGCTTGCGTTCCCTACTTGTATCCTCACCAGATCCCTCTGAAGCTCTTACTACCATCTTCCTTCTTTCTTTCTAATTCCAAATTTCTGCTCTATACGCTGATACTGCTCACACCAACTTGTTGAATAACCATAATCTCCTCTTTTATTCTTTTTCAAATACTCCCTCTTCTATGCAGTATACTGATCTTATAACTATTACCGGCTTTTTCACTCTTTCCCCTATGTGCATTCCTTGACTTCCATTGTTCATCATCCTGTTTATCACCATAATGTAAATAAATTTTCTTACTTCCCCTATCTGTTTTCTTCTCCTGCTCCACTCCATTGTCGTCATCCTTCCCCCTTCTACCTTAAATCTAATTATTTTGCTTTTATCCATATTCAAACTCAAACTTTTTTCACTTAGGTACCTGACAAGCCTTTTTTATCAATTCCTCCATTTTCTTTCCATGCTTCACCAAAATCAGCATATTATTATTACATTATTTGAATAAAAAATATTTAAATTGTATTAGTTAAATTATAACTGTTTGTTATATATTTATTTTGGAATTATAAATAAATTTATAATTTAATTATATTATTAATAATAACATGAAAATTATAGATATATATAATGAAATGTATATACGTAAAAAATATATATTTGATGGAACCTAGGTTAAATAAACTTTAGTGGATATTAAAAATTCCATGTTGTTTTTATCATTTTATCAGTTTATTTACTAATCTATTGATTTCATCGAAATGTCTTTTCAACGAATTACATATTTCTCTACCTAATGCTTCCATTAAATTTTTATCTTCGCATGAATCTAATGTTTTATCACATCAATCGGGTCTTTGTTCCACCAAATATTTTTTTTTTAATTACCGAATCTTCTGAACAGTTAGCCTGCACTTGATAACAGGTTGGTGCCATAGGATAGGTGCTAATATGATTTTTTTATTTATTGGATTATCAGTTGTATGGAATCTCGTGTACTATACTATATACTATTTTACTCTACTTTATTAGATGTGATAATTATAATTGGTATAATTGCATAATTAGCTTTGTATAATCGAGTTCAAGAATACAAACCAAACGGTTAGGTATTTTTAACAAGAAAAGAAAAAAAAAACGTTAAAATAGCGATAAATAACGTAGTATATTAATTACAAAAATTTTGCACAGAAGTGCAAAGTTTGCCAAAAAAATCTTCCTTGGATAAACTAAATCATACGAGGGTAGCTTACAACACTACGTATCGCATTTTTATTACAACTAACGTCTCATCGAGTAATTCTATTGGTTTCAGATTTTTATGGAAGCAAAGGAAATATCACAATCAGAACTTGACTTTCTACTGCGATTTCCGTATATTCCCGAGTTAACCAGCCCTGTAGACTTTTTAACAGACGTCGGTTGGGGAGGAATTAAATATTTGAGCCAAATGGAGGATTTCCAAAATTTAGAAAAAAACATAGAAGGTGCTGCGAAACGGTGGAAGAAGTTTGTAGAATCAGATACGCCGGAACGAGAAAGTTTCCCACAAGATTGGAAAAATAAAACTGCTCTGCAAAGATTATGCATCATGAGGTGTCTTAGACTGGACCGTATGACTTACGCGATTAGGTATGTTCCTGTCATATTAACTCATTTAATGCTTCATGTTACATTACAAATCCTAGGAATTTATTTTCTCAATTATATCTTACTTAAATCATGTTATTCCTACAGAATTTCTGCGATGTCGTTTTTTATTCTACTGTCCATTTTATTGGGCCATTACAAGGTACCATTATCAAACACATTCTATAAACCCAGGCAAATGAGTGCATCATCTGCTATCTATGTACACCATACAATCATCATAACCTGTTTCGGCCGTAATGACGGTTTCAGTATTTGTTTAAGAGTTTCGTTAGAATCCAACCATTGTCCAGATCGTATACAATTATCGTCTTCTAAAATAACCTCTTGACTGCAAAGGTGAGCGTCGCAGATTACCAACCAACCGTATTTCCACAGAAAATGGAAAAAGGCTAAATTAACAGCCATCACACAAAAAAAAAAAAAAAAAAAATAAGTATAGATCGCTACTCACCCTCAAACCTGCGACCTCTAAGTATCTTACCTAACATAAGCAAAGTATTCGAAATAGTCATAAATAACCCCCTATAGTCTCCTTTTGCACAAAGATAACGTAACCCTAAAAGATAAACTCGGCTTCCTTAACAATCAATTTTTAATAATCTATACACTAAGCATCAAGAACTTGCAATTTCTTTAAATATTCAATTTTTTTGAATATCAAAGACTGATAAGAAAACTGGTTATATCAGGCAACGCTCATACGGTCATACGATTTACTGTCAAGTACCTCTACAACTATTTCCTTTTAAGGAGAGCTATACAATTATTCTAGACCTCTATTAGGTAAAAATGTTCATCCCGTGACCGCAGCTACGTTCGGCGACTAGTTGTCGCCTCGAGCTCAAGTTCATTATCACAGTTCTCGGACAATTATAATCGGGTTACTTATAAGATTAAAGTGTTTTTTTTATTTATTTATTTATTTAATTTTACAATTTGTCCAGAAGGACATTTGGTAAAATGTTATAACTTGAAAAATATAGCATGTGGATGGTTACCCCCAGCGGGGTTCCATCTTCCAGGTTGTTTATTGTTTTTCTATTGCGAGGTCTGCGGGATGCTTCTTCTTCAGTCTTCTTTCTATTACGGTTTCATTTGTTTCTGCAACTAGCTGGTTTGGGTGTATTGCAAGTCTTTCTTTGTACTTTTTTGCGTATCTAGCGATTTCCTCTTTAACTGTTGGAATTTTTAGATCTTTTCGGATGTCCTCATTTCTGACGTACCATGGAGCGTTAACTATTGTTCTTAAAATTTTTGCTTGTTCCGTCTCTATTTTATTTATGTGACTCATCGCTGCCGTCCCCCATAGTGGGACTCCGTACGTCCAGATTGGTTTGATTATTGTTTTGTATATATTTAGTTTATTCGTTGTGCTTAATTTAGATTTTCTATTGGTTAACCAGTACATCTTTTTCCTTATTTCACGTATTCTGTTTATTATAGATTTTATGTGATGCTTCCATGTAAGGTGTGTGTCTAAATGTATTCCTAGATATTTGACTTGCTTTGTATGTGCTATGTGGGCGCCGTTCAGTTGGATATCTGGTGTTGTTCCTTTTCTAAGTGCAAATGTTATGTGGTTGCACTTACTGGTGTTCGCTTTTATTTGTTTTCTTTGCAGCCACTTTTCTATTTTTGTAATGTGTTCTTGTAGTAGTGCTGCTGCTGTTTCTGGATTTGTGTGTCTCACTAGTATGGCCGTATCGTCCGCGAACGTAAGTATTTTGCTGTTAACAGTTGTTGGTATGTCTGCCGTGTATAATGTGTACAGTATTGGTCCTAGTACGCTTCCCTGCGGTACTCCTGCCTTGATATTCCTGATTTCTGAATATGTATCCTTTATTTTTACTATAAAGGTTCTATTATTTAAGTAGGATCCGAGTAATTTATAGATTTGTTTTGGAAATTGGTTTTTGATTGTTTGAAGGAGTTTTTCGTGGTTAACTTTGTCGAATGCTTTTTCGATGTCCATAAAGAGTGCCGTGCAATATTGTTTTGTTTCCAGTGCCTGTAAGATTTCATTCACGAGTCTGTGCATCTGTTCTATTGTGGAGTGTTTATTTCTGAATCCAAATTGATGGTCCGGTATTAGTTTTTCTTTTTCTATAATTGGTTTTAGGCGGTTATATATTACTTTTTCCAGCAGTTTGGAGAACGCAGGTAGTAACGATATTGGCCTGTAAGATGCAGTTAGGTGTGGGTTTTTGTTTGGTTTGGGTAACATTACGATCAGTGCTATTTTCCATAGTTTAGGAAAGTACTGTATTCTTAGAATTGCGTTGAATATTAGTGTTGTTAGTCTTATTGCCTTTGGGGGAAGGTTTTTTAAGATTTTTCCATTGATCAAGTCAAATCCTGGTGCTTTGCTTGTATTTGTTGCCTTAATTAAATTTGTAACTTCTTGCGCTGTTGTGCTGAGTATGGTGCAGCGTTTATCAGTTGTGTTGCTGGCATTTTCAACTTCTTCATTTGTTTGCCATCCGGGGATGCTGTTATTAATTTCGTACGGCGAGAATATATTTTGTAGGTGCTTTGAGAATTCTTCTGCCTGCTCTTCGTTGCTTCTGGCCCATGTGTTGTCTATTTTTCTGATTGCTGGGATTGATTTTACTGTTTTCTTCGCTTTGTTAGTGACTTTCCATAGGGAGTAGTTGGTGTTCTCATGCGTGGATAGTGATTCGATGAATTTTGTAAATTCGTTATTATAATGTTCCCATATTTTATTTTTTAATTCCTTTGCAAGTTTATTTAGGTTTTTCTTGTTTTCTCGTGTTCTCTGTTTTTGCCATTTTGCTTTCGCTTTTCTTTTTTCCCTGATTTTGTCTAGGATGTCCTGCGGAATAATTTTTGTTTGCCTGCTATTTGATTCATGGGTAGTGGTTGCCCGCGCTGCTTCCTGTATTATTTCTGTCAAAGTTGATACTGCCTGTTCAATGTGTTCAGGTGTTTTCAACGGGATATTGCAATTGATTTTGTTTTCGATTAATTCTTTGAAAGATTGCCAATTGGTGGTCTTATTGCATAGTGAATCTGTCCTGCTGTAAAGTAGTGGTTTGCTTGCGTATTCTATTATAATTGGTGTATGGTCGGAGTTAAGCTCAAGGCTGGTTGTTGTTTTTAATTTGCTTGCATTTAGTCCTTTTGTTATTGCAAAATCCAACAGGTCAGGTATTTTGTTGAGGTCTGTCGGCCAGTACGTTGGTTTTCCTGTAGATAGTACATTGAGGTTGTTGCTTCTGATGTATTTTTCTAATGTCCTCCCTCTCGGCGTATTAATTCTCGAACCCCATAATGTGTGCTTTGCGTTAAAGTCTCCCGCCGCTATGTATTTGTCGCCTAAGGATTGAAAGTAATCTTCCCATTTTTTTAATGTCATTTTGTGTCTCGGAGGTACATATACTGCTGATATCTGGAAGTAATTGTCATTGGTTGGTATTGTGACAGTGGTTGCTTGTAAGTGTTCTTGATTTGTTTGACTATGTAGGTGATGCTTGATATCATTTTTTATTATTACTGCAGTTCCTCCATGTGCTTTACCTGAGGGATGTTTTGTGTCGTAGATGGTGTAGTACGGAATTTTCATGTAACTTTTTAGAGTGAAATGTGTTTCTGAGACAAGTAGTATATCAATATTGTTTTGATACAAAAATGTTTTTGTTTCGTGGACTCGCTGTTGCAAGCCATTGGAGTTCCAGGCTGCTATTTTCAACTTGTCCATCTCTATTTTTTACTTAGCAAGTTTGTGAGTAGTTGTAGCATGATTGTGGTTTGTTGTACTTGTTGTCTTAATACTGTGTTTAGCTCGCTCATCATTTTTCCCAGCATTTCCATGCTTTTGGTGGATTGTTTGAGCATTTCTTTGATTTCTGTAGCGTCTTCGATGTTATTGCTTTGGTTCTGATTGCTTGTAAGCGTTGCTTGGCTAATGTTTTTGGTTACTTGTGCGTAGCTTCGGTTACTTTGGGGATCTATGTTTCTGATTATGGCGCTCGGTTCATATTGTGCTTTCAATGTCGTTTCGTTTTCCGTTGTACTTTGTTGTGGTTGGTAGTTATTGAGTGATCTGTTGCGAAGTGGTGGAAAAAGTTTACGTTGTAGTTCTTTCCTGATTTCACATCCTTTATAGCTGGCTGGGTGGTTTCCGTTGCAATTATAGCATCTAACTTCTTCTATTTTTCCTGTGTGTGGGCAGTGTATTGTTAGGTGATTTTTTGCGCATTTGACACATGCCGGGCTTCTGTTACAATAATTTTTTGTGTGGCCGTATTGTTGGCACCGCATGCATTGTGGTATATCTTTTTTGTATCGTGGCGGTTCTACTGTTACAATTGTATTTAGTATCTTTTTTATTTCGTAAATTTCTTTGTTATTGGGTCTGGGTTCGAGTTCTATTAAGAATAATGGTAAGGGTTGTTTCGTGTCATATCTTGTCATATTGTTTATTGTTCTTGTTTGGTGGCCAATTTTTGCTAATTCGTCGCTTAGTTTTTTTGTGTTGGTTTTTGGATGTAATCCTCTTATGACTATTTTGTAGCTCCTTTCCGTTTTGAGCTGGTATGTGTGGTATATAGCATTTTTATCCTTTAGTTCTTTTATCACTTTCCTATATACTTCGGGGGTATCTGTTTGGATTTTTACTTGTTCTAGTTTTGTTTGTTTTATTGTATAGTTCTCCTTTCCGACTGTATTGTTTAGTAGTTCTATAAGCGGGTCTATTATTTGGGCCTCAACAAATATTGGTGGTGGTTTTGATGTGTAAGTTGATTTGGTTGTGTTTTTGCTTGTCGGGTCATTGTCTATTTCTTCAGTTAATGAGCTAAAGGAGTTTCTTAAGGGTAATTCTTGCAGCCATCGCTGCTTTTCTGTGTCTGCGTTTGCTGTAGAACTTGCGCCTAGAATTATTTTTCGTTTTTTGCTTGTCTTTGCTAGTTTCCAGGTTTCGTCCTGGTAACTCCTTTCGTTGTCATATCTGCACTCCTCTTGTCTCCATTGCTCTTCCGTTTCTTCTGTTTCCATGTCGTTTTGGTTGTTGCTATTTTGCTGTTGTTGTTTCACACCTGGTAAATCTAACGACCCATTGATATAGTATTTTTCACCTTTAGTTGCAATCTTAATTGTTGGTATCTGCTGCTGCATTGTTTGGCACTTTCACTGTTCTTAACACTAAACCGTTTCACTTGACTGGAGCACACGTTTGCTTACGCACATCTGTTCTCCTCGGTTGCCCGAGCAGGACTGAGATTAAAGTGTTGCGGATTTTCCTAAGAACTCCAACGGGAAAGCCCGGTGTCCATTCATCTCCGACATATCTATACAGGGTGTACTGAAAATTGTGGTACAAGCTGAAAGAGGGTGATTCCTCATGCAAACGTAAATCGAAAATGTAGAGTAGCAATTTTTGATACAAGGCTCCGTTTTCGAGTAAATCAATTATAAATTTTCGTCCGCCTGACTCTCGTTATTTTCCAAGTACACGCGTACCTACACGATGGGACCCTATAATCCAAATTTTTTAAAAAGCTACGTAATATTTTATACATCTAGATGCACGTATAGAAATACCAGTGCTCTTCGCGTACATTCATATTATATTCATATAACATAAACAGTATTACATTTTTATATATTTTTTGTAAATGAATATTCAGTAAGAAAAAAAGTTACTTCGGCCTACGCTCAAACTGCATTGAGTGCACTCGTTCTCATCGTGGGGCACGTAGCTGCGCTCGTTAAAGGTCTTGAACTAAGAACGATGCGTCGTGAGTTCGAATCCTCGCCCTGATGAAAATATTTCTAAAAAGGGTTTCGAGAGCCCAAAATTCTCCTACCAAGTAATTATACAACAGGGAAAAAACAGAAGCAATCCAATCCCTCGCGTATCTTTGTGTGACGCTTTGATAAAAGCACCTCCAGGGTCCCGAGATCACTCACAAAAATGTATCTGAGAAGCTGTCAGAATACTCGTGGAGGTTTTAGCCGGTAGGAATCCGGCACTACCTTCTGCTCTATCCTCCTGCGTTCATTGCCCCACCGCAGGGTTGCAAGAAGGTGTCTATGAAGATTTCCTCCACGCTAAAAAAAAAAAAAAACTTTTTTGTAATATGAAAGAACTGCCTTTTTTTTGCGACCAGGTTTTCAGGACAGAGTTAAGAAGAAAAAACAATATCGTATATAAGCACCGCTTTACGGCGACTTAAATTCGAATAAATTATAATGCCAAAAAAAAAAAAAAAAAATGTAATTCAGACACACATAACATTGTATGGCTATGTCGTACCGTCATGTATCGGTACTTTTGCCTAATCCACCCCACAACTGAAATTCATTGTTTATTGTGGAGAACATATACATGTAATACTCCTCTTCTTGCACAATAAACGTTATAAAAAAAAGCACTCGTCCTCGTCCGATCACGAAAGTTAAGCAACGTTAGGCACGAGTAGTACTTAGATGGGTGGCGCCTCGGAACTCCGTGTGGTTTGTTGGCTTAATACTAACAACATCAAAACCAAATGTCATTCAGACGAAGATGCGCAAAATACTAGTACTCCAACTGACAAGCACTACACCATACCTAACACAACAACACAAGAAATTAGAATCATAATCGAGAAAACAAAAAACAATAAAGCACCAGGAATCGACCTAATCAATTGGAATACCTTGAAAACCCTTTCCTCTAAAGCAATACGTTTAATCACAATAATATTCAATGCAATGTTAAGAATCCAATACTTTCCTAATCTATGGAAGCTAGCACAGATCATAATGTTTCCTAGGCCAGGCAAAGGCCGCCCACACTAAACTGCATCTTACAGTTACTTGTGTTTTCCAACATATTAGAGAAAATAATATACGATTGCCTAAATCCAACACTAGAGAAAGAAAAACGATATAGCAAATACACTGGCTCGTCAACGAAATTTTACTAGCAATAGAAAAGAAACAAATACTGTACAGTCCCCTTCATGGGCATTGAGAAAGCATTTGACAAAGTGAACCATTGAAAGCCTCTTACAAACAGTCAAGAAACACTTCCCGGAACAAATCTACCACTTACTCAAATCATACCTAAGCAACAGAACTTTTGTGCTAAAAGTAGAGGATGTATATTCTGAAGTGAAAGACATTAAAGCAGGGGTACCGCAAAGAAAACCCACCCCTTGGTCTTAGGAACAATATTATACACAAGAACAGCAATCATATTACTACCAGAGCGTATAAAAAAAAAAAAAGAAAAATGACTGCAAGATAAAAGCAAACCCCAGTCACTTTAACCATATTACATTTACAATACGAAAACGGAAATCACCTAATATCCAATTGAATCACGTGCACGAAACACAAACAAAGCAAGTTAAATACCCAGGATTCCACTTAGACTCACTACTTACATGGAAGCAACATACAAATCAATTGTAGACAAAATACGGATAAAAAGAAGACAGATGTGTTGGCTAACTAGTCAAAACTCTAAAGTCAGTATGGAAAATAAACTAAAAATTTACAAAACGATAATAAAACCAATTTGGACGTACGGAATACTACTATGGGGAGAGCAGCAATGAGCCACGTAAATAAATTAGAGTCCTACAATCGACAATACTCAGGAACAATAATCAGCACCCCATAGTATGTCAGAAAGGAAGATATATGTAAAGACCTAAAGATTACCAATGGTCAAGGAAGAAATTGGCAAATGCGCAAAAAAATACAAGAAAAAAATGGCAACACATCCAAACCAGCTGGCTGCTGAAACGAGTAAAACCCATATAAAAAGAAAACTAGAAAGAAACCACTTCACTGACCTCATACTGGAAGATGGTATACCGCTGGTGGTAGCCATCCACATGTTATTTAGCAATAAAGTTAGAAAAATTTACCAAATTGTAAATTGTAAAATACAAATAAAATAAAATAAAATATCGAGTGTTATGTTACAGCACGGTCAAACCACGACCCTTGAACTTTGTAAGACAGAAGAGAACAGCTCTTGACCTGGTTCTTCGCATCTGCCCCGCTGTTCATCACTCAAGATCGGGCGAAGGATAATAGTTTGCTTCTTTTACCGAGTAGTTTATAACACTGTTGGCCCTTAAAGAGTTTTCGGGCCTAGACTCTTTGGTCTTGCTCAGCAGTGTCATAAATCCTTACCTATTCAATGGTCTTGAACAGTATAATAGCATTTTTTTACATATTATAGAAGTTTCATTGTAATATGTACGTATAAAACTTGTGTAAAAAGATGATACTGAATTTTTTACTATTTTAACGTGTAAGAAGCAAAAAATTACTTATTCAAACTAAGAGTATTTATTTAATGTATTTAGTACAAATTATTTTACTTCTATAGGAGAAAGAAAAAGTTTTGGTACTGCGTTATTCATAAATTTAAAAAACATACATAATCTTGACATTCTCGTAGAAACAATAACATTTCAAAAATCTATTCACCCTATCGTAGCATGTATAAGAAATAATTAATTATTTTCCTTTTCTATCCATCTCAAAAATCTGTTATTTATAAAAAAGAGCATTAAGTATAGCGGGAACACCTTGTATACTACCTGGTATAATATATAATAATAATACTAATTATAATAATACTAAGTTAAAACATTTCCTTTTTGCTTAAATTGTTTAAAATATTGTATTTCATGAATTTATTTAGGTGCTTCGTAGAAGAAAAGCTTGGTTCAAAATTTGTTGAATCCAGATCTCCACCTTTTCATAAATCCTTTGAAGAAACCAGTTCAATCACGCCTGTATTTTTCATTCTCTCTCCAGGTGTTGATCCGTTGAAGGCAGGAAATTTATTCAATAACTACAAACGTTTCTTATGCATAACAAATCTGTTAATTTTTTTTTTTTATTTACATAATATCACATCGGCTGATTAGTTATTAACAACCATATAGCATTGTGTTATCAATAGAGACAAAAATCCAGTAGTTTGTTTATAGTCTATTAGGATAGTTTCCAAAAGCTTATCAAGATTCGTCTGGATAAACTGTGTAAAAGTTTCCCAGCTTTAATGAA
The DNA here is from genome assembly GCA_905333015.3 of Bombus campestris. NCBI lineage: Eukaryota > Metazoa > Arthropoda > Insecta > Hymenoptera > Apidae > Bombus > Bombus campestris. The sequence goes on along the minus strand of HG995148.1, from coordinate 1,760,143 downwards.
GGAAATATTTATCTCAGGAAAGGGAAAGAAAATTTAACTGAAGATTCATAAGAATCTTTTGTGCTCTTTTTTGTTAAGTACTTCCCGCCTCCAAGGCTCTGGGCTAAGTATCGTGCGGTCCCTCAAAATCTGCTTACTAAAAGGCATTACTGCTTTCCCCACTCCGTAGGAAGATCCTTTAAACGACGTCTACTCTTTATTCTTTTTCCCATTCGCGACCAGACGCGTGCAATCGCGAAGTTGAGATACGACTCTGCGACTACAAAGTATATGGAAGATATATATAAGTGCTATGCACACGTGCGAAATAGTCGTGCGCGACTGAACGTCACTTTGCTGTTAGAATATCAGGAGTCCTTACTCAAGATTTTTTTTTATATATTTGTCTAATATATAACACTATTAACTTATAATAATAATATATATGTATGATATTGTATGCAATATATAACACAATATAGGGTGAAACTGTAGAAACGTTATCTACCCTCGAATTTCTATGATTTTTGGATATATCCTAGAAATATTTTGAACAACTTTTACCTAATTACTATACTGCATATATGGAGTGAACTTGCTTAGTTTTCAATAGGTTGGTAAGAAACTACCGGTTCAATTATATTGTATTTCTGCCTATAGTTGTTCATCTGTGACAGCGTATGCGTCGGTCTGGTTGCGAGTCGTCGGTCACTTACCTTCTGTGTAATAACAATTATTTAATTATTTAATATTTGAAATTAATACATTGATGATATTCACTTTAAATTGAGTTATAAGTAACCAGCTATAACGGACTCTTGCAGCCTCGCATGTGTGCGTTGCACACGAAGCTTTTAAACCCATCCGACCCTCGCTTTGAAAGAGAAGATAAGTAACCGACAGTCGGTAATCAAACTAACGCACTCGCTGTCACAGTTTCACAACTGTAAATGCAGTATTCACTGTAGTGATATCGGTAGTTTTTCGCGAATATCCAGGAAACTAAGCGAATTCACTTCTTATATAGGAAAATATTCTTATTTGAAATATCGATTTCTACGACATATTTAAAAACATCGAAATCGAAGAGTGGTTAACGTTTCTGCAGTTCCTCCTACCAAATCGTATTCTCTTCAACGCTATTTAATTTTCATGCGAAAGATTTTTCCATAAAGTAAGTTATTTTGTAATAATGTTTCAAATGATGAAGTTAGATACTTAATTCTATTTAGCGTAGATTATCATATATTCAAAGGAATAGCTTTCTGTCCGTGAAAGTGTTGTATCGATGTGGAGTAAATACGCCTGCTTTCATCCTTCTTTCTTTCCGTAGAGGAATTATCGACAATGCTCCTTCAATGCGAAACAGTTTAAATTCACCTCTAGCCTTTACTAAATCAATATGGCGTCTATCCCGATTAGGAATGCGGCATTTATCCTAATTATCTTGAAAAGATGTTACACCTTTCCATTACCATGCCGTGTATCGGAAATCGTTAATTTTGGCATTGGATTATTCCACGTCATCTCCTACGCGAAACACAAAGTATATTGTGAAAAACTACGTACTTTTAGTTACTATGATAATCCGAATGATCACGCAGTATAATTACGAAGCTAAAATGTGATGTACTTATACAGAAAAACTGCAAAATCTTGATAACTAGTAAACGAATTTTACCTCTGTCTTAGTATGCTGCGACACGGTGCCTCCTTTCGGTGCGAAATTTCGCCCTACAATCAGCCTATTTTTATAATTTCACATTTTTGCGATACCATATCCATAACAAATTTCAAGTACCATTTTTCGGTACAGTTTTTCGCATATAGAAAGAAGTATAATGATTTTTCAGATAAATGTTTAGGTTGACAAATGTAGACATTGGAAAAATCTATAAAATAAGACGCACAAGGTTAGGAACCTTCCATATGATGATTTGCAAAAGGATAGAAACCGTTAAGATGTGCTTTTCCTCATTCGTTTGTTATTCGACATTCGTAATGATGAAAGGAGAGCACTAATGAATTCGTACAAACGCATTTCGAAATTTCGTGAAACTCTTTTAGTTTTTTAGTTTACCAGTTACTGATTTATTGCACGTTAAACTGATTGTGAATAGTGATGTTGAATAATATATCAAGGAGAATCCCGATTGTGAAAAATGATATCTTATACGGAAAAATATTTGTCGGGTTAACATTATGATTAGAGTTAGGGGCGTGTAATGAATATTCTCAGGAATTAGCCATCGTGGTTATGTAATAGAGAAGATATCTACTCATACGGATGTGATCATTACAGAATTTGACAAGTAGCCGTGATAACTAGACATTTGAGATGCTAATGACAATGATCCTAAGTTCAATAACGAATCCGCGGTCAACGGGACAACGAATATACTCAAAAGCCTAAGTCGGACTCTTTGCTGAAACGTGAAATATCCATTGATCGCAAAGACGCCGTTCCACTCGCGGACGAGATCATACGAGAATGTGTCTCTCCGTCACCGTGACGCTGCAGAGAAAAACTATGATGGGGTGTGTCTCAGGGCGCGAGATCATCGGATTCGTCGAGGAAAGCCTTCGCTCGAAGAGAGAGGGAAGTGGACGTTACTGTTAATTGGTTAATTTCTATGTTGGTGGTTAGAAAAGGATTCTAGCCACCCCTGAGAGAAAGTTGATAGCGGGAAGCGTCGCACGTGAGGAAAAACAGATCTTCCGCATCCTCCCGCAGCAGATGACAAATCTACGGACTGCTAGGATAAAGATCGTTTGTAAATTTGGAGGACCTTAGTTAACTAAACCTTAAGATCTATGGCGGGACCACCAGGCTAGTCGAACATATACTGTGAACAATGCATCGATATCTGGCAATTATTCTACCCGAAGAATAGGGCCTGTGTGTGGCAAGCCAGTAGGCAGAGACCGTTGGAATGCTGGGCATCGGCGCCGCTATCTCTTCTTAAAGAGAGCCATGCAGTTCTACACCTCTGCCAGGCAAAACGTCCATCTCGTGACCGCGGCTACGTTCGGCCACTAGTTGTTGCCTTGAACCCAAGCTCGTAATCGCAAATCTCGGGCAACTACAATCGGTTTAATTCACAAGGATTGATTTAGTTTACAAAGACAGTGTTGGGAAATTTTCTAAAGAATTCCAAGGGGAGGGCCCAGTGTTCTTTCATCTCCGACATATTTATTTTCAGTGAGCAGATTTAACATACAAATTATTAGTAATGAATATTACTATTATTTTCTATATAATTATTTTGTTGTTTATTATTGCGTAAAGACATGCCGCAGAATTTTTATGTAGAAATGATCTTTAAACACACACTTAAAGATAATGTATGAACGTTTGCAGATGTTATTGTACTAGAAACATCGAGGAATAAAGACATTGTCATGTATGAATTGTTTACAAATCAGAAACCGTGTGCATATAAATTCATACATCCTTATTAAGCAATATCACAAGTGAATTTATTTAGAAATGAAACGACTGGTGAGACAAAATGAAAGGGATGATGAATCCCTTCTTCATAAAATTGTATTTATATTGTCTTTGGTTGAAAGATAAAAAAGTAACGTTCAAATAGCCAGTATACAAAACAGAATATTATCCATAAAAATATTATTATACCGGATACTTTGGTGATCTGATGCATGCAGTACAACCTGAAATAACCGAAAATATATGTATTTATATTAGTTCCTATTTTTGTGTACGAAGATACTTTTATATGCACCTTGATAACCGTTGTCGGGCTGTTGACTTAAACTCTTGTTTTAGAATAAATTTCCTAATTCCCACCAGGTAAATTGCGATATACTTCTCCAAATCCAAATCCTCTAAATCTAGTTTGAGCATATCGCCGTCACGTAACATTTTCACCTTCCTCGCCAAGTCGGAACAGTTATCCCTTTGGAAAGTCCATTCGTTCAAGGTGAAAAATGCAAATGATTTGAACAGCTTATTGCCATTTCTGAGAATTTTCATCATTCTAAAATATTATTTTTAATTGTTATTATAGATGAAAACAGAGATTATCCCAGAAAGATTATTCTCGTTGTTCGACGATCGATCGAATACTCACATTGGTTTACTACCTCGGAGTCTTAAAAAGATATCTATGGCGAATGCAAGCAAAACACGAGGAAATACACTCAGAAAGTTGTAAATATATCTATTAGTTACGACTGAACAACCTGGGTACCATATCGTATCGTTCAGCGGGGTTTCTATGCTACATTTTACCATTGCATCTACCATCTGACCAAACCTTGTCAATTGGAACATTTACATTATTACAATTATTGAAATTATACTTAAAGCAAAGTTTATTATCATCTATGCATCTCGGGAAATATTATGCAATTTCAATAAATATTATTTATATCTTTACTTTTCTAAATTGAAGTATTGGGAGCAAAAGTGGACTTTTGTATTCTACACTTGTTCGCGCTTTCATTGTCCATGTTACTTAAATATACTGAAGTTTTTGGAATACTCTAACAATCGAAATACAATAGTTGAAAAAAATTCGTAATAAATATTACGTAAAAGGGTATGCGTTGCTCGTGCAGTTGTATACTTTAACTTCACGATCACGATGTAGCGTGACATGCCATGCAGTACACATTATCACGTCGACTACGAAATCGATAGGCACTACATCCAACCTTGTATCCCTCCTACCTCGTACCGCTGTTGTACATCCTCTGCCGATTAGTACAAAAGTACCTGGTAATATTAAATTGGTTTAGAAAATATTTGTGATTTCGGATTACCAGAAATGTAACTCTAAATACATGGTAATAAATTTTCGTAATAGTGAGCAACAACAAATTTGAACTATAATAATGATTATCTAATGATAAGCCTCTCATTTAGGCTCTAACAAACTAATCGATTAACTCTACTTCTACTGCTGTGAAATGTAAGGGGTATTGAACAATTATCATTGAAAAAGATTTATGTAAATACCTGTAACTGCAGATATTTTCTCTACCCAACCAGGGCATGGTTCTTTCAAGGAAGCACTAATTACGCTAGGCCGTACTATCGCAGCTGGCATATCTTTACACTTGCTTGCTACAATTTGCTCTGCTAAATTCTTACTGAATGTGTATGTATTTGGATAAGTTTTTAAAATCCTCTTTTCCAGCAGGTTGATCGACGTTTTGTCGAATTTGTCACACATATCGATCACCTCTGAAGGACTCAAGCTCGTGCTGCAAAGTCAAGAATAAGTGAACATATTCTTCATGGTATAATTGCAAATATAATATTCGTAAACCATAGAACGTTTGCGTATAATTTATTCGTACGTATAAACTTTTTCCTCAATGTTATGTAGATTCACATTACTGTAAGCTGTGCTGACATGGACGAAGCTAATTGGATGCTTTAGTTCGTTCCAAAGCTCGATGATACGAGCGGTACCCTTTGCATTTACATTAACAGCCACGTGCAACGGCTCGTTGAATCTCACAGTGGCCGCGGCGTGAAACACTATGTTTACTTTCTCTAACAATAGATTTCTATCTTCTTGCGAAAGACCTAAATTCGGCAGACTAATGTCACCTTTGACGGCGTAAACTTTGCTAAAAACTGCAGGATGCTTTGCTTTGATGTCATCGTAAATCTGAAGGCGAAAAAATACCAGTTCAATTTCAGAAAAGAAATTAAATCAATTTAGCTCCTGAGAGGCTTAAACATTGAAAGAAACAAAAATAATATTTACGAACAGGATCATGTAGGAGCTTCTCAAATTGTTGTTCCACCGTTTCGTTAGTTTTTGAACGAATTAGTATAAAAATAGCAGCAATGCGTGGACACATGCGGGTAAGTTTTTCCAGGAGACCTTTTCCAACGAAACCGGTTGCTCCAGTCAAAAGAATCCCACAACCGGCGTAGAATTCTTCGAGTGAGTTGGTCTTATTCAATCCTTTATTGATCCCATTTTCGTTCGTTTCTTTATTGATTGTATTCATGTTTCAGAATTTTAACACTTTCAGTCCCAATATGTGCCATGGAGTAACAAATAGTAAGTGTAGAAATTTGTAAAATTATGTACAAAGTTTATTATAGCTGAGATTTTTTTATATATTACTTTCGAATGAAATGTACAGATAATATTCACGAAGAGAAACATAATTCATCAAGAATGTTTTCGTTTTGCACGAATCAGATAATTATCAATTATGTCAATGACTCTTCCATTGTAATTTAAAAATATTTCTTCTATATGGTAGACATTAATTAAAAAAAGCGAAAAGTTAAAAGACCTATTCAAGGAGTAAATACACTTTTCATGTGGCTGCTCATTAATTTGTATTATTACACATTATTCCAAGAGAGGATATCTTAATTAAAACTTCCAGTATAAGTTTGAACAATCTTTTTGTATTTCCTTTGGCTATTTCATTTCTTATCTTGGGTGTATGTATGCGAATATTGTGATATGTAGTGATTAGTAATTTGCGTGGAATATGTGTGTGGTCGTGCGAGACAATGCTCGCCCACATTTAGTAGCTCCTCGAGAATACATAATACGTATGTGAGTCAAAACGAAGCTAATTTTCTATAAATAGCAATGAGTATAATCTGTAATCGATGATTTTTCGCTTTCATGTAAAAAACAAAGTGCAATTCTTTTGTTCTCCATTTTCATCTTATTTTGGCTTCAAGATTCTGTAACCAAGCACCCTGTGTAAGTACCTAACTCCCTCCCCCGATTTATCCGTGCACCGATTTTATTATCCGATATTATCCGATTATCCAAATACCGGAACAATCTATTATCCGAACATAATGTTTCCTTATAACGGATGCCCCTTCTGTTAAATACGTACTGTATATATACATATACAGGTGGCATAAGGTGGTGTAAATGCAGTAGAATTTGCAAATATATATAGTGTTGAGAAAGGCCAAATGACATATGTTGTATGTACTGATATAATGAACTGGCTCCACTGCGGAACAGCTAATGAAATGATAACGCAGAGTTGCCTTTTCAAACGTATGTATTCGAGAAATGGCCTTAATGATTCAAAATACAAAAAGATTGTAGCTCTTCGCAGTTAATTATGTTGAAAGAATTATGTAACTTAATGGCCAAGATGATATGGCCAGAATCCATATATATTTAAAGGAACTGTCAATCAATCTTAATCTGTATTTGAACAAATAAAATTTCATATGAAAATGATTTTTCCATTATCCGTACAATATCATCATATTCGAAGAAAAATTTTGTCGCAGAATCTAAATAATTGTCAGGCATTTATTTAAAGAAAGTGATAATTAAAATAAGGGAAATGTATTTTATCAACAAGTATACTCCAGTTTATTTGCGTATGTTTCATTCTATTTTATTAAAAACAAGCTTTCTGTACCATTGAACACGTTGACTGCCACGACACCCGTATTCTGGTGTCGCTTATTTGACTACTTGTGAAGGATCGTCGTAGTTACTTGGAAATATATTCCAGAGGAAATAATAGAATTATTGAATTCTTATAAAGCTAATACGAAAATGGTTTATTAAAAAAATTACTTAGAATGTAAAACTTCTTTTGTGCCAATCTTTTGTGCTCGGTCCATTAGACGTCTTTTATTTGCATAACATACTTTGCATGCGCGTCTAATGCTTCTTCCGGAATAATTTTTCCGAACGGCGATATTATGCTGACTCCGTCGAAGCCAAGGATTTTTTGAATTTTCAGACAACTCCAATAACTTTGCAGCTAATAACTTTCTAAATATTCTAATATTTATATCCTTCCTTGTTGCAATTTTGTAAACCATCAAAGCGTTTACAACAGAAATACCCAGAAAGAGTTGATCGCCAAGTTTTCTGTACCATCTGAATACTTTCTAATTTTGGTGGCATGAGAAACCATTTGGTAGGAATAATCTATACCACACTTTCCTTCATTATATTCAACACCTAGTGATTTTAATATTGCGAACGAACGAAACGAGAGATCATTCTTGAGGCTACCACTTGAGCGTCTCGCATTGCTAAAATATCGATGGGAGTACCAGTAGTACTTCCTTTTAGTACTTTAGTAGCAGAGAACGCTTGGTACTGCAGCGCGCGTGACCTGAAGGAGATTTCCTTGAAAACACGCGTGGCAGTCAACGTGTTAAAATGTAAAATAACTAAAATATATCGCTTGATTAATATAGTCTCCGCGGAGTGTATTTCCAACTTTCATAAACACGCGTAGTCGAAGCAAGCCTTAACAATAACTTGAGAAATACCGTTCATAATCTAAACTTTTTCCAGAAAACAGCTAAAGTTTCACGCAACTATCACATAAAGTCGAATTTTCCGATCACCTTTACTGATTCGTTATAAATTATTGAATAACCACAATAATGAACCATTTTTACTGCGTAAAATGTAGAATACAAGATAAATATTTGAGAATTCAAAAACTTCATTTAAACTATTGTAGTAATTAATGATGCGATGGTATTTTCTTGAACATTCGATATTGCTAACGATGATTAGTATTTAATAAAAAACACGATTGGAATATAGTATGATAAGGAATTTCCTGTTACCTGTTGCTATTTCCACTCTGTATTCTTTACCAAAGATTAAGCAAAGGTGCGTCTTCGCGATAGTGGATACCGACACGTCTGTCGCACTACTGAAACGATATACGACGTGATACTCCTCTAGATACTCATAGTTTTAATAACACCACCCTACCACTGAAACTGGATAATATTATGCATGAATGATTTTAGTTATAGAATTTTAGCATTTTAGAATTTAAAAATTTTACAAGAATACGATTTTATGATTATCATTGCAGATAACTTTTTATTGATTAAAATGGAGGTAAAAGAAGGAAAATAGTTGAATTGCAAATTTCATTTCATATTACGAACGATCCACTTTGCTGAGATTCAAAAACAACAACGCACTATGAGTGTAGAAGATATTCTCACAGTACTTAACTTTAATAAAAATTAGAATTATGGTCGAATACCGTTTAGTAAGAAAACCTTAGCTAATAAAAAATATATACATATCCTTTCAAGTCTGTGAAATAATTGAAAAAAAAAAAAAAGATTCGATACCAGTTCCTGTTGTGAAAATATTAATATCTAGCGAATGCTGAAAATATATGTGTAACATCTATTCGTGCAATTACTGTTTCGTAGTATACAATGTACGTGAAACATAATTTTATCTTGACATAAATAAGAACATCCACAGCACAATACTACTAACACATTGGCGTGGATTTTGTATCATGTTTGGAAACACTTAACAATAGCCCTGCAATATGAGCATTATTGAAAATATATAAATAAAAGTATTGATTCAGCATATTTCATCATAAAATTATTTAAAGAAGGCTTTCCTAGAAATTTTTTTTTTTATTCAATATTTTCCATTCACAATTTGTCCAATTTGGACATTTGGTAGAATTTTTTAGCTGTATAATTATCATGTGAGTGGCTACCCCCAGCGTGGTTCCTAGAAAAATGGAATAATATCTTAAGTAGAATTTTCATCAATCTGGTAAATTCTATGTCACGATATTTGCAAGCCATAATGGAATCAAAAGGAAACTTTACTATCAGGAAACGGTCGCGAGTAGTGAAACTCAGATTTTGGTAAAACTTGAGACTCGAAGGGCGGCGCAAAATATTAAACACGTATCATGTTTTAATTATGGCAACTCGAGTTTATGAGGTAATCACACCCTAATGTTCAACCCCTAAAAGATTATCTGGGATACAGTTAAAGTAGAGAAATATTTGAGAATACAAATTTCAGCGTATTAAACAAGAATACTACAGTTAGTAATAAATTTTCAAAAATGTTTGAGGAGATTACGTCAGTCATGTTTATTTGAAAAATTACGGTATCAATGTACATGACAAAAGACATTTTTTGTATAAAATGCTACTATACATTATACATATATGTATATATATACATACATATGATTTCCTCACTAGGTAATTTTAATATCCTATTTATATTCCGACGTGTCGTTTCCTTTTTATAACGACGGCGGAAAATTAGCGTCGCCAGCGATCAACGCTTCAAGCACCTTAGTAGATGACGCAACAATAGTTGTGACCATCAATGCTATAATTCGAGACTGTTTATTGAAATGAATAAGCATTATAAATTTTACACATCGATAATTCTCCTAATTTTTATCTATTACATGCATTTTTAATTTTATTGTGTGCCAAGTTCAGTAGTGTCGAATCTGAGGAACCAGGTGCTGCATGAGAAGCGGGTCTACATTCTGTTACCAATAATACACACGTTTCGTTGGAAAATTAGCCAACTAGTCGACTATGACATGAGTCGTGAGCAATCGTGTATAGAACAGATAGAGTTTACTCCTTTGCTTTAACTTTGTACAGTTTGCCATAAAGTTGCAGAAGTAAAAACAGAAAATATAATGCATATGTCATTGATGCCGGCACATAATTCCATTTTTGATTAATTTTTTCGAGTTATAACATAAGGTTGTTTGCTAGCCCAAATTGCGTCATTTGATGACCAAAGTATCAGTCTCTTTATACTTACTCTTGGTACACCGTACACGATATACATATGAACTGAATATTATGTAACGTGTTAATGCATTTCGCAATATTTTAATAAATTTTATGATTGATGAATCTGAAAGGACGCAGCATTGAACGCACAGGTAGCGGATGAGAAGAGGAAAACTGACGGAAAACGATCGGTGGGGGGCGAAAAGAAGGCTAAAGCGGAATTTTATTTAATCACTCTGTTATTTCGTACAAATACCAGAAAAAATAATTGGAAAAGGTGTCACCATACTCATGAGTCATATTAATATGCGATTGTATTCACCAAACCGTAGTTTCTATGTACTAGCTTGACTGTTCGTTTTACGACACAGTTTTTTTTTTATTTATTTATTTATTTAATTTTACAATTTGTCCAGAAGGACATTTGGTAAAATGTTATAACTTGAAAAATATAGCATGTGGATGGTTACCCCCAGCGGGGTTCCATCTTCCAGGTTGTTTATTGTTTTTCTATTGCGAGGTCTGCGGGATGCTTCTTCTTCAGTCTTCTTTCTATTACGGTTTCTTTTGTTTCTGCAACTAGCTGGTTTGGGTGTATTGCAAGTCTTTCTTTGTACTTTTTTGCGTATCTAGCGATTTCCTCTTTAACTGTTGGAATTTTTAGATCTTTCCGGATGTCCTCATTTCTGACGTACCATGGAGCGTTAATTAGTGTTCTTAAAATTTTTGCTTGTTCCGTCTCTATTTTATTTATGTGACTCATTGCTGCCGTCCCCCATAGTGGGACTCCGTATGTCCAGATTGGTTTGATTATTGTTTTGTATATATTTAGTTCATTCGTTGTGCTTAATTTAGATTTTTTATTGGTTAACCAGTACATCTTTTCCCTTATTTCACGTATTCTGTTTATTATAGATTTTATGTGATGCTTCCATGTAAGGTGTGTGTCTAAATGTATTCCTAGATATTTGACTTGCTTTGTATGTGCTATGTAGGCGCCGTTCAGTTGGATATCTGGTGTTGTTCCTTTTCTAAGTGCAAATATTATGTGGTTGCACTTACTGGTGTTCGCTTTTATTTGTTTTCTTTGCAGCCACTTTTCTATTTTTGTAATGTGTTCTTGTAGTAGTGCTGCTGCTGTTTCTGGATTTGTGTGTCTCACTAGTATGGCCGTATCGTCCGCGAACGTAAGTATTTTGCTGTTAACAGTTGTTGGTATGTCTGCCGTGTACAATGTGTACAGTATTGGTCCTAGTACGCTTCCCTGCGGTACTCCTGCCTTGATATCCCTGATTTCTGAATATGCATCCTTTATTTTTACTATAAAGGTTCTATTGTTTAGGTAAGATCCGAGTAATTTATAGATTTGTTTTGGAAATTGGTTTTTGATTGTTCGAAGGAGTTTTTCGTGGTTAACTTTGTCGAATGCTTTTTCGATGTCCATAAAGAGTGCCGTGCAATATTGTTTTGTTCCCAGTGCCTGTAAGATTTCATTCACGAGTCTGTGCATTTGTTCTATTGTGGAGTGTTTATTTCTGAATCCAAATTGATGGTCCGGTATTAGTTTTTCTTTTTCTATTATTGGCTTTAGGCGGTTATATATTACTGTTTCCAGCAGTTTGGAGAACGCAGGTAGTAACGATATTGGCCTGTAAGATGCAGTTAGGTGTGGGTTTTTGTCTGGTTTGGGTAACATTACGATCAGTGATATTTTCCATAGTGTAGGAAAGTACTGTATTCTTACAATTGCGTTGAATATAATTGTTGTTAGTCTTATTGCCTTTGGGGGAAGGTTTTTTAAGATTTTTCCATTGATCAGGTCAAATCCTGGTGCTTTGCTTGTATTTGTTGCCTTAATTAAATTTGTAACTTCTTACGCTGTTGTGCTGAGTATGGTGCAACGTTTATCAGTTGTGTTGCTGGCATTTTCAACTTCTTCATTTGTTTGCCATCCGGGGATGCTGTTATTAATTTCGTACGGCGAGAATATATTTTGTAGGTGCTTTGAGAATTCTTCTGCCTGCTCTTCGTTGCTTCTGGCCCATGTGTTGTCTATTTTTTTTATTGCTGGGATTGATTTTACTGTTTTCTTCGCTTTGTTAGTGACTTTCCATAGGGAGTAGTTGGTGTTCTCATGCGTGGATAGTGATTCGATGAATTTTGCAAATTCGTTATTATAATGTTCCCATATTTTATTTTTTAATTCCTTTGCAAGTTTATTTAGGTTTTTCTTGTTTTCTCGTGTTCTCTGTTTTTGCCATTTTGCTTTCGCTTTTCTTTTTTCCCTGATTTTGTCTAGGATGTCCTGCGGAATAATTTTTGTTTGCCTGCTATTTGATTCATGGATAGTGGTTGCCCGCGCTGCTTCCTGTATTATTTCTGTCAAAGTTGATACTGCCTGTTCAATGTGTTCAGGTGTTTTCAACGGGATATTGCAATTGATTTTGTTTTCGATTAATTCTTTGAAAGATTGCCAATTGGTGGTCTTATTGCATAGTGAAACTGTCCTGCTATAAAGTAGTGGTTTGCTTGCGTATTCTATTATAATTGGTGTATGGTCGGAGTTAAGCTCAAGGCTGGTTGTTATTTTTAATTTGCTTGCATTTAGTCCTTTTGTTATTGCAAAATCCAACAGGTCAGGTATTTTGTTGAGGTCTGTCGGCCAGTACGTTGGTTTTCCTGTAGATAGTACATTGAGGTTGTTGCTTCTGATATATTTTTCTAATGTCCTCCCTCACGGCGTATTAATTCTCGAACCCCATAATGTGTGCTTTGCGTTAAAGTCTCCCGCAGCTATGTATTTGTCGCCTAAGTATTGAAAGTACTCTTCCCATTTTTTTAGTGTCATTTTGTGTCTCGGAGGTACATATACTGCTGATATCTGGAAGTAATTGTCATTGTTTTGTATTGTGACAGTGGTTGCTTGTAAGTGTTCTTGATTTGTTTGACTATGTAGGTGATGCTTGATATCATTTTTTATTCTTACTGCAGTTCCTCCATGTGCTTTACCTGAGGGATGTTTGGTGTCGTAGATGGTGTAGTACGGAATTTTCATGTAACTTTTTAGAGTGAAATGTGTTTCTGAGACAAGTAGTATATCCATATTGTTTTGATACAAAAATGTTTTAGTTTCGTGGACTCGCTGTTGCAAGCCATTGGAGTTCCAGGCTGCCATTTTCAACTTGTCCATCTCTATTTTTTACTTAGCAAGTTTGTGAGTAGTTGTAACATGATTGTAGTTTGTTGTACTTGTTGTCTTAATACTGTGTTTAGCTCGTTCATCATTTTTCCCAGCATTTCCATGCTTTTGGTGGATTGTTTGAGCATTTCTTTGATTTCTGTAGCGTCTTCGATATTATTGTGTTACGTTTTTATATGTTATTGTTCGGTTTACTTTTACCGTTAATTTTAAATTCGGGTAAATAGTAGCTGCTGCCACCAGAAACAATCTAAGGATTGTTTCAATTAGAATTTTTCGTTGTCGTTATCTTTTAGTAATTTTATCGACAATTAAATATCGATGAGTAGCGTCGACCGATGTTCAACGCGATTGCCAACTAAACTCCACGTTTCTGCTAACCCGCTACGCGCAGGAGTACTGGCACGGGAGAGGATTAAAATTGACGAGAATGAATGCTCGTTTAATCTAACAAATATTTTCCACAACAAGAGTTTATTCTGATTTTGGTTGGTTATTAACAGAATTGTTTAGAATAATCGAATTTGCAATCTTTCGCGATACACTTTACTAATTACAAGATTCGAATTTAAGTGATATTCGACGTTTTACAAATTGACAAATACTAGCACGTCGATTAACAAAAACTGACAAGAACTGAGAATTAAATGAAACAAAGAATTAAAACTAGAGAACTAAAGAATTGAGGAACTTAGGAACTAAGAACTAAGGAATTAAAGAACTAAAGAATCAAAGAACTTAGGAACTAAGAGCTAAGGAACTAAAGAACTAAAGAATTAGAATTTAAAGTTAATGAAATGTTAGGAATTGCGGAATTGAGATCTAACCGCTATAAACCAAGAAATTACTTGCCAAAAGTTGGGTAACTGATCACCAAGAACCCAGGAATCAATCACCAAGCACTGAGGAACTAATCACACAGAACTAAGGAATTATCTGAATAACAAATCTGAATCGCAATCTAAATTATAACGAACTGAAGAACAATAATGATCGTACTTCCAACTTGCTACGTTTATTTATACTCCGATCCATCGCAGAAGAAGGGGAGGGGGCGTCATGTGGCGGTTTGCGAAGCTAGAATTCGGTTTCTAACGAATTTGTTAAATTCGTTCGAATTGAAACACCGTCTCGCGCTATTGGTGGGTTTTAGCCTTTGTTACGGCGTGTGCGTAGCGCGGGACGTGACACCCCCGCCCTTGGAGTTCAAATTTCCGGAGGAAATTTGATATTGTACTGCATCGCTTTCCGTGATCATTCGTCTTTTTTCGTTTCGGTTATGCGCTAGTTTCAACTTATTTAAATGCACTGTTCGTGGGATCCCCTTAACTTCAATCTTGACGTTTTGATTTTCTAAAACTTCCAACACTTTATGCGGTCCTGAATATTGATCGGAAAGTTTTCCTCTGCTGGGTTCCTTTAATAGATATACGAGGTCTCCGGTTTTGAAGTTCTGTGGGTTAATCCTTCTGTTATAGTATTCCTTCGATTTCAACTTGGATCTTATCAGATTTTCCCTTGCTATTTGTTGCACGGTGCTGATTTTATCGAACAAATCTCTGAGGTATTCCGTGTATGTTGGTTCCATGTCCTCTTCGATTATTGTTTCGCTTGTGGGTTCTCTGGCCAGGTGTCCAAACACTAATTCGTGCGGAGAGAATTTTGTTCCTTCGTGCACCGAGGTATTGTAGGAAAACATGGCTAATTCCACCCATTCGTCCCAGTTTCTGGAATTCTCGATATATAACTTAAGATATTCCGTTAACGCGTGGTGTGATCTTTCGATAGAACCGTTACTTTGTGGGTGGTATGCTGTCGTGGTGTATCTTTTTATCCGAAACTTCTCTGCTACCTTTTTTATTAAGGAAGATGTGAAGTTTGTTCCCTGATCGGTCAAGATCGCTCTTGGTGAGCCGAATCGACAAATGAATTGTTTAATAAAAGCGTCTGCTATTTCGGCCGAAGTGATGCCTTTGATCGGGATCCCGAGCGAATACTTCGTTAATAGGTCTTGTATCGTCAGTATGTATTTGTTTTCCCTTGGTGTTCTTGGTAGTGGACCGACGATGTCCATGCTGATTTTGTCAAATGCCTTGCCCGGTGTATCAGTGAGTACCATTGGTTGCTTAGTTTTTATCCTGGTTAATTTTTTTAATTGACATTCCTTGCATGTCCTTACGAATTCCTGGATTTCTTTCTTCATATTCTTCCAATAATAGTATTGTCGTATTCTCTGGTAGGTTTTTGTTACTCCTTTGTGTCCCGCTACAGGTGATTCGTGTTTTTCTCGAATTATATTAGTTCGTGTTTCCACTGGTGGGGTGATTACCTCCGCGGTACAAATACAGTCTGTCACACAAGAGCGTGTCTGCGATATCTGCGAAACCTGACACCTAATCAGAATGAGATAAAAAGAATGTAAACAAACGAAAACTTCTCTAATACGCGTTGCTGAATACCTTTCAGTTTCATTTGAAACAGTGAAAGGAACAGAGCTTTTTAATATGAGTGCCGCGTACGCGAAACGTCGAAAATCGTCTGGCATGGGCGAATGAAAACAGAGATCGTGATTGGAGTAATATAATATTCACTGATAAATCTTCGTTTTGGGCATGGTGTCCTATTAGGCAAGCTGAGAGGAAGACGTATCACAAAAATAAGAACACTTGTACATCACATTCGAAAGATATGGAGGTCGTTACCAGAATCCTACGCTCAAAAATTAGTCGAGAGTATGCCGAAACGATGTCAAGCTATAATCGCTAATGGAGGAGATTGGACACCCTACTAAGTAATAGCGTATTAGTGTTTTAGATGTAGATTCAATTCATATAAATTTTTTTACAAATATATAAATATTTACAGAAATATCGCAGACACGCTCTTGTGTGACAGACTGTAGTAATGTGTATTGTTTTTTCCAAGAACACTTCCTTCAACCTTTTGATTATGTGTCGCCATGGTAGCTCCTCTAGATTTCCTTTGTTAATGCTGAAGGAAATCAATCGCTTCTCATTTACGACATCTAGCAGGGATCTTAGCGAATTCAACAAATTTTCTGGTGTTATTGGGACGTTTCGGTTTTCTTTTACGGGTAAAGATATTATTTGCTTCCCTGAGTCTTGGTGTAGTCTTGCTCTTTCAAACATTAGATCCTCGTAATGCGGTAATTTCCCTGCTTCCTTCATTCCTAAAGCTCCTCTATCCACCGGGTTTCCTTTTGTGTCAATGAAGATTACCTTATGGTCGTTTATTCTTACTATTGAATCTCTCGTTTCTGAGATCTTCAATTCTGCACGTATTGTGGGTTTGGTCCTTTCTTTCTGTTGTCGTAGTGGTGGTTTGCGTGATTCAGCTTCGAAGATCGGAGAGTTTCTGGTTGACGTATCTAGTTCGAATCTTTTTGGGGAAGGGTATCGAATCGGTGAATCTCCTTTTCTTTTCCTGATTGGTAGACATATCTCCGGGGGGTTTCGAGACAATGCATCTGCGTTTGCGTTTGTTCGTCCTTCCTTGTACTGAATATCAAATTCGAAGTCCGACAATTTTGTTTTCCACTTCCAGATTCTTGAAGTGGGATCTTTTATAGAATGCATCCACACCAAGGGTTTATGATCGGTTATTATGGTGAATTTTCTACCATACAGATAAGGTCTGAAATGCATCGCACAATAGACGATTGCCAGGCATTCCTTTTCTATTGTGGAGTAGTTTTGCTCCGCGGGGTTTAATAGTCTCGAGGCATACGCGATTGGTAGATCTTTCCCAATCGGTCCCTGACTCAATACCCCGCCTATTGCGTATCCGGATGCATCCGTCGTGAGGTTGAAAGGTCGAGTAAAGTCTGGATATTGCAAGATGGGTTCTGTCGTGAGTGCCGTTTTCAGAGCATTGAAGGCGTCTTCTTGGTTTTCCGTCCACTTGAACGCAACGTCCCTTTTTAGTAGTTGTGTCAATGGCTTCGCAACTTTGGAGAAGTTTGGTATAAATCTCCTATAATATCCCGCTAGTCCTAGAAACTGCTTAATGTTCTTCGGTTTCTTTGGCCGTGGAAAATTTGAAACTGCTTCGATTTTCTTAGGGTCTGGTTTAACCCCATTTTCGCTAATCACATGTCCCAAATATTTCACCTCGTGTCGCAGGAATTCGCACTTGTCTGGTTGCAATTGCAATTTAGCTTTTCGTAACCTGTCCATAAGTTGGTTGAACTTAATTTCATGTTCGCGGAGGGATGTGGAATAAATCACTATGTCGTCCAAGTAAACGAACAACTCTACTCCTTGCAATCCCGATAATATCGAATTCATCAGCCGTTGGAACGTTGCTGGTGCGTTTTTCAGTCCGAAAGGCATTCGTTTGAACTGAAAATGACCGTACGGCGTCGAGAATGCTGTTTTGTGAGCATCCTTCGATGCCATGCGGATCTGATGAAATCCAGATGCTAGGTCGAACGTGGAGAAATACTTTGCACTTCCCAACTGGTCCAATATTTCGGTAATGTTAGGCAGCGGATAAGCATCGCCTATCGTTTTGTCGTTTAACTTCCTGTAATCAATGACCAATCTCCATCGTTTATTACCTTGGGAATCCGGTTTCTTCGGTACGATCCACAACGGAGAGTTGTACGGGGACGTCGATGGTTCCAGGACGTCCGTTTCTAGTAGTTCTTGAATTTGACGATTTATTTCTTCCCGATGTACGGGCGGGTACCGGTACTGTTTAACATTGATTGGTATCTCGTCTGTGGTAATAATTTCATGCTGTAAGATATCTGTTCCTTCCAACATTTCGCCTGGAAGATGAAATCTGTCTTGATTTTTCTGTATCAGTGCTTCAGCATTCTTCCTTTCTTCTTCGTTTAAATGTTCCAGTCGCAACAATTCCACTATTTTGTCGAACCTAGTTTCTTTAGATACTGAAATAACGTTGCACGTAGCGCGAGAGGGCGAAGTAGGTATTGTAAACTCTTTAATTACCATTGTAGGTATAGTAAATATAGTAAATTCGTAATCCTTTGATGTGGTATTAATTATTCTTATATAACCGCGTCCCTTATAGTTTTTTACAACCGCGTTTCCGAAATAGACTCCCTTAATCGGTTCGATTTTTGGAATAAATCCCTCGTTTGCCTCCGGGTTTGCAATATTGATTGAGCATGGTACCGAACTTCGTTTGGGCACGATTACCTTTTCTTTCGTATCGAAGGGAATATAAGTGTTTCCCCACTTAATGTGTTTTCTTTCATAATCCAGACGAGCTTTACATCCTGCGAAAAATTCGGATCCTAAGATTCCGTCTTGATCGATTAGCAGCGAGTCATCAACTACATGAAAAATAACTTTTTTTTTTTTTTTTTTTATACGTGGGGAAATCCTCATGGACACCCGGCCGCCCTCTGGGAGGCGGCGGCGGGTAGTGTCGGACTCTTACCGACTAAAACCCCACGATGGTCGCCGTGACGGTTCTCGGGAGCGTCCCGTTTCCTGTCTCGAAGCTCTCGGTCCAGGGTGCTCCCTCGTCGCTCCCCCGCGAGATTTTTCGCAGGGGACATCCTCTTCATCTTGGCAGCCGGGGGGTGACCACCAGCCCCCCGGCGCCGGCGTTCCGTGGGCCGTCGTGCAATTCCGGGGAGGGACCCAGACCCTCCCCGGCTTGACGGCCTATTTTTTTCTTCGGACGCACACGCGCGCGCTCTTCTACGACGGCGGCGTCGGTGGTGGTGCCGCGGTCGCGCGGCGTCGTGTCGTCGACGTTGCTCCTGGCGTTCTCCGTCCGCGCACGACTCGGCAGGGGTCGCGGTTCTTCTCCCTGCTCCTCTCCGCCCGCTCCTTCGCCAGCATGACCTGCTCGCAGAAGGCGCGGACGGCTGCGTACTCCTGTGGACCCCTCATCGTCGCCTCCACGAGCGTCTCAGGGGCCAACCTGTCGCCTATGGCGAGGCGTAGCACGCGGCGCGGTACCTCCCACGCCGGACAACGCTCCAGCGTGTGCTGCGCCGTGTCTTCTTCCTCCTGGCAGTGGTGACAGATGGACGTCACCTCACGCTGGATTCTTCTCAGGAACTCACCGAACACCCCGTGGCCGGTGAGCACCTGCGTCATCCTGTACGTCAAAGGGACCCCGCCGCGGTCCCGCCACGCCTCCCAGTTGGGGAGGACGGCGCGCACGGCCCGGTGTGGCCGTGAGATGTCCTCCTCGGTTAGTTGAGCGCGCCATCTCTCCCAGACCCTGTGCCGCGTCTCTCTCCACACGTCCTGGAGCGGACGATCGCCGCCGCCGCCGCCACCGTCCGAACCCAGGGCCCTACGGTGGTTGTACACCCGTTGGAGCGCAAGGGCCTGTAGCTCGAACGGGGGGGACGCGGCCAGCACGGACGCCGACGCGTGCGATACCGTCCGGTATGCACGCGCGATCCTGATGGCGGTCGTCCTGTGCAGCCTCCGTAGCAGGGTCAGGCTGCGACGGTTGACCAGCAGTTCTTCGGCCCATACGGGGGCCCCGTAGAGGACCCTCGATTTCACCACTCCCTCGTAGAGGCGGCGCACTCTTGTTCCCGCTCCTCCGATGTTGGGCAGCAAGCCGCACAGGGCGTTGGCTGCGGCTGCCACCTTCGGCACCAGTTCCTCGAAGTGGGGCTCGAACGTCCATCCGCTGTCGATGGTGAGGCCCAGGTACCTCATCTGGGCTCTCACCGGTACATCCTCGCCGTCGCACCTGACGCACAGTCCGGACGGTGGGGCTCCTCTGCGATGATGGTCGAAGAACCCCAGGGCCTCCGACTTGGCCGGCAACACGTTCAGTCCCAGTCTTCTGATCGCTCTCACCGCGCACGCCACCGCTGTGTCCGCGATCGCCCGCGCCTCGTACCATCCCCCGCCGCCGGCCATGACCAAGGTGTCGTCGGCGTAGCACACCAAGGCCGTGCCCGGCGGCATGGGGCAACGGAGAACCGAGTCGTACGCGGTGATCCACAGTATGGGTCCCAGGACCGACCCCTGCGGGACACCGCACTCCACCGGCCTCCTCTCCTCCTCGCCGTTTCGGCCCGCGTACCCGATCCAACGGTCGCTGAGGTACGACCGTATCAGGCGAACCAGGTACGCGGGCACCTCCAGCCTCTCCAGTGCCTCCACGATCCTGGCCCAGGGGATCGTGTTGAACGCGTTGGTCACGTCCAGTGAGACCGCGATGGCCACTCCTCCCCGCGCTACCATGTCGTCCGCAGTCGTCCGCACCATCTTCACGGCGTCCACGGTGGATCTTCCTTTCCTGAATCCGAACTGGCTATCGTGCCAGCCGGATCCACGCTCCGTGATATGCGCCTCCAGACGGGCGGCGATTATCCTTTCCAGGAGCTTGCCCGCCTCGTCCAGAAGGCATTTCGGTCTGGACGCGGACGGCGAGTCCGGTGGGCGGCCCTCCTTGCGTAGCAGCACCAGCCTCGCCGTCCTCCACGCTCGTGGGTACGCGCCTTCCCTCATACACCGCGTGAAGATGTGCTGCAGACGGAGAGCCAGGGTCTCCATCGACTCTGCCCAGACACGGCCCGGTATTCCGTCCGGACCCGGTGCCACGTCGCCGCGGGACGCCATCCTCTTCGTTGCCGCGAGTGACTCTTCCTTCGTCACTCGCAGCTCTTCTCTCCACTCCGTGACGGTGTTGTTGGAGCGGAGCGGCGGCGTCCTCCTCCTCGTCGCGTCGACGCTGTCCGTGCGGTCCTGTTGCCGTCGCGGGAACAGAGCGCTCAGAACCATGTCGAGCAACCCCGGCTCCATACTCGCGGTCAATGGGGGTGCCGGTGGTCTTAGCCTCCTCGTGACCAACCCGCTGGAGTGTCCTCCTCTTCTCCCTGTACGCGTCGTAACAGCGGGAGATCCTCTCCTCGTCGCGTGTTCGCCTGCGCCGGGCCCTCTGCAGCGTTGTCCGTGCCAGTGCGCATACTCTTCTGAGGGCGGCTATCTCCTCCGTCCACCAGTAGACGCCCGGGGTTCGCGCTCCGTGGCTGGTACTGGAGCGCGGCATTGAGGCGTCACAGGCCGCGGCCATATCCCTCCGCAGATCCTCCGCCTCCTCGTCGATGCTGCCGCCGCCGTCGTCCCGCGTTGTCCGCGCGTCCCAACTCCATGCGGACACGGAGACAGCAGCTTGCAGAAGATCCCGGTTCCTGTCTTTCGCCCGCCATCTTCTTCTCGGTGTTGGCGGATGGCGGGAACGGTTCGGCCCTCCGGTGTCGTTGCTGCCGACGGCCCGTCCGGTGGTCGTGGCTTCCGGGGCGAGCTCCATCATCACGTAGAGGTGGTCTGACAGAGTCTCGACCCCGTCCAGCACCCTCCAGTCGCGCACTCTTCGTTGTAGGTTGGAGGTGGCCCAGGTCAGATCGATGACGGAGGACCCCCTCCAGGCCTGGCACGTGCTCGTCGATCCTCTGTTGGACAGCAGCAGTCCGAGTCCCGCGGCCCAGTCGGCCACCATTCTTCCTCTTGTGGTGGTTCGCGTGTCGTTCCACTGCGTGGAGCGGGCGTTGAAGTCCCCGAGCACGAGTACTTGTCGGGGACGGCATATCCTCCTGATGCAGTCGCCCACTCCGTCGAGGAACGCCCCGAACGCGACCAGGCCGCTGTTGGGAGATACGTATACCCCCACCACAGCAATCCCTGCCCACTCGACCGCGACGTAGCCGTTGCCGCGTTCCAGCAGGACGCCGGGAGTGCCGGGCGTTGTTGTCGTTGTCGCTGTCATCCACCCGACTGCCGCTGTCCCGTCCAAGTCCCCGACCCAGTTGGGAGAGTCGGGAACGCGATGCGGTTCCGCCACCACAGCGAGGGCGACTCTGCTCTCCCGGATGGTCTGGAAGAGCAGATCTTGAGCGCGCCTCGATCTACCTACGTTACACTGGAGGATTCGTAGGAATTTATTGGCCCAACTCCATGGCCTCCTCCAGGCCATCCACCGCCGCCGCCGTTGCTGTTGTCGTCGTCGTCGTCGTCGTCGTCGTTGCTGCTGCTGCTGCTTCTTTGGCGGCGACGACGGCGGCGGTGGCGTCGGTGCTTCCAGGTGTCCCTCCGGCGATGGCTAGTTCGCGGGTGGGTCCTCTCCTCCTGCTGGTAGTGGTTGCCTTCGGCGGCGTGCATGCCGCCCCTCCCATCCTATGATTGGCCGGGACCCCGAGCGAATCGCACAGGGGGCATTTAGGCACGGAGGCGGGACAGCCTCTCGCGCGATGTCCGCTTCCGCCGCACCTGTAACAAATTTGCCCGCGATCCACGGCGGACACGCAAGTGGCCCTCACGTGTCCGAGTTCCAGGCACCTGTAGCACTGCAAGGGCCGCTTCGGTATGGCGACGACCCTCGCAGTGGACCAGCCCAGGGCGATACTCCCAGCCCGGGCTATCTTACGGGCCCCGGCCACCGGGCACTTGACGTACACCGAGCCAAGACCGTCCCTGGATGCTCCGATCTCGCCGACTTGCACCTCCGAGACCGCGCAGCCCGCCGCCAAAGCCAGCGCTTGCCGCAGCTCTTCCCTCTGAAGCGAGATGTCGATCCCGATGACCCGCAGCTCCGCCGTCCTCACTGGAGCTGCCACCCTGACGGTGGCCGGATCCAGCACCCTGGTCAGATGCGACGCCAGCCGGGACGCTTTCTCCCTTTCTTTGTCGCCGGGCACCTTGATAATGATGGCGCCCGACATCGCCTTCTTCATCCCGACCGACTGTACTCCGATCTCCGTCAGCGGGATGCTCCTCCTGGCCGTGGCGATGACCTCGGCGTACGTCATCTTCGCTCCCTCGTTGAGCGTCAATGTCACCGCGGATGTTCGCGGTGCGCGAGGGAGCGAGGCCGTTCTCGCCGCCGCCGTCGTTAGCTTCTTGGGCGTGGCAACGCCCGGTTTGGGCGCCCGCGCCGTTCTTCCCTGAGGCTGCTGCTGCTGCTGTCGTTGCCGCAGCAGCCTTTCCGCCGGCGGCGGTGCTGCTGCCCTCGTCGGGGGTGCGGCCCTTCCTCCTGTTGCTCTCGCCGTCTCCTCGGCGGCGAATGCCACTCTCCTCCTTCTCCTGCGCCTCCTGTGCGCTGTTTTGGAGACCACTGTTCTCCATTCGTCCTCCTCCCGCGCCTTCGCTGGAGGCTTCGGGGTGCTTCCGGTGGTGATGGCGGCAGTGGGGGCGGCGACGGAGGGAGCCGTGATACCGCGCTCGGTGGCTCCCTTCCGCGTCTCGGCGCCGCTTGCGCGGTCCCTCTCGAAACGCTCGTCGATCCGCCGCATTATCGACGCTGCAATCTCTTCCATCCTCTTCTCCATCCTCTTCTCCATGGCAGCGAGGCTCCCATTCTCGCCGTTGTTCTCGCGAGGAGAATCGCCGGGATCAGAGGTGATGCGTCCCTGCGCGTTGGCGTCCCTTCTCGCCAGTTCGTTGCTAAGGGACGCAACCTGGCTACGAAGAAACGCGATCTCTTCCTCCAGCAGGGCGCTCCGCGCGTCAGCCAGCCTTGCGGCCCCAGACTCGCTGTCGGGCTCCAGTCCGAACTTCTTTATCATCTCATACCTCCATGCGGCAGAGACGTAGTTCGCTGACTGCCTAAGTAGCTTTACGTAAGTCCCCTTCATATTGGACGACTTCGCTGCTACCATGCTGACGTTCCCCAGACTCCTCACCACCTCGGCGCAGACGTCTTCCGGCGAGGTCCTCCTCACCTCCTGCATCAGCTCCTGGGACACCTCCGGTGTGTAGGCAAGCTTCCGTTTCTTGCCCCTGCACGTCGAAGAGGCGGCCGACGAGCGTGACGCGTACGAGGCGACCGACTCTTCGTCGTCGGACCTCGCTGGCGTCCTTGATCCTCCTGGTGCCACTGTCGGTGTGGCGTCGCCTACTGGGGCCGGGACGGCAAAGACGCTCCCCGTCCCAATTGTCATAGTCCTAGTGATGTCATAACCCAGTCGAATTGAATAAATCTTGTTTATCGAAACCAACTATTTATTTCAAACACTTTAATCCTCTCCCGTGCCAGTATTCCTACACATAGCAGGTTAGCCGAAACGTGAAATCTGTCAGTTGCATTAGAAGCTAGTTAACGCTACCCATATGCATGCATTTTATTAATTGAATCATTAAGAGAACACAACGGTTTGGAATCTTCCAATAGTGCAGCGCTTTAGCTAACTGCTACAAGTTTCGAAATTTCACTCAGTTGTCACGAAAAGCACGACTCTTAGAATAATTCAAGATAGCGCTGCGCTTTGAGTAAGTGCAACAAATTTTTGATTCATTCCTTTAATTCGTAGGCCTCAACTCGAATAATAAATGAAACAAATCTAATTGAAATAGACTGTTTCTGGTGGCAGTAACTACCGCATCAATCGGAATTTCGAATCTAGATTTCAAATTGCATCATCACATTCAAGCAATCGCGACAATTCCACGTTGAAAACGTTACACGTTTGCGCGCGCGCGCGCGTGTGTGTGTGTGTATACAAATATTTTAAAGTATTAATAAATAAAGATGTCTTAACTGTGTTTTTAAATATTTTTAATATTATATTTCAAATATATTTATTTAAATAAACTCACTAATTTTCATCATTAACAAAATTCAGTTACAATTTGTATAAATTTTATTTCAGAGAGTAATAATAGATTTTTCACTAAAACTTTACAGATCAGCACCAAGAGAAGACGCATATATAAACGGATTGTACATGGAAGGTGCACGGTGGAACGTTCAAACAGGATGTATCATGGACTCTCGATTTAAAGAATTGTTTCCATTAATACCAATAATGTATATTAGGGCGATTACATAGGGCAAACAAAATGTAAAGAATATGTATGAATGTTCTGTGTAAAACACGATCGCGAGGTCCAACTTACGTGTGGACGTTCAATTTAAGAACCAAGGAGAAAGCTAATAAGTGGATTCTTGATGGAGCGGTAATTCTATTACAAATCTAATTTTATAAATTAGATTATGGACTAAATATGCAATTAAAATAAAGATTTTCGAAATTAATAGAGTGTTGGTATCATTTTTCAAAACACAGTATTATTTTATGAAAGATAATATTTATATAAAAGAAGAAGTGCAACACTTCTCTACATATGATTACAGTTTATTTCTCCATTTTAAATTTCTTTCCAATTTACGAAAACGTTAATTCGTACACATATTTTGTAACAAAAGGATTGTATGATCGCGAATTTGAAATTAAATTTTTAAATTAAAAAGGAAAAATTATTACAATTTTATAAAAAAAGTTGTTTATTTGCAACATTAGAAACACTTTGTACACGTCAAAATTTGTTGGTACCAGTCCTTATCTTCTTTTGAACCCATATTTTTTCCTTTCATAAAATAGATCAGTCTTTGAACTCCCAAGATTTACAATCTTTGGACAACCATCACGCTGCAACAAACCAAATTTAAAATTTTAATCTATTACTACACATTATAAGTCATATATATATAAATGTCAGCACATTCTGTTTCCCTTGATATGCTGTAACTATCTATAACTTTTGATTTTATTTAGATCTTTTTTCATATCTTTTTTGTGAAAATACTTATCTAAATGAATTAAAATGTAGCACTCTATATTGTAGTTTTATTACTGGAGTACATAATATTTAGTATAGTAGTGCTGCACAATCTCTATTCGATTGACATTGTCAAAGAAAAAGAATTGACAACATACTTTAAACAAGATTTAGATGTAAATCCAGCATACTATTTAAAATGGAAATTGTGAATTGAAGTATTTACTAAATACATAAACAAGAAAATTATGTCAATATTTCTCCCTTTCTCTCTCTAATTTATTGTAATTCCAACCTGCATGAGGCCAGAGAAATAAACTACACTTTTAAAAGATTGAAGCATTAAATTTATAAATTTTTCTTTAAAACAGTTGTTTAGATGTTTCCTACTCGTCTGAAAAATCATAAACAATGCTATTGAATTTCTTTTGTTGCTTTTCTTATTTTAAATAAAATAAAAATTTCACAAGATATATACACATATATAAGTTCAGAAGATTTTGAAATATATAAAATTATTTCTGTTCAAATTTACTGACTTCAATATGCTTTCAAGTTAATTAATATGCTTGTAAACATGATCATAAATTTATGGTAAAATGAATGATTCTATTAAACAGTTTATTAAAAATTACAAAAATTGAATTTACTCTTCCTACAGTCTTTATGTGTGCTAAAATTTATCTCCATTTATCTCCCATAGGACATGAAATGGGAATTAATTTAAGTCCTTTTGAACGTAAACCTACATAAAAATAACTATTTTTGTAATATAGGTGACAAAATAAAATACTTCTGTTTAAAGACTCTTACAAAAGTCATGATATTTATAAATAAATTTATAAATAGATATAATCGATTAATATACACATATTGTATATAAATGAAATTGCAGTTCTAAATAAGAAAGTTTATATGCCAAGAAATTTTATTTTTATCAAAGTATTTCTTTAAAATCATTTCCATTAGAATATAAGATGTTTCCCAGACTATAATTAAACTAATATAATCATTTTTAAAGTTTCTTCATTCCTTACTTTTACTTTATTTTCATAAGTATTATATACAATAACAAAGTAAAGTATTATATACAAAATCTATAAAATAGATACATTAAAAAAATTCATTTAATCAATCCATTTAATCATAATCAATTTTTAAATTTTGTCTTTCTTTAAATCTTTTACTATTCAGCTTTTCTTATAGGAATATATAAAAAATTAATTAATATCGTAAATCAACTTTGAAGTATGACATGATATAAATCACAATAGTTAACAATCAGACCATTTAATAAATCAAATTTCATAATTTTATACTCAAAAATAGAGAACGTAATATATTAAGAACACATATTAAATTACTTTTTAAAAACTTACATCTTTCTCTTGGATTGTACATTCTTTACAATAATAGGCATCAGACACACCAGGTCCACCACATATAACACATCTCCCTTGATAAGATCCATAATTGCATTCATCACAAATCCGAACCAGAGTACAAGGTCTTACATAAGAATCACAAATTACACATTTACCATCACATTTCTCGCATAACCTTCCTATTGCTGAAAATAAAAAATTCGATTTTTATTATAAAAAGTTCAATAATGGACTATTTTAATTATATATGTATACATAATGTTATTATTATCATATAACAATTATACGATACTGGTAATATTTTTATATATAAATCTATTTATCCAATAATTGTAATTTTACTTCTTCATTTTATAAATTTCTAGGTAAAAGGAGTACAATGTAAATAAAAGGTTAATTTTATAGAAGTTAAGGAAAAAAATTGTATATAGATACATATATCTATACAAGAATTTTGACACATATACTATTGATACATATATATATTGAAAAGTTATTGTTATATAATCAATTAACAATGATAAAAATTTGTAAAAATCAAATATTTATTTAAATATAACAATAATAAAATAATTTTTTTGTCTTTAAGTAAGAATTTCATACAAAAATAGTATTCTTAAAACTAATAAAGCAAACAACCTAAAATTCAAAATTGCAATTTAACCTAGTACAAGTATAAATCTTACCAACTCCCGGTTGTTTTCTACAAAAAATTAAATCTGGATGATGTTTTGCCATATCACAGAATTAGTAAAATTCTTTTAACATATACGAAATACGAATTATTGTGTGAATCTTTTTGTAACATACGTCACAAATCAATACATTTGAAAATTCTCAACTTTGTTTACGTTTTATGGTGCCTTTTAAATCGACGACGGTTTGGGCAATTTAGCATACATGCGAATAACTGTGTGAGAATGAATGGTATTCAAAATATACAATATTTAACAAAATAATATGGAAATTTTCAATTTTATATTCTTGTCTTATTGAAGTATACCTAATTTTATATAAGATTGTACTAAGGTAATAAAATATAATTCGCTTATTACGTATTTTAGCGATTACTTGGGTTTGTTTACGCGATTTCGTGCCTGTGTATTATTACCGCACTAGTTACCAGAGATTAGAGAATATTAAAAACGGAGAATTTTTCTTTCTTTCAGAGATGTAGGGACCAGGGAGATCGTCAGTCGTCAACATTTATATGCGAAATTCTGCTAAAAAATGGACACTGAGATTAAGAACCTCTCATGATCAACGACTACACTATCAATACGAGTAGTCTCCGATGCTCTTGGTAGGAAAAACGTTTATAAGCATAGCGTGGGGGGGGGGGGGGCATGGGCGATCATATGACTCTAGCATGTATTAGTCAGCAGTGACATGAAGAAGAAATGTGCGCTCGGCACGGGCACTGCTATTGGAAACATATATTGCCAGCCATAAGTACATACTAGAGCATTTATTGATATATTGTTGATATAAATTATTTACGTGCTTTTATTATACACCTATTATTCTATTTGTATTAAACTTTGTAACATAAAACGCTAAATAAAATAAAATTTATTAAAATTATGTAATAAATATAACAAATATATTTGTTATATATATAACACCAGCTAATACCTATGTCTGGCAGTGTAGAAAAAATTTTTCCTATTATTTTACATAATACAATTGTTGCCATAATACGCAATTAATAAAAAATGTACACGGTTTCGTTTTGCTAAACCGGAAGAGATTGGTTCGAATCAAGCCAGAGACTTTATTTTTATAACGAATATAATAATAGTTCAAAAAAGTTATTTCTTTTAATTATATACAATATTTTTGAAAATATGGAAATTGCAGTTAAACTGAGCGAATATGTAAATTATGTCAGTATTAAGGTAATATATTTTATATTGAACTATTTACAGTTTTTGTTGCGATTTATAAAAGAAAAAAATAAAATGACACAAAAGAGGATGTGCGTCTACTATATAAAATAGTCTAAATAATGGTTTTAAAAAATAATGCTTAAAAACACTAAAATCTTGAAGTGTAATAAAAATACTATTTGGTGAAATTTCATGCGGAGTTTTGTAGCACTAGTCGTGTTCTTTTTGCATTACCGGGTTTGCAACTATTTACACTGCTAGCAAATCTCAATGAATTCAATGTTTCGTTATAACATTCATCTAAAGGAGATACGTTCAGTAACATCAAAGTCTTTGAATTGCCACCCAAAGAAGGCATTAATAAATGAGTGAGCTTTGAGTTTCTGTATGGAATATGTTCTTGTTTCTTCAAAAGGGCCAAGATAACGTTGCCCAAGTTTGCTAACGATTTATTAATGTTTTTCGTTTCTGCCAGTCGCACAGATTCTTCCCCTTTTAATCTTTCAGATCCCGCTAGGTCAACTAAATTTAAGTTTCCTATTGAAATCTCCTCTTTTAACTGATGTGATCCTACAAGCTTTATTCTTGTTACTGAATGTGACCTAGACGACCTAAAAAATTAAATTATGCATTTATTTTTAAGTCTATCGTATTTGTACATCCAAGATAGAAAATGCGAATGTGTCTTTATGTGTGTACCGTTCGTTCGATTGAGTAGCCGCAACTGCTCTATTACATTGCGCTGTCAAAAGGCACTCGTGCAATTCTTCAGGACTATTAATTTCCTGTATTTTCAAATTACTGACATACAAATTGTGTCCCTTACTATCAGCCATTTTGATTTCATGAGTTTTAGCTTGAGAATCAAGCAAGTCAACAATATGCTCATTGTAAATCTCAAGGAAACTAGCTTCTATCCGATATTCCCAACCAAGTAATTGAAATTCTTTCATTTTTTGAAATATATGTCGTACCTGAATCATTAAAAAAGATCATACTATTTTACATTCCAAGTAGTGATAATATATATACTGTTCAATGTATACCGTTCTAGGTATCATGCCTTCCATTTCAATACCCGGTAAACCTTCCATAGTATATGTTTTACCAGAACCAGTCTGGCCATATGCAAATACACAGACATTATATCCCTCTAAAGCAGACTCAACTAACAGAGCTAATTCTTCAAAAATATTTTCCTGGCTAGCAGTTGGTGGGAAGACTTTATCGAAAGAGAACTCTTGCCTGGTTCCTCTCGGTCTTCCGCTACAACTAACTGAATCAGACCCATCAAATTTTCCTACTTCGATAGTGCATTCATCTACAAAGTTGATATTACACATCCTGAAGAAAATAAAATAGAAGTCATTAAGAAACTGTGCTATATTTGTGTAAATCAAATATTCATATATAAATAAAATACATACGCTTTTCCAAGTTCACTTGGAGTTCTAGGTCGGACTCTGCAAAATACCCTGATATTTCCTTTCATTTCTTGTATTGCATTATGGAGGACTCTACGATCTTTGTCCATAGTATGAACCAATGTTTGTAACTCATTTTTAGTTGCATTTAATTCTTTATTCATCTCTCTTTCAACTTCTAAACTCGCTTTTAGATCCTTTATTATAAATTCATGTTGTGACAGTAATGACTCTTGAGACGAGCATTTTTCTTTAAATTCTACTAAAGTAATTGAAATGCTTTTACATGACTCCTCTGATTCTTTCAAACATTTTGTCAAATTCTCCTTTTCTTCTTGTAATTTATTCATTTCTGCTTTTAATTCCTTGCATTCATTTACTAATGTCTTATTCAAATTTTCATATTCTTCTGCTTTTAGTTTATGTACATTTTCATTTGCCTTTAATGTGTTCATTTGTTCTTGAAGTTCATTATATTTTGCTGAAGTTTCTGCATATTTTTGTCGTATATTAGATAACTCATTACTTGTGTGGGCCAATCGACCCTTTAAGTCCCATTTGGAAGGTTTAGCTGCATTACTGTTGCATTGTACCTTCTGGGCTATATTATTCTGACTAGACTTATTGGTGGTATTATTTCTTAATGTACTACCAACTTGCTGTGTGCTTATTTTAGTAGGAGGCTTAGCAAATTGTCTCTTAGCCTCGCTATGTGCAACGGCTGCAACAGCTGGTCTTTTTACAGCTCTGGTAGTAATGGAAGACATAGTCTTCGATCTACTAAAAGTTTGTTTAATAGGAGGTTTATTTTCATTTGAACATTTTGCTATATTTACTGTACTTTTGGCTTTTGTCAGTCTTTCAGGAACAGCACTAGAACTTGCATGGGGCAGATCATTTTGACTTTTTACCATTTTTTGATTATCTGTTTCTGTAGCAATGTTTACTGTGCTGTTAATTACTTTTGATAAATTAATTTTTGGCTTTGGCAAGCGTGATTCCATCTAAACATAAAGATCAATTATTTGGATTAATACAATATTAAAAAAAAAAAAGAAACTACATGCTTTAAAACATTTAACTCATACCCATACATGCAAAACAAATATTTCCAGTGTATTGTTTATTATTATTGTTTATTATTACCAAACTACAACATCTATTAGCAGACAAGTCTCCTTTACTGTTTATACTGTCCCAAACCACATTTTATTCAAAATAATAAAACTAATGTAGTTAGTTAAATAGTGGATTATGTAAAATTGAAAATATATTATACATGACAAAAAATTTATGTATACGATTGATATAAACAACTATCTGGCAAAACAAACCTCGTTTAACAAAAGAATACAATTAAGTCACTCGTAGTCACACATTTATCAATTATTTGTTTACTTTTAAATTATATTACCTAATTTGTTATATTCGCATAAACAAAATCACACTACTAGCGTTACTTGTACAGAAAGAAAGAAACGACAGTTTACTTCACTCCACAGCATTCAAGAGTCGGTTAAGCTGTTAAACAACTGCACTTATTTAAACTTGAATTTGCTTGAATGTAGCCAATCAGAGGAGTATAGTATGAGATCTGAGAACCAATCATTTGAAGACATAGAAAAGATTTGCCCAATAGTAATCACTGATATATGTATTTATACTTAGTTATATTTTAAAGTCGATACAGGTATCGATACTTGAATGTGTCGATTCTATTTAATTTTCATTAGCAGTTTGAAACTTAAACAACAATAAATAAAGATTATCAGTTGTTCCAAATTATAATTTTTCGGTTATAAAATTATCAATAGTTAAATATTTTAATTAATAAAAATCACTTTTTCCAGATGAGTTAGTAAAATATACATTCAATAACTTTTTGAATATACTTACATTTAAGAAAATAATTTATGATAAGTATATAACATATGTATTTCAAAATTAAACGATCAGGCTGTAGCAATGTATTTTATGAATAATTCTAAAAGAAATATTAAATGGGCATAGGTTTGTAACTATTTTATTAAAAATTTTTTAAAAAGATATTTATCAAATAGTAAATTTCGATATCTAACATTATATATAAAAAAATAAATGTTGTTTCCTTAATTCTCCTAATCCAGTTGTTGCTTATTTGAAAACATTAAAAGTTATTGTTAATATATTTTACTTTTTTTTATATCTGATGGAAAGATCAGTATTATACTCTAAAATCTTGCAAAAACTATTTAAAGAGACTCATTTCTGAAAAAAAAAGGATAATCTATCGAGAAAATACTTGTGAAATTATAAATGACTAGAGTTTAATTTTAGTTAAATCAATCTTAATTGTCGCTATGAATCTTCCGGATAACCTAGTACATTTATACACAGCTAGTTTATTTAATTTCAGAATACTTTCTATTTTTTTGAAAAGATGTAAATTATGATAATATAGAGTAATTAAGTAAAATATTTCAGTGTGATTTACAAAATTGATATATACATATGAACATATATATTTATATTTCACTAAACAGTAATCTTAGTTTCTTATAAAGATTTAATGATCTCATAATAAAAATATTATATTTAAATTTTTATATCTAATTAGTGTATAGTATAGTGTATTTTATACAAGTATTGTAAATAGATATATAGGAATATATAGGATATATAGATAGATAGATAGGAATATATTTAGTCTTTGACTATAGATTGAAAATATTTAATTCATCTTTAAATTACTTTTTAATTCATTTAACAAGATCAATCCTATTATCATCTTTTCGCAGGTAACATAGATTTCCAAACATTAGCTATTACTTTTATTATCACCAAGGACTTTGATGCTTAAGTATGCAATGTAAATCTGCAAGAAAACGAATTTTTTTAAACAAAATTTCATTTTTATCATGTAATATAAAAGAATCCTGTAATATTTTAAATTGTTATATTACAAATTTGTAAACTTATGACATTTAACAAATTGTATCATAGATCTTATCACAAATTAACAAATTTATAATAAAATTTATAATATTAATTCGTAATATTTTATTTGAAAATATTCTTAGAAATTTTCTAAGTAATTAAGTTTTAAATTATTAATCTAAAATTCTCTTACTCGATTCCTTCTACACTGCAGGATGTCATTACACATTCACAATCTCAAACACTTTCTGGCATATAGCTTTCTTATTCCCACAATATCACACATTCATATGTTCATCCATATCCGTCAATTTTGCTTTTTCCTTGTGAATTTTACTTTCTTACCCCAGAGAATAGCTCTTATTATTTCTCTAATTGGAATTACAATAGTAAATGGGTAGGAATGTGTGTTTTTTCAACTGCAAAGTTAATAAAATTTTCTAATTGTGTAAAATCATTAAAATTGATTCTTAACGAAGTGGACAAATTTGAATTTATTTCTAATAGTGATATTCACATAAAATTATGTATAACCATTCCTTTTGATAAATCCTATTAATGAAACAGGTTGCATTATAATACTGATATATGAATAATACATGTCAGTTAATATATTAAACATTAAAAACTAATGATTTAATTGCTATATACCATATAAATTTACCTTCACTCTTATTTGTATTTCTTTAACAAAATACGATATGTCTATCATATAAAATAGTCTAAATAATGCTTAAAGAGGTATGACATAGATATTTTTAAATTTAATCAAGATACTATTTGTTGGAACTTTGTACAGTGTTTTGTAGTCATGTTCATAGGATAATAACATTAGTCACATTCTTTTTCCATTCTAGGATTAGCAATTATGTACATTGCTGGCAAATCTCAATAAATTCAATGTTTCGTTATAATATATGTCTGAAGGAGATACATTCAGTAACATCAATGTCTTTGAAATGTCAGCTAAAGACACTATTAATAAATGAGTCAGCTACACAGACATTATACTCCTCTAAGTGGGCTGACCTAACAGAGCTAACTCTACAAAAATATTTTCCAGGTTAACAGTTGAACATTTCATCAAAAGAAAATTCTTGTCTGGTTCCCTTTGATTTTCCACTGCAACTAACTGAATCATACCCATCAAATTTTCTTACTACGATAATACATTCATCTACAAAGTTGATATTACACATCCTGGAGAAAATAAAATAGACGTAATTAAGAAACTGTGTTATATTTGCGAAAATCAAATATTTATATATATATAAAATACATAGACTTTTCCAAGTTCATTTGGAGTTCTAGGTTAGACTCTGCAAAATACGTTGATATTTCCTTTCATTTCTTGTATTGTATTATGGAGGACTCTGCGATCTTTGTCCATGGTATGAACCAATGTTTGTAACTCATTTTTAGCTGCATTTAATTTTTTATTCATCTCTCTTTCAACTTCTAAACTAGCTTTTAGATCCCTTATTATAAATTCATGTTGTGACAGTAATGACTCTTGAGACGAGCATTTTTTTTTTAAATTCTACCAAAATATTTGAAATGCTTTTACATGACTTCTCTGATTCTTCCAAACACTTTGTAAAATTCTCTTTTTCTTCTTACAATTTATTCATTTCTGCTTTTAATTCTCTGCATTCATTTACTAATGTCTTATTCAAATTTTCATATTCTTCTGCTTTTAGTTTATGTACATTTTCATTTGCCTTTAATGTATTCATTTGTTCTTGAAGTTTACTATATTTTGCCAAAGTTTTTATATATGTATTTTATTAGTTGCATTTTGGCCTTCATCAGTTTTTGAGGAACAGCATTAGAACATGCAAGGGATATATTATTTCATATCATTTTTTGATTATTCTTTTCATAGCAATATTTACTGTGCTGCTAGATACTTTTGATAAATTAATTTTTAGTTTTGGCAAGCATTATTTCATCTAAGCATCAAGATCATTTGGATTAATACAATAACAAAAAGAAACTAAAGAATATTTAACCAATGTCCATATATGCAAGATCAATATTCCCAGTATTCAAACTACAATATCCATTATTAGACAAGTCCCCTTTTACTGTTCATGGTACCCCAAATCTCATTTTATTCAAAACAATAAAACAAACCTAGTTACTTCAATAGTGCGTCACATAAAATTGAAAATATAACGAGCGATATAAACAGGTATCTGGCAAACAAATCTCGTTGTGCAAAAGAACACAATTAAGTCACTCGTAGTTACACATTTATCAATTATTTGTTTACTTTTAAATTATATTACCTAATTTATTATATTCGTATACACAAAATCAGAATAATCGCGATATTAATACAGAAAGAAAGGAACAACACTTTACTTCATTCCATAGCATTCAACAATCGATTAAACAACTGCATTTATTTAAACTGATAGAGATATAAAGATACAGTACTCGAGTATGTACTATACGAATGTGCTTACGTTATTGGACAAAGACATAAGAAGTCTCCATGCAGCATCTTCTTTTTATTTCTAAACTGCTTTCTCCGTTTTCTCACGCTCTTTATCTTTATATCTATATATTTAAATTTGAATTTGTTTGAATGCAGCCAATCAGAGGTCCAGTGAGTCAATCAATGTATGAGAACTGAGAACAAATCGTGTGAGGCATACAAAAAATTTGCCCAATAGTAATATAAGTTAATGCATCGCTGATATAATATGTAACAGAGAGGAAATGAGATTACTCACGCACGTATTTCTAGTTGTTTTAGAGTACAAGTGTTGCAGCATGTGGCCAAATGTTGAGTTTAATTGAAATTAGCATATACAAGAACCTGTTTGATTGCAATTTAGCATATGCAAGAACTTATGTATTTGAGCTTAAAGTTTGGGATCTGATCTGTTTGTTTATACACTACATATAGCCGAGAATCTATTGAGTGCCACGCTACAAAAATCTATTTAATTATCGGTTCTACGAAAAAGTTCATATCTACTTTTCTGTACGAGATAGACAAATAGGAGAATGTCAAAATCGCGCAATAATGAAATTAATTGTAAGTTGTTTGAGAAGGAAAAATAAATTATTTACTATATTTTTGAATAATAACACATATAAAGCCCAACGGAAGTTAGAAATAGTACAAAATGTCAGAATATAATAATTTATTAAAAAAAAACAAAGGAAATAAATAAATTTCTGCCATCGAGGAAATTCCAACTGCTCTGCGCCCTTTCTCTTAATTCTTAAGACATGTGCTCTTCTTTCTTGATGTTTTCTCGGGCGCGAATCTTCCTCTGCTTTAACGGAAAGCTCTCCTTCGGATGCGCCTAAAATCATTGAAGAAATTGATTCTTCAGAAAGTGTGAAATGCGGACTGGAAGGGTAATACATTGTATTTTTTCCAGAAGTATTCACTAATATTTACTTTTGGAATAGCAGAACATGATTATACCATATGTATACGAAGCTGGTGTGAAATTATTAAAATTTATGTTTTACAAAATGTCATTTTTAATGCCAAAAAAATTTGTTACCTTTATACCAATAAACCACATTCGCTTGTTGTTGTTGTCTTCGTCTTTTTCGTTTTGCCTTTCTTTTTTTCTCATCAGCTGCTTCTCTATTACGTCTTTCTTATATATCTTCTTCTTCTTCTTTAGTTTTTAATAAATATTTTGATGGTTCTGGTGCGGC
Source organism: Bombus campestris (assembly GCA_905333015.3). Classification (NCBI taxonomy): domain Eukaryota; kingdom Metazoa; phylum Arthropoda; class Insecta; order Hymenoptera; family Apidae; genus Bombus; species Bombus campestris. The sequence goes on along the minus strand of HG995148.1, from coordinate 1,722,582 downwards.
ATCCCCCTTCAACTTTTTCCTTCTATTCATATTTTTTGTAGGACTTGGTTTGAATATTTCGGATAAAAAATGGTCAGCACAGACATCCATGTTTCTTAAAGTGGAGCTGATATAACATTTTAGGTTGGGAGTGCCTGTTAAAAGAATAGTGCATATAGATAGTAATAAAAAGTAATATAGATAATAAAAATAACAAGAGTATAAATGACAAGGATAGAATGACAATTTAGGATCGAAACTGAGATAAATTTAGAAGTCAGCATATTGCTGTAACATACAGAGTTATCCACTTGTGAAGAACATTGAAAATGGCAACAATGTACACGTACATTTACCACTGCAATCAAATATTGCAAGCCATCTATGAGCTGTCCATTACTGATGTTAAATCTGTTATTTAAAGATACGTTTGGCTTCTTATCGTTCCAACATAAACAACTTCCGTTGTTTGTCAACTAGTTCGATAGATTCAGGCACTGCAATACGAGAGTTAAATTAATTTCTTTTTAAACTAGTCTATGTAAATTCCGTGAAGTGTCATGTATCTCAACTGTTTAGCTTGTTCCTTATTCTTACTAATAGAAAATGTTCAATACGTTAGAAATGAAAATTACTAAACGAAATAGAAAAAGAACCACGATATTTGTAAGAATGTGAACAATTATTTTCATGTCTTAAATATATCTTTTAGTGATAAGTTATTATTACTAAGATATAACCTATCCGATGATATTCTCAATGATACATTAATACTTAGATCCTACAAATTTAGTATGATATGAAAAATAAAATTATAAATTACCCTCTTACGTATACGCTATCGTTCGTGTAGGTAGAATAATTTGCTACAAGAAAGAGAAGCATTATAATTTTCGACAACGGCGCTACGCGTTTGAATACGCTGTGATACGCAGCTATTACCGATCCAAAAAAATAGTTCCACTGCGGTGCATTATTTTAATCGTATACCTGTATCGAACATAAAATTTTCGCAAGTTACTGCAGAAAGATTTTGTCAAAATACCAGGCTAAACAACCTGGCAGCATTTTTTTTTAAAGTACCAAGTCTCGCAAGTCTGGAATTGCGAAACGTAAAAAGACATCGAGCTCGACGAGAATCGAACTCGCGCCAGCCAACGTTGAAAAGTCGTGACGCTACGAACGCTGTCAATCCACGACTTTCCCTATGCACTACTTAAGCCTTTAAGACAGGCAAGCAGAATTTTTCCATTTTTAATAAAATCAGTATTTTGAATACTAACTCGTTTTTCTGCTATGCTTAAATTTCTTGCACCTTGATCGGAAACAACACTTCCATTAAGTTATCAACTCTATACTATATAAAATATCTAAAATATCATGTAATACATCTGATAATTGAATAATAGTTTTAATTGCATTCTTTGAAACAAGGGATACTGCTAGTTGATTTCAATCGTTGAGCATGTCTCTTATCATAAAAACCAATACCTGAGTGCTCACCGATACTCGTCGTTATCCTGCCTAAAAATCCTAAATTCTCAAAACCTTCAATAATTTGATCTCTTTTTTTTTATTTCATTGTCGTTGTGTCGAATAAGAGAATATCGGTTCATGATCAAATCAAAATAATTTAAATTCCTTATTTTAATCCATTAACGCTTCAAGCAAATTTTGACTTGGCCAAATATCAATTATGTGATGGTCATATATCAATGATTGTGCTAGGACTGGGAAGATTAAATTTGAAATATCACTCATGTTATTATACAGAGAGGGCGAAGTGTTGCAGCGTTAAAACACAATCTACTACATGGAAGTCTATCTTCTTGCCAAACAGATTTATATGTCGGAGATGAAAGGACGTCGGAGCCTTCCTTTCGGAATGTTTGGGAAAGTCCCAAATACTTTAGTCCAGACTTTTTATTACAGCCGTACTTAAACAATAAAACTGAGAAATAGCTGTTCATGAGCTAAGTCAACTATGATTATCCGAGATTCATGACAGTGGGCTTGGGCTCGAAGTGACATAATGGGTCACTGAACGTAGCCGCGGTCACGGGAGGGACGTGTACCTAACAGAGGGGTATGAAGTAATTAAATAACTCTCCTTACAACAGGGACCGACCCGAGGAATATGGAGAGGGGTATATAAGGGCAGTTCCACTTTGACTGAAGTTCAGTTCAATTCAGTTCAGTCCAGTTTAGTTCAGTTCAATTCGATAAGTTCTACTAGTACAGGGAACACGTGTGTCAAGTTCAATATCGCATTTGTCATCCCGTTGACCGTGGATTCGTTATTGAGTCTGTAGAGGTGTGTTGTTTAGGCCGTGATAGGATGTAGCTGCTGGTAGTAAAGGTCGCTGTGGGGGGTAAGTGCCGCTTTTCTTCTCGTTCTTGTATCGCGGAAGAAAATATCGGACTCCGGTCGCCGGGATTTGAACCCGAGTTCCGAACGTTCGTAACCTAAGGCGCTAACCACTGCGCTGCCGTCGTCCGACACTAGTTAGTGTCGAGTGGTGGTGTTTTGACTGTCGAGTGCCCCCACAAGTCTAAGATCATTGCCATTCACATCCCGAGTATCTAATTATCATAGTTACTTGTCAGATTCCGTCACGATCATAATTGGACTAGTAAATATCTTCGCTCTTGCATAACGACAATGTTTAATCCAAAGAAAGATTCGTTACATGCCCCTAACTCTAATGAAAACCCGACATATAGTAACGCGTTCTGAAGTTTTGAATTTAGAGTGTTCCGTTGCGAATTTCGTTATAGGTACTGGTTCTATTCTTGATACCCATTTTCGCTTAAGTATATTGATTCCTGTTCCTGAGTCGACAAGAAATCTTCGTTTTGGTTGTCCAAATGGTCCAAGGAGCACTGTTGGGAGTTCTCCTGTAGTTGCAATGATTCTGATTCTTCTGTTTCTATCTCGATGTTGGTGATTGGAGGTGTTCGTTATTGTAGGTCTGGTGTTCGAAAATTTGAACATTGGTTCGATGTGTGTCCAAGGTGTTTGCACTTGAAACATCGTAGTTGGGTTCGTTCTGCTAATGGTGCGGGTTCGATTTGTTGAAACAAATCTTGGTTCTGAGCGAAAGTATTTTGAATCGGTTTGGTGGTGTGGACATGGAGTTCGTTACTGGTCGTGGTTTGTACTGTGGTCGATCATTGAGGCGAACGGTCTGTTACTTGCGAGTTTTATCTTCACGAAAATATCTTTCGATGTCAGTGTAACCCCAAATTCTTTTACCTTGACATCACCTTAGCCGACCACCTCTAAGATATCCCCCGGACAGAGGATGACAACCTTTCCACCCTGTTCTTTCGTCCAGTCGCGGGGAGACGCGATCACGTTAAAACGCGTCAACGGGAGTCGTAAATTCCCGTTACGATTATAACGATCGACACCACGAACAGGTCGATCCCCTTATTTCTTGTCGGATAATAGGGGTATTTGTTGGGGAATAAAACTGTAATCTACAGTCTTATAATATTTATATTTTTAACAACTTATTACACTGGAGGTTCCGTCGTATAGGAAGATATAATTGATATAAGTGATGAATAATAATACACTTGATATATGAGTAGTATTAATACAGAGTAGATTAAGGTAATATCACCTTGATCGTATGGAGGACTATGTTTTAAGGAATATTGGAAGATCCGGAGTTGACTACGATGTTTGGAAGAACAGTAATGACCCGTCTCGTACAATTACGGAGGAAAGCTCGGTATGCGTGTCCTTTTCAATGGGAAAAATCTGCTATTTTAATAGATAAACAACCGCTTTCTCCGTAAGTTATAAGAGCGTGCAATAAACCTAAGGACTGTTTTAAGGACCATCCATAAACCGAAAATACTTATGCGAATAGAAATTAAATTGAGAAGCCTCGGTTTATGGTGGCTCCTTAGATTTATCGAGGGTCGGTGTAATGGTATATAAGGCCTCGGCGGTCATACCATGAGGGACGTCGCACGGACCGTCTTACACGACGTAACACACCCTGATAAGGAACTTCCAAGAATAATATCCCTCTCCATCATTACCGTTGTTCTCACCTAGTATTTAGACTCCGAATAATGACAGTCAAGTCAGTCTGAATTGCGAAACGCTACTGGAACATTGTAATATTAATACTCAAGGACTCCTGAGAAATAAAGTTTTTGTACATATCATCGCGAGAATTATTTTTTTAAGTGACATCGGCGGTGCATTTCTCGGCTTCAATAACGTTGTACGACGGATTGGCGAGTAGAACTTGTCCTATTTCCGTTTTTAATCCTTGAATAAAATCTGTTACTGAATCTTTTAAAATTCTATCGCTCATGGCACGTCTGATTATTTCGTCTGGATATTCGTTGGTGATACTATACTGTAATTTGGATTTTCTAAAGCGAATAATGTAGTTTTGTCCCTTGTCTAACTTTTCGTAATTGGTCTTGGTGTTCCCGAACCGAAACTTGAGTTGCTACGTTCTGTCGTACGTTACGCGTTGCCGTAGGTGGTTTTCCCGAAATTTCCTCTATCTTAATAATTTTTAATAATAAATGTTGTTCACTACGCATTACCCCCCCTCATCTCCCTGACTTCTTTAATAAATTCTTCTACTCCTATATCGTCTTCACCGTTAAGTTGTGGGATACATTTTAATGCGTCTGTAGAGGTGTATAGACCGTGGTAGGTTGTAGCTGCTGGTAGTAGAGGTCGCTGCGGGGGTAGAGTCGCTTTTCTTCTCATTTGTATCGCGGAAGAAAATATCGGACTCCGGTCGCCGGGATTTGAACCCGAATTCCGAACGTTCGTAACCTAAGGCGCTAACCACTACGCTGCCGTCGTTCGACACTAGTTAGTGTCGAGTGGTGGTGTTTTGACTGTCGAGTGCCCTCACACGTCTTTAGCTTTAACACGTTCGTTGCCACGTCGCACATATCTGTGCGATGGGTATACTTGCGTGGGGTCCCCGTCACCAAACGATGGTGACGCTCTTCTTGTTCGAGTTAATTAAATATACGATATTATATATAGGATATATAACATAAAAATATTAAAAACATATTTTACCATACTTTTTATTAATTTATATTCTGGATAATATATTACATTATCCTATATAGTATGGTATTCGTTAAAACATTCCAAACTATTCTCCTCACTTTCAAATATATTTTCACGCTGTTTACTGAACATTTTGAGGAGGAAAAAAATTACCGATGTACGTCTCACAAGTATGCTTCTCGATTAAATGAAAGATCCGAGATATCTGTCATGAGATCCCTCGGAATACTCTAGCTGGATAGCTTATCGCTATCTCCATTTCAGAAATAAATAATCTTTTCTTTACAATGAAGCGAAGGGGATAAACAATGAATCGAAGGCGATAAACGATGAATTCCTGCTTGTCGCTCTATTTACGTTCTGCGTACCGGCGGTGGGATTTGGGTCCCGCAGGGCGACGGACGTGTTAAGCTCCGGTTGTGTAAAACGTTGAGTGAAAGATCTGTCTTCGGATAGCTGAGGTGGTATCTGAGGTATTGGAGGAGCTTCTCGAAGGGCTGATTGGTCTTTAGCGGTGTACCGGTCGAGAGGGGAGTCCCGCAGGGATCAGTACTAGGACCCATCCTCTGGATCACCGCGTACGACCGAGTGCTACGCTGCCCGAGGCCATTGGGGACGGACCTCGTATGCTACACGGACGACACCCTCATACTGACAGGGGGCCGTTGGTGGTATGAAGCCGCCAACCTCGCTGAAGACACCGTGGCATGCGTGGTCCGGGAGATCAGAAAGTTGGGGTTGCGTGTACCGCCAGCAAAGTCGGAGGTTACCGGATTTTATAACAGTCGCAACAGAGGCCCCCCACCGCCGGGATTGTCGGTGGGTATAAGCGGGGAGAAAGTGATGATGGGACTACAGATGAAGTACCTGGGTCTCATCATCGGCAGCCGGTGGTCCTTCGAGCCGCACTTTAAACAGCTGGTGCCGAGGGTAACCACTGCGGTTAACGCCCTATGCGGCCTGCTGCCAAACCTAGGTGGTGCGGGGCTGAGCGTACGATGCCTCTACGAGGCGGTGATACGCTCACGGGTCCTCTATGGGGCCCCGATATGGGCGGAATACCTGAGTGTGAGTCGGCGTAGTCTGGCGCTGGTGAGGGGGCTGCATAGGATGACCGCCATCCGTATAATCAGAGGATATAGGACGGTATCGTACGCCTCGGCGACCGTCCTGGCGGCATCCCTCCCTTTCGAGTTACAGGCCCTCGCACTCAAGAAAAGATACGAGGGCAGAACCATCACACTGCAACAAGGATCCGTGGCGGCACCCCAGCCCGTTGACCAGGAAGCAGCAAACGAGGAAATATGGAGACGCTGACGCACGCAGCTGGACATGGAGGACACGACAAGATTACACAGAGCAGTCCGCGCCGTGCTCCTCAACTGGGAGGCCTGGAAAAACCGGAGAGGAGTCCCATTAACGTACATGATCCAATACAGAATACTCACCGGTCACGGGGTATTTGGGGAATTACTGTTACGGATTGTACGAGAAGTCCTCCATATGTCACCATTGCAAGGAAGGGGAAGACACGGCGCAACACACACTGGGGTTTTGTCCAGCATGGGAGGAGCCCCGACGAATGCTGCAAGCGGAGATAGGGGTAAACATAGCCCTGGAAGCAATAGTGGAAGTCACCCTCAGGGATGGCAGAGAATACTCGGCCGTCCGCGTCTTTTGCGAGCGAGTAATACTGGCAAAGGAGTGGGCGGAGAGAGATCGGATTAGAACCGGAGACCCGGTGAGGGTGGACAGATCGGAAGGAAGTGTTCGCAGGGAGTGGCATAACCACCTCCCCTCTGAGAGCAACCAGCTTGGAAATATGACACTAGCGGAGTGGTCCCCTAGTGATACATCAAAAGGATGTTTCCACTAATAAGGAACAAGACGGTGGATGTCGACCGATAGAAATTCGTAAGAGAACTCGGGGTATCCTCAACAAACGTCAGGAAGACCACCGTGGAGTTTTAGTCGGTAAGAGTCCGACACTGCCCGATCGTGGCGGGTACATCACAGTCCAGCGATTGCCGAGTGTCCATGAGGATTTCTCCACGTTAAAAAAAAAAAAAAAGTGGTGTGTTGTTTCGTCTGCGGTTATTAGGGAATTGGCTTTTGATATGTCTCCCATATGTATTTTTGCTAAACTCTTTCCTATTAGTGCGACTTCTACTGCGAGTTTTTTTGTTTTCTTCGTTTGTTGCACGTTGAGTTTCATCAATACGTACTGCGAATATATTGATTTGTAGCGTGAAAGTTTCATTTTGTTTCTGCATTGCATCTAATATAGCCCTAACTGTTGCGTCTATCTCACTACTAGTTGAAACGGTGCTAACAGTCTCGATTTTATCCTTTCGTGACGTTGTCATTATTATACTGATTGTACTATTTGTTCTTGAATCGCTAGAGAAGCTGTCTCCTTTCGTTCTGTATTTGGTAAAAAAATCCAGAGATTTCTCACCTTAATCGTTTAGCACGTAGGAAATGTTCCGTCGCAGTGTACCTTTGTCGAAACGTCAAAATTTCCAAAAGTGTTTGCTCTTTTGCAGTGGTCCGTTGATCCTCAATCTTCAAGGTTGACCGTAGCTCGAAATGTGTCGTTTCGTTTACTTGAAGCTGATGGATCCTGGCACGAATCGCCAAAATGTCACGTAAAATAAAAAAGAGAAATCGAAGATAAAAAATAAAAGATAAAAATAAAGAAATAAAAAGAGAGAATTCATTTCTTTACACTTGGCTTATACTAACTATAATTCACTTCTGAACTCCAGCCGCGACTTTTCAAGACTGAAGCTCTTACAACTTGGCTTTCGACGGAATCCGATTCTTTTTCTTTGTCATCCCTCAATATCCCCACTACTCACGTGTCTGTTAGGCGTTCTCGAACATTCGGCGAAAGGACCGTTGGGATATTGAGGGTTCATTAGGCAGCTCACTTCAGCGACATATATTGTCGCCAAATGCCACCACATCTTTATTTCCCTCATCAGTTCATTGTTTCCGAAGTGCAGCCTGGTCTCTGATGTGGATTGAGATGTGGTTGATGTTACAAGCGCATAGTTGTCACCAGCTAGCGAACTCTAGAAACGTCGATTTCGATCCGTTATTTCATCCGCATAAAGAAGATGGCGTATGTGTTCATAGGCGCGAACGGTGGCGTGACTGGAGCGTAGTGGGGGTCGTCTCCCAGAGAACACAAAGAAAAGATGGAAGGCAATCAGTATCATTTTGAAGATTCAAACGGCATGCATCGAGAGGTTCTGACGAATAAAATTAAAGTCGCTTAGTCTAACGAATTCATCGAGAGATATCATAAAGTTGGGTCGAATTTCTGTAACACATTTATATTCATCGCTAAATAATTTGTGATGTGTGCATTGTAATATTAAATATTGTTAAATATACAAGTTTATATTAACCCTATTAATTCAGTGTTAAACTCATTTGAACTACCTCTGTTATTAATTGTTATTAATTCGTGGCGTCGATTATTCGAATCGTAGTGAAAATTTACGCCTCTCGCTGACGCATTTTCCTCGCGACCACGTCTCTCCGCGAACGGTCGTAACACTAAATAATCTACCATTTCAATAAATTATTTATAATGGTAAAATATAGAGTACAAATATACAATCACAATACATACAAATTAATATTAAATGGTCACTATGCCTATTTTCTGCTTCATTCGGTATAAGAATATCGAAAAGCTACAGGTAAATAGTAGATACAGGCTCTTTTTCTTATACATAGTATTATTGAATGTATCTGTTGGTACAAGAAATTAATTTATAGCGTTACATCATATTCTTTCTATCAGTATGACATTGATGAATATTTGCAATTTTGTCTTACAAGCATAAATAGACATAAAAATTGAAGTAGAAATAAAATAACCAAGTTTATCTTTAGAGAATCGTTTCATTTGAAACTGGAAATAAGAATTCAAGCGAAGATGAGACATTACCCTCCGAGTGCTATTAAAAATGTGCTTTTTATTATGATTATTATTATCGAGAAAACTTTTGAATGATTCTAAGAAACAGGAAGAAGAAAATGAGGATGCATAGAAAAATTAAATTTCTTTGAAACATCAATAGCGCTCATCATTAGTATACATAGAAAATTAACAAAATGCTTTAATTTATTTATCCATCTCTCGCTAAAAATTTTGTTCTCGATATATTTATGTTATCTTATTATTATTACTTTTTTTTTTTTTGCAAATCACTAATAAGAGAAAGTAATTTAATGAATTGTTACGTTTTTGTTTCGATTGTTTGGTTTATGTTGCCGTTAATTTTTTAATTTAGAGTAAGTGGTTCAATCTAAGGACTGTTTCAGTTAAAAATTTTTGTTATCGTTTATCTTTTTGATGATTCCGAATTGTCGTATTCCTTAGTAATTCTGTCGACAATTAAATATCAGTGGGTAGTGTTGACTGATGTTTAATGCGATTATCAATTAAACTCCACGTTTCGGCTAACCTGCTCCGCGCAGGAGTACTGACACGGGAGAGGATCAAAGTTGGTGAAAATAAATGTTCGCTTAATCTTATTATATTATTAGACAAATATTTTCCACAACAAAAGTTTATTCTGATTCTAATTGGTTATTAACAGAGTTATCGTTGAAATTTAGAATACTCTAAATTACAATAGTTCGCGATACGTTTTTACTCTTATTAATTACAACATTTTAATTTAATTGATTTTTCAATAATTTACAAATTGACAAATACAAACACGTCGATTAACAAAACTGACAAGAACTGAGAACTAATGAAACAAAGAACTAAAAGCTAAAGAGCTAAGGGACTAAAGAATTTAAGAACTAAGATCTAAGAAAACTAAGAGCTAAAGAATTGAAAGCCAAAGGAACTGAGAAATTAAGAGTCAAAGGAATTGAGAACTAATCGCTATGAACCAAGAAATTACTTGCCAAGAACTAAGGAATTAATTCACCAAGGACTGAGGAATTAACTACTCTGAACTACGGAATTATCTATCTACTCTTCTATATCGTTACGCTTATTTATAATTAGGTCTACCGTGAGGGGGGGAGGTCGTCATGTGACGGGTTGTTCCGTGGGGGTTGTGAAGCTCGAATTTGGTTTCTATGCAAATTGTTAAAATTCATTTTTAAATTTGAAACACTCATCCGGGCTATTGGTAGTTTTAGCCTTCGTTACGGCGCGTGCGCAGCGGGATGTAACTATGACTCGGGGTCATATGACCCTCTAAGTCTGGGTCATAGTTACTCTGAGGGGTAGGCGGGAACTCGTCGATTTCGTCTACTCAAGTCGCACTCCTACCTCCCAGTGGTACCGACGGTAACATGCACGCAGCATCGGAGGAGCTTGCTCCAATGGTGAGGCGTGCACGGCTAAACGGAGTGCGGCGAAGAAGGAGCAAAAGACACCAAATATGATAGGAACTTGTTCGCAGGTGGCAATCACGACGACTTGGCTTGTAAATGGACATGATTTGGATTACGGAAAAATTTTAACATCTACGATGACCAATTGTACGTAATTTTAAAAATGGACAATAATTTTAACATCACGGTCATCGTGAATATTTTATCAATTGATCAGTAGGCTTCTTAATTGCTTGTAATATAGAGGTTCCACCAAAAATTTTAATTAGTATTTCCTACGAGGGGGTTAATCCTCGGAAGTTAGTGCCCATATATTAAGGGTCCCCATGTTTTTAGCCAAATGATTCGTCATTTTAGCGATGTACTTGACACCCTTAAAGGAGTGGCGATACGCTGCTGACCTTATCCGAGCATGGGCTCGGACGGCGCTGTACTGCTAAATCGGATGGCGTATGATCGATGAAAGCAATACGCCGCTGGACTTAGCTGCACGTGCTAAAAGCAATACGCCGCTGGACTTAGCTGCGTATGTGCTCGGAAGGCGTCGTGCTGCCGGTACGATCTGGCGCGCCGAGGAGGCGGGGCGCCGTCGGGCTTGGCTGCGTGTCGTCGTCCCTCGGGGCCTTTAGCTCCACGCCGCCTTCAAACGGTTGTGTTGCGGGGCCTCGGAGGGCCATGGATACTCGGGGGTAGGCGAGACTTCGGTCTCGTCTGCCCAAGTCGCACTCCTACCTCCACGTGGTACCGCCGGTAACATGGTACGCCGCGTCAGCGCGGGGAGTGGTCCCCCGGACGCGGCGTCCGTGGCTAAACGGAGTGCGGCGACGAAGGAGCGAAAGACAAACAGTTAATGGAAATTTGGCTTGCCGAATCAACGGTGTATCACCGTGAAAAATTGGGAACATCTATTGATTGATTAACACAAGGAACTCGTTCCTTCGTTTTTGTGGCTTATGACAACTGGGACGTCTAATGGATATGATTTGGGCATATTCGGACCTATGCAACCGGTTACAAAATTAATCATTTGTCAAATAATGAGTAATGGCAAAGCTTCGGACGCAGCGCCTCTCGGTCCCGGAGGCGTTGCGGCGGATTCTTCCGCTTCGGAGGGGACCATTGTTGACGATTCGGCTATGTCCCCGGTAAAGATTATGGTGACATTAGTGGGAGGATCGGGTTGCTTGCCCAATATGTGAGAAGAGGGAAATCCACCTCTTCTTCATGTCAGTAACTGATCTGGGTAGGCACCTCGATCAATATCATCTGGAAGCCCGCATCCAATGGGGATGCTTGAATTGTGAGAAAAGTTTTCCGAAGCTGCATGGGGCCAAGTGCCATCTACCCAAGTGTAGTGGCAATAGCCAAAATAAAGAATTACCGCATAAGTGTGAAGCATGCCCCATGAGCTTCAGAACCCAAAGAGGGCTATCCACCCACGAAAGTCATGCGTATCCTTGCCTTAAGAAACATAAAAAGAAGGGGAACGGACCCTCCAAAAATGAAAATATGGAAAGAAGAAGTGGCCCTCCTGAAGGAACTCGATGCGGTCTATAAAGACCATCGACTTCCAAATCTTGAAATAAGCAAAGTCCTCACCACCAAAACTATAGACCAAATTAAATATCAACGCAGAAAATTGAAAGCGATCGGTGAGGACGAGAACATTCATGGGGCCACCCAGGATGTCCTTGGGAATAGCACGATTATCCGCAAGACCAAGACCGGGGACATCCTCATAGAAATGAAGGCGAGTAGTAAGATCGATACCGCTACCACCGAGATAAACAGGTTAGCTGGTGACAAACTCCGCGCGGTACCTTTGAAGGATAAGGTATCCGTGGAGGTGAGAGAAGTGGACCCTTTGATGAGCAAAGAGGAGCTCGTCAAGGCGGTGAGGGAGCAGATGAATATAAAGGAGGATGACCAGGTGATTGTGAGGACGATGAGTCGGGCCCCGTGGGGAACTCAATCGGCCATCGTGGTGATACCTAAGGTGTACCTAGCCAAAGAAGGTGTCGTTAGAATTCGGACGGGTTTCACCATTGCGACTGTGAGGATGTTGGCTAACGTAACTAAATGTTACAAATGCCATCAGGTTGGCCACATCGCGATAAATTGTAAGGCGAGTTGCCCCGGGAAGGAGGTGTGCCGCAAATGTGGTGACACGGATCATACGATCGCGCAGTGCAAGAATCGGCCACACTGCGCGACTTGCAGTAGAGATATAGGGGCCAGGAGTGACCATGTCACCGGGTCCTTGGCCTGCCCTAGGTATAGAAATATACTTAGGGGAGGTGAGAAGGTGACGTAATGCTGTGGAAGTGGAAGACGGAATAGAAGATCTGTGGAACGCTGATAGGGGGCCCACCGAAGTAATGCCTATTTGTTGCGGTTCCGGCGGATCCCTTCTTCAATTGTACAAGTGGAAGAGGAGGGGTTTTTAGTGGGTATGGTCTGGCCGAGTCCCACATAACCCAGGGACACGGGTCTCTGGGGAGCACGAGGTGGGTATGGGTTCTCAGGGTGTAGGACCACGCCCTGGGAAACGCCGATGGATCTGATATTCCCCTATAGTCGGGTGGCGGCTGGTGGGTCCTTCGGGACTCGCCAGTTCGCTGATCCGGTGCGGTGAATTTCGGAGAAGTCGGTGGGCCCATATCTGCCAAGACCACTCACCTCACCTTCCCGTGGGGCTCCCCGTCACCCTGCATCGGCTTTGACCGAGACAGGGTGCGAAAGAGTGAGTGGCGCCAGGATGGAATACCGTTGACAACCACGGCGAAACTAAAAATATATTATGATGGATACAACAAGGATGGAAAAAGTTTACGGTGCAGGGGAGGGATACCCCAGTACCGGCGCAGGCGTGGGTGGTCAAGTGGGCCCCACTGCGTCGTCATCTAACGACCACGGCCGCTCGGGGGTGGATAGCCAGGCCCCCGTTTGTGTTTCTGCGACTGGCGAAGGCAGCGAAGATAGAAGGATGGAGGTGACCCAAGAGGACAACGGGCCACCACTCACCAGGAGGAGGAGCTCCCTCAGGAGGGCTTCAGGAGGGACGGGGAGCGTCTTTGCCGTTCCGGCCCCAGTAGGCGACGCCACACCGCCAGTGACACCAGGAGGATCGAGGACGCCAGCGAGGTCCGACGACGAAGAGTCGGTCGCCTCGTACGCGTCACGCTCGTCGGCCGCCTCTTCGACGTGCAGGGGCAAGAAACGGAAGCTTGCCTACACGACACCGGAGGTGTCCGAGGAGCTGATGCAGGAGGTGAGGAGGACCTCGCCGGAAGACGTCAGCGCCGAGGTGGTGAGGCGTCTGGGGAACGTCAGCATGGTAGCAGCGAAATCGTCCAACATGAAGGGGACTTATGTGAAGCTACTCAGGGAGTCAGCGAACTACGTCACCGCCGCATGGGCGCTCGAGATGATGAAGAGGTACGGACTGGAGCCCGACAGCGGGTCTGGGGCCGCAAGGCTGGCTGACGCGAGGAGCGCCCTGCTGGAGGAAGAGATCCCGTTCCTTCGTAGCCAGGTTGCGTCCCTTAGCAACGAACTGGCGAGAAGGGACGCCAACGCGCAGGGACGCATCACCTCTGATCCCGGCGATTCTCCTCGCGAGAACAACGGCGAGAGTGGGAGCCTCGCTGCCGTGGAGAAGAGGCTCGAAGAGATTGCGGCGTCGATGATGCGGCGGATCGATGAGCGTTTCGAGAGGGATCGCGCAAGCGGCGCCGAGACGCGGAAGGGAGCCACCGAGCGCGGTATCACGGCTCCCTCCGTCGCCGCCCCCACTGCCGCCATCACCACCGGGAGCACCCCGAAGCCTCCAGCGAAGGCGCGGGAGGAGGACGAATGGAGAACAGTGGTCTCCAAAACAGCGCGCAGGAGGCGCAGGAGAAGGAGGAGAGTGGCTTTCGCCGCCGAGGAGACGGCGAGAGCAACAGGAGGAAGGGCCGCACCCCCGACGAGGGCAGCGGCACCGCTGCCGACGGAAAGGCTGCTGCGGCAACGGCAGCAGCAGCAGCCCCAGGGAAGAACGGCGCGGGCGCCCAAACCGGGCGTCGCCACGCCCAAGAAGCTAACGACGGCGACGGCGAGAGCGGCCTCGCTCCCTCGCGCACCGCGAACATCCGCTGTGACATTGACGCTCAACGAGGGAGCGAAGATGACGTACGCCGAGGTCATCGCCACGGCCAGGAGGAGCATCCCGCTGACGGAGATCGGAGTACAGTCGGTCGGGATGAAGAAGGCGATGTCGGGCGCCATTATTATCAAGGTGCCCGGCGACAAAGAAAGGGAGAAAGCGTCCCGGCTGGCGTCACATCTGACTAGGGTGCTGGATCCGGCCACCGTCAGGGTGGCAGCTCCAATGAGGACGGCGGAGCTGCGGGTCGTCGGGATCGACATCTCGCTTCAGAGGGAAGAGCTGCGGCAAGCGCTGGCTTTGGCGGCGGGCTGCGGACCAGGGTTGGTCTTGGCTCGGCGTACGTCAAGTGCCCGGTGGCCGGGGCCCGCAAGATAGCCCGGGCAGGGAGTGTCGCCTTGGGATGGTCCACGGCGAGGGTCATCGCCATCCCGAAGAGGATGCAATGTTACAGGTGCCTGGAACTGGGACACGTGAAGGCGACTTGCGTGTCCACCGTGGAGCGCGGGCACCTCTGTTACAGGTGCGGCGGAAGTGGACATCAGGCGAGAGGCTGTCCTGCCTCCGTGTCCAAGTGCCCCCTGTGCGAGTCGCTCGGGGTGCCCGCCAACCACAGGATGGGAGAGGCGGCATGCTCGCCGCCGAGGACAACTAACAGCAAGAGGAGAGGACCCATCCGCGAACTAGCCACCGCAGGAGGGAAACGAAGAAGCACCAGCGCCAACATCACCACCGCCGCCGCCGACGCCGCCAAAGAAGCAGCAGCAGCGACTACGACGACGACGACAACAGCAACGGCGGCGGTAGATGGCCTGGAGGAGGCCATGGAGCTGGGACAGTAGAGCTCCAACGAATCCTCCAGTGTAACTTAGGTAGATCGAGGCGCGCGCAAGATCTGCTCTTCCAGACCATCCAGAAGAGCAGAGTCGCCCTCGCTGTGGTGGCGGAACCACATCGCGTTCCCGACTCTCCCAACTCGGTTGGGGACTTGGATGGGACAGCGGCAGTTGGATGGATGACGACGGAATCAACAACGACGCCCGGCACTCCCGGCGTCCTGCTGGAACGCGGCAACGGCTACGTCGCGGTCGAGTGGGCAGGGATTGCCGTAGTGGGCGTATACGTCTCTCCCAACAGCGGCCTGGTCGCGTTCGGAGCGTTCCTCGACGGAGTGGGCGATTGCATCAGGAGGATATGCCGTCCCCGCCAAGTACTCGTGCTCGGGGACTTCAACGCCCGCTCCACGCAATGGAACGACACGCGAACCACCACGAGAGGAAGAATGGTGGCCGACTGGGCCGCAGGACTCGAACTGCCGAGGCCGATCTATGGGGGAGGCCCTACCGGATGGTCACGAAGAGGCTACGACCACCGGCACCCCCATTGACCGCGAGTATGAAGCCAGGGTTGCTCGACAACATGCTGAGCACGCTGTTCCCGCGACGGCAACGGGACCGCACGGACAGCGTCGACACGAGGAGCAGGACGCCGCTACCCCACTCCAACAACGACGACATCACGGAGTAGAGAGAAGAGCTGCGAGTGACAGAGGAAGAGTTACTCGCAGCAACGAAGAGGATGGCGTCCCGCGGTGACGTGACACCGGGTCCGGACGGAATACCGGGCCGGGTTTGGGCAGAGTCGATGGGGACCCTGGCTCCACGTCTGCAGTACATCTTCACGAGGTGCATGAGGGAGGGTGCGTACCCTCGGGCGTGGAGAACGGCGAGACTGGTATTGCTGCGCAAGGAGGGTCGCCCTCTGGATTCGCCGTCCGCGTACAGGCCGATATGCCTCCTGGACGAGGTGGGCAAGCTGTTGGAGAGGGTAATTGCCGCCCGTCTGGAGGCGTATATCACAAAACGCGGACCCGGCTGGCACGAGAGCCAGTTTGGCTTCAGAAGAGGACGATCCACCGTGGACGCCGTGAGGATGGTACGAACGAAGACGAATGACATGGTCTCGTTGGGAGGAGTGGCCATCGCGGTCTCCCTGGACGTAACCAACGCATTCAACATGATCCCCTGGGCCAGGATCGTGGAGGCACTGGAGCGCCTGGAGGTGCCTATGTACCTGGTACGCTTGATCCGGTCATACCTTAGTGACCGTTGGATCGAGTACGCGGGCAGAAGCGGTGAGGAGAGGAGGCCAGTGGAGTGCGGGGTCCCGCAAAGGTCGGTCCTGGGACCCCATACTATGGATCACCGCGTACGACTCGGTCCTCCGCTGCCTCATGCCGCCGGGCACGGCCGTGGTGTGCTACGCTGACGACACCTTGGTCATGGCTGGTGGCAGAGGATGGTACGAGGCACAGGCGATCGCGGAGACAGCGGTGGCATACGCGGTGAAGGCGATTCGAGGACTGGGCCTGAACGTGTCGCCGGCCAAGTCGGAGGCCTTGGGGTTCTTCGACCGTCATCGCAGAGGAGCCCCACCATCCGGACTGTGCGTAAAGTGTGACGGTGAGGAAGTTCCGGTGAGAGCCCAGATGAGGTACCTGGGCCTCACCATCGACAGCGGATGGACGTTCGGGCCCCATTTCGAGGAACTGGTTCCGAAAGTGGCAGCCGCAGCCAACGCCATCTGCGGCTTACTACCGAACCTGGGAGGAGCGGGCACAGGAGTGCGCCGCCTCTACGAGGGAGTCATCCGATCGAGGGTCCTCTACGGGGCCCCCGTATGGGCCGAAGAACTGCTAGCCAACCGTCGCAGTCTGACCCTGCTGCGGAGGCTGCACAGGACGACCGCTATCAGGATTGCGCGGGGATAGAGGACAGTGTCGCACGCGTCGGCGTCCGTGCTAGCCGCGCCCCCCCCCCCCCCCCGTTCGAACTGCAGGCCCTCGCACTCCAACGGGTGTACAACCACCGTAGGACCCTGGGTTCGGACGGCGATCGTCCGTTCCAGGACGTGTGGAGGGAGACGTGGCACAGGGTCTGGGAGAGATGGCGCGCCGAACTAACCGAGGAGGACATCTCACGGCCACACCGGACCGTGCGCGCCGTCCTCCCCAACTGGGAGGCGTGGCGGGACCGCGGCGGGGTCCCGTTAACCTACAGGATGACGCAGGTGCTCACCGGCCACGGAGTGTTCGGTGAGTACCTGAGAAGAATCCAGCGTGAGGTGACGTCCACCTGTCACCACTGCCAGGAGGAAGAAGACACGGCGCAGCACACGCTGGAGCATTGTCCAGCGTGGGAGGTACCGCGCCGCGTACTACGCCTCACCATAGGCGACAGGTTGGCCCCTGAGGCGCTCGTGGAGGCGATGATGAGGGGCCCACAGGAGTACGCCGCCGTCCGCACCTTCTGCGAGCAGGTCATGCTGGCGAAGGAGCAGGCGGAGAGGAGCAGGGAGAAGAGTGGCGACCCCTCCCGGGTCGCACGCAGAGGAAGACCAGGGGAGCGACATCGACGACACGACGCCGCGCGACCGCGGCACCACCACCACTGCAGCCGTCGTAGAGGAACGTGCGTGCGTCAAGAATCAAGAAGCCGTCAAGCCGGGGAGGGTCTGGGTTCCTCCCCGGAATTGCACGACGGCCCACGGAACGCCGGCGCCAGGGGGCCGGTGGTCACCCCCTGGCTGCCAAGCAGATGGAGAACCAGGATGTCTCCCTGCGGCAGAACCCGACGGCTTTAAAAAGGAACATCTATTGATACCGGGCCTGCCTGCGATTTTAGCTAAATTATTCAATATTTGTTGGTACAGTGCCTATTTTCCAACCATTTGGAAGGAAAATAGGACTACTCTAATACCAAAAGCCAACAAATCCAGCAGCTTGGTCGAGAATTGGAGGCCTATAACGATAGGTCCCGTTCTCGGCCGAATTTTCTCTTCCATCCTTGACGGAAGGATCAGAAGGGGTATTGTGTTAAGTCCAAGGCAAAAGGGTTTTACATCCGAAAACGGATCAATATTGACCTTCTAAGCGCTGTCTTGGACTATAGCAAAAGGAACAACAGGGGAATATTCACTATCGTGGATATCTCCAAGGCGTTTGACACAATACCCCATTCGGCGTTAAAACCATGCCTTGAGAGGAAGGGTGTGCCGACCCCTATAACAAATATCACAATTAAAATGTATGAAAATAGTAAAACGATAATAAAAGCAGCCAATAATAAAGGGGTCGAGGTCAAGATCCTCGGAGGAGTCAAACAAGGTGATCCGCTATCATCGCTACTCTTCAATCTATGCATAGAATCGCTGATCGAAATAATCGAAGAACAACCCAGTGGCATCAATGTAAACAATAACAGAAAAGTATCAGTCCTGGTCATCGCTGACGACATTGTCGTTCTTGGCGAAGACGAGCGGGAGGCGCAGCGTCAAGTGGATATCCTCCACGGATACCTGAGGAGCCTAGGCATGAAAGTATCAAGAGAAAAAAGCCAAACGTTCTGAGTTGTCGCTAAAAAAGACACCTAGTTCGTCGAAGATCCTAAAATCGGGATAGAAAACAACTGCACACCAACTGTAGACCCCGATGAGGCTTTTAGATACCTAGGTGCCAAAATGGGGCCTTGGAAGGGTGTCCACTGTGGCGTCATCGTGCCGGAGATTCTGAGCGTGGCGAGGAGAGTGAGGAAGCTCTCTCTCAAGCCAAGAGTTGCTCACAAAATTCATCTTTCCCCGCTATATGTACCACCTTTTGATTAACCCACCAAGCGACGGTGTGTTGAAATTATTTGACAGCGAGATCAGACAGAAGATTAAGGCCATATTTCATCTTGTACCTTCTACAGCCACTGGTTTCTTTTATACCCCTAAGGTCTGGGAGGGGGGAGGGTACCAAAATTTGAACACATCGTAAAGCTAGGTACCCTCAAAAATGCAATTAAAATTAAAGCATCAACCGATCTAGTGGTTTCTGGCCTGATTGATGAGGCGACGGAAATCAGACTTAAGAGAGTAGCTAACTCTCTGAGGATAAATTGGCCCGCCACTTTGGAAGACATTGAGAAGTCGAGGAAGAGATTAAAAGCGAGTCATAGCAAACAATGGGCCGAGTTAAAAAGCCAGGGCCAAGGAGTAATCGACTTCTGAAAAAGTAAAGCTGGCAACGTGTGGTTAGAGGAGTATGATCTGCTCAAGTCCTGAGACTGAGGACTAATACCTTCGGAACCAAAACTGTATTGGCACGGGCCGACAAGAACATAGACGTTGCCTGCAGAAGATGTCGTGCCTAACCCGAGACCCTTGGACATATACTCGGACTGTGCCAATACACCAAAGGCCTCAGGACCAGGAGGCACGATGAGGTGAAATTGATTCTCGTCGACAGTTTAAGAAAGAATAATCAGGTGTTTGTCGAGCCAATTCTGCGAGTAGGGAGTGATCTCTATAAACCTGACCTCGTAGTCAAAAACGAGCAAAGGGTTCTCGTGGTCGACGTTACCGTCCGCTACGAGAACAGAGATTATCTCCAGAAAGCGGAGAAGGAAAAAATCGACAAGTACCTGCCTGTCGTGGAACATCTAAAAGGAAAATTTAAAGTCAATGGAGAGATTTCACCGGTGGTCTTGGGCAGCAGAGGGGCAATAACGCCCAACACTCTTAATACTTTAAAACTATTGGACATTTCCCAAAAAGATATTAAAGCAATTACAATGAACGTGCTGCGTAGGCACCTCGACCAAAATCACACAAACGCCGGCATCCAATGGGGATGTCGCTGTGGGAGAAGCTTCCCGAAGCTCCATGGGGCACAGTGCCACATACCCAAGTGTAGTGGCACCAATCAAAGAAAAGAAGGAGCGTACAAGTGCGAAGCGTGCCCCATGAGCTTTGGGACCCAAAGAGGGCTCTCTACCCACGAAAGGCATGCGCAACCTGCCTTACGGAATCTAAAAAGAAGGGGAACGGACCCCCCCCCCCAAACAAAATATGGGCAGTAGAAGAAGTAACACTTCTGAAGGAGCTTGATGAAAAGTTTAAAAATCATAGATTCCCGAATATGGAAATCAACAAAATCCTCACTAATAAAACTATTGAGCAAATTAAATATCAAAGGAGATTGTGCAGTAAAGGAGAGGAGGATTTAAAACACATACTGGAGGAATGCGAGATAACAGGAGGAGTAAGGAACATGATAGAGACACTAAGCGAGACAGGAGAAGAGGGTTGACAGACCTTAAAGCAATAATAGAGAGGAGAAGAGTAAGGGAAGAAAGGGAGGAATGACAGAAAGGGAACAGACCAAAGAAATGAGCCAAAGACAGAAGAGGCAGTTAATATCAGTCATAAGTGAGAACAAGGTGCAATTGTTAGAATAAGAGAAATCAGTATATATGTAATGTATGTATCTGTAATATATATGTAAATATTTGTGATGTAAAACCGGAGGTCGTCCAAAGCCGAAAGGTGATGGACTAAGAATAAATAATAATAATAATAAATACCAAAGAAGAAGGTTGAAAGCAGCCAGTGAGGACACAAGCCTTCAGGAAGTTACTCTAGTGATAGAGGGAGGGTGCGATCCCGTTACTTCAGGCAATGCACGATTGCACGAACCTGAAACCAGTCGAAACAATCAAAACGAATCAGAATGGAGACTTAATCTAATCCATTCAATCGCTCTTATAATAATAATTCGATTATCACAATAAATGTATGTATAAAACGTTTACAAATTTAATTTTTTATTTTCTTTTTGCATTGCTTCTTTTTTCTCAACGGGGATTGACTCGAAATCCTCCCATGACATAAAGAACACCGTTACAACTATTCTTACTGGCAGCGTATTTCCTTCCATATCTAGTTTATATCTATTCGACAGGTAAATAGCCATGATTTTCTTTTTTCCCATATACGTTATCACTTTAAAATATAATCGCTCATTATTATCGGTATTAAGATTTCTTCCCAGATAATTGTCGAAGGTGACATTATTTTGACTAAATATATGTAATAGCATCTGAATTTCGAGTAATATTAATCATAGGTCTAAAAAACAAATTGAAATTTCGTTAAATATCGTGCTAGTCTAACCCAACGTCTAACATATGTGTCGGAGATGAAAGGACACCAGGCCCTCCCCTTGGAATCTCCAAACACTGTCTTTGTAAACTAAATCGATCCTTGTAAACTTTTAGTGTTTATAAACCTTCATAAATTAAAGCGATCTCCATTAATCTTTAGTCGTTATAAATCTTTGTGAATTAACCCGATTGTAGTTGCCCGAGATTTGCGATAATGAGCTTGGGTTCAAGGCGACAACTAGTCGCCGAACGTAGCCGCGGTCACAGAATGGACACTTTGCCTAACAGAAGTATAGAATTACATAACTCTCCTTAAGAAGAGATAGCGGTACCGATGCCCAACAGTAAACATTCCAACAGTCTCTGCCCCGTAGCTTGCCACACACAGACCTTATTCTTCGGGCAAGGTGATTGCCAGATGTCGATGCATTGTCCACAGTAAATGTTCGGCTTGCCTGGGGGTCCCGCCATAGATCTTAGGATTTAGTCAACTAAGGTCTTCCAAATTTACGAACAGTCTTTGTCCTAACAGTCCGTAGATCTGTCATTTACTACGGGAAGATACGGAAGATCTATTTTCCTCACGTACGACGCTTCCCGCTAGCAATTTTCTCTCAAGGGCGTCTAGCATCCTTTTCTAACCACCAACATACAAATTAACCAATTAACAGTAACGTCCACTTCCCTCTCTCTTCGAGTGGAGGCTTTCCTCGACGAATCCGATGACCTCGTACCCTGAGACACGCCCCATCATAGTTTTCCTCGGCAGCATCGCTGCGATGGAGAGACACATTCTCGTGCGATATCACCAGCGAGTATAACATTTTACGACCACCGAAAACTTATTGTATATTATAGGCTTAGCCTAGTACTTTAGAAAATTCGTCCCGAAATTTTCAGAAGTAATGAAACCTTTGTGTGCACTAACTTTCGGTAACAAAAACTTAACTTGGACAGATAGACACAAAAATATAAGGCAAAAAGTAATTTCCCTGCTGACTGACAAGCCGGTGTTAATGATGTTCGACCCGAATTATCCGATAGAATTACATACTGAAGCTAGTTCGGATGGATACGGTGCTATTTTAATGCATAAGGTTGATGGTAAAAACCGGGTATTCGAGTACTAATCCAGATATCATTCGTATGAACTGGAAACGTTGGCAGTTATAAACGCTGTTAAACACTTTCGTCATTATCTACACGGACGGAAATTTCTTGTCGTTACTGATTGCAATTCATTGAAGTAATAAAGTGAATCTAAGTGACAGGGTTTACAAATGGTGAGCCTACCTACAAACTTTTACTTTCGATATTATGTACCGAAAAGGTAAACGAATGGCCCACGTAGACTTCTTTTCGCGTAACCCCGTAGACAATGACCGTACCACAATCAACAAAATTAAAGAAAAGGAAATTAATCTCGCCAAAATTGCAGAAGATTGACTATTAGTGGAGCAACGTCGCGATTGTCACGTAAAAAAAAAAGGAAAACTTCCGTAAAAAAAGAAACTTTATTTCTAGAGAGTGAATGACTCTCGAATACCGCTTACAATCTCGTCACAACGTACAGCTATTGGTTTCAAAACTTAGACTAGTTGGCCGGTTAATAGTCGAGGGTTATATACTGTGGGAAAGCGATGAAAAATGTTGGTGGGGACATATTTTCTTGGAAGTTCCCTATCAGGGAGGCAATGTGGTAAATGTCTGGAGAGTGTCTAGAGGTGGCCCTTCAAGGTGGCGTCAGGCTTGAGAGTTTTGGGGTTACACGATCCCCAAATCTCAGAAATCGCCGACAAATTGTGTTACGCTACGAGGCTTAGTATAGCATAGATCGTATTTCTAACCGTCGCTCGCGGCCCAACAGCGTCGCAGACAGATCGTCTTATCTGCCCGACGAGGAGCATACAATGTATCGATGAACGCATGGTTGTAACCGAGCAGCGAACTCTAGAAACGTCGATTTCGAACCGTTACTTCAACACATAAAGAAGGTGGCACACGTGATCATAGGGCAAATGATGGCGTGATCCGAGCGTGGTGGGGGTCGTCTCTCCGCGAAAACAAAGAAATGATCTAAAGGCGATCAGTCTCATTTGAAGATTCAAACGGCATACATCGAGAGGTCTAACGATTAAAATTAAAGTTGCCTAGTATAACGAATTCAGTGAGAGATATCGTAAAGTTGGGTCGAATTTCTGTAACGCATTAACTGTATTCATCGCTAAACAATTTGTGACGTCTTTATTGTTACATCATTTATTGTTAAATATAGCTATATTAACCTGTTAACACAGTGTTAAATTCATTGAACCACCTCTGTTAGGTTGACTGAAACAGAGGAACGACTAATTCGCTGCGTCGATTATACAAATCGTAGCGAGAATTTACGCCTCTCGCTGACGCGTTTCCTCCGTCGTAACAAATTGTAAAATACAGTCGTAAAATACAAAGGAGAGGCAGAACCCTCTGCTTGCCCATCGTACCAAAAGGTTTTAGGTGGTCCGTTATTATGTCAATACCAGTTACCAATCAATTATGCACTTAGGTTGGGAAAAACGCACGAGAAACTGTACGAGTATTACTGGTTCGAAGGGATGGTGAAATATGTTCGCAAATTCGTAGAGAGCTGTCATGCTTGTCAGATTTCTAAGGCGAATTCAGATAATGCACAAGCCGAATTACATCCCATACCTAAGACCAGCGTACCTTGGCATACGGTTCACATAGACGTAACAGGCAAACTGAGCTGCAAGAACAATTGCAAAGAATATGTTATTGTTTTGATCGATGCCTTTAGTAAATTCGTATATCTGCATCACACCGGTAAGATAGATTCCCTTAGCACCGTTGAAGCGCTTAAGTCGGCCATATTTCTATTCGGCAGCCCCTCTCGGATAATAGCGGACCAAGGGAGATGTTTTACAGGGAAAGAGTTTCAAGATTTTTGTCGGGATAAACTCCACTTAATAGCAACCAGTGCTAGTAGAGCGAATGAGCAGGTAGAACGTACTATAGGCACATTAGAGAACATGTTTACAACAGTAGAAACGACTGGGCGATCATGGTAAGACGCGATTGGCGAAATACAATTAGCCTTAAATTACAACACCAATCGTGTAACTAAGTTGAGCTCGTTAGAATTGCTAATCGGTAAAACGACAAGACCCTTCGGGTTATTGCTACTCGAAAACATTGAAGAAAGGGAGGTAGATATTCCCGATGTAAGACAACAGGCAATAAAAAATATGGAAATTAATGCTAGATACGATAAAGATCGGTTCGGCAAAACTAAAGCCAAAGTGGTTAGATTTAATCTCGGTGATTTCGTATTACGTAAAAACGAGGTAAGAAATCAAACCAAATTAGATCCAAGATTCTAGGGTCCATTTGTGATAGCAGAGATTTTAGAAGGAAATAGGAATACACCTTAAAAACGTTAGACGGTAAACGATCATACAAATATAGCCGTGACAGGTTGAGAAAGATGCCAGATGGTTGCATTCCTGGTGAGTTGGATATCAGTAGTGATGGCATGGACAGTGATCATGACGACATGAGTACTCCGATCTCGGCGGGTCATTATGACAGTGACACTCAGCGGAGTAAGCCTACATGTACGCAAAGTGTAGCCGTGTGATGAAGTTCACATGGGCCGAGGTGCGGCCGTGTACTGAAGTTTACGTGAATGCAAAATGTAGCCGTGTGATGAAATTCACATGGGCCGAGGTGCGGTCACGTGGTTCTTGCGATGTGCTCAGCGTGGTCATGTGATCCGGGAAAACGAGATTCGTTTGGGTGTGAAGTCGAAGATGGTCCACTGTATTATTACGGTCTGACTGGCGATTCACAGAATGCAACTAGCACTTCGAATACAAATCATAATGTCACCAATTTTTGCCTTCTTTCATTCTTGTTATCAAACAGCCGACCTAAATTTTTATTGTTGAGCTGGACCTTTGACCTGTTTGGACATTCGATTAAATTGTAAATAACGTTAGTTATATAGAGTTTAATATTGGGAAAATTCAATATTTTAGATACACCCGAGGACGTGTGATAGTCAGGATGGCCGTGTCGGAGATGAAAGGATACTGGGCCCTCCCCTTTGGAATTCTTTAAAAAATTGCCAAACACTGTCTTTGTAAACTTTTAGTGTTTATAAATCTTTATAAATTAAAGCGATCTCCATAAATCTTTAGTCGTTATAAATCCTTGTGAGTTAAACCGATTATTTATGGTCGAGATTTGCAGAAATTTTTTAAACAAACTTGAATTTAAATCAATTTAAACAAAATTAGAAATTCTTTTATAAGTTCTACCTATCAGAGATCGGAAGGGGTCTCTGATTTTGTATATCCTCTTTTTTTTTTTTTTTTTGCTATAAAATGCTTTACGCATACAACAGCCTGTGCTTTTAGGTTATGTGGGACTCGGCTAGTGGCAATGTCATAAAAATCCTTCCTCACATCCTAGTCCTAGTATGATACAGGAGGAACTAACCTCAATTGCCATCAGCGATCCTCTGAGAAAAGTTCGAGGAAACAAGAAGCTATCCCGTCAGCGGTGGCGCTAACGCTCAAGGAGCAGTCGGATGAAACATACGCGAAGGATGAGGCGATAAGAATGAAGAGTACGGAGACTTCATTTTGCAGATCCCCTTTGAATATCGTGGTCTTCTCTACAACTTGTACGAGGTGAGCTGCCGCCCATGTGTCGTTCGGGTTGAAGACCACCGTGCGTCCCGCTATTTTGACCGACCTTCTTTCGTACGCGTAAGAAGGTTTGCTCGCGTGCAGGGATATTCCGGCTGATTTTTAATTCTCAATAACTAAAAAATGAAACCAAACAATCAATTTTTTTATTCTTATTTTCGTCTTATTTCGGCTTCAACAATCACCCCCTCAATTTCCTGCCACTTGTAGTCAGAACACTTTGTATATATATGTTAAAATAATATATAACAGTTTATTAAATATAAAATTTATATGTAACAGAATAACTTGAAGTATTAACGTACACCGCTGTATTCTTTTATATATCTCAAACAGGAATGAATTTGTTTTATTGCACATTCATTAATTCATTAATTTAATGATATTTTCCTCTTATCTTTTTCTCTTTCATTCATCGCTCGTATAATACAGATGTACACAAATCTATTTTCTAACAATATACCGGGTAATATAAAGAGCGGACAATTTAAGACAGGTCACCTGAATATCTCACTTGTTTTTGAAGATACAAGAAAATGCATTAGACCGAACTTACTTGAAATCGAAGGACTCATAATCTGATATTACTAAATTTTTTATAGATGGAGCCGTCAATCTGATATGAAGATCAACTCTATCTTTTTAAATGAAATGATATGGTTTTTATTTACAATCTCGTAGAGTTTTTCAAGTTAGCTAAAAGTTAGCCAAGATAAACTGCAATAGAAAATAAATAGTCTCAGAGCTCTCTTCCAATACTCCAAAGATTTACATATAACATGTTATGTATATACTCACTGCTGATACAAGTCTTCAAAATGACGACTGTACATGAATATATATTTTTTTAATAACTCCAATGCACTACAATTTGTTCAGGAAGAACATTTGGTACATTGTTTTAACAGTGCTTGAAACATTTATAACGTAGATGCTCCCTCAGTAGGATACATTTCTAATGCACACAATCTTTATGCCGAGGGGAGGAGATCGTTTGGATGCATCCTGTGTAGTTTTCTAGCAAGGTTTTCTAAATGTAGATTATTTGCTACATTGCTGGGATAGTTTTCAAGCCTTATCATGTATCACTTGCATAGATATTTTATTTCCTCTTCTGCTGGTTTGATTATAAAATTGCTTCGTATTTGCTTGTTCCGTATGTGCCAACAAGCGTTGGCAATAGTTCTCAGAATGACGGACTGCAGAGCTCCATCAGTGTTGTATGGCTTTTAGTAGCCGTACCCCATAATGCAATCCTGTACATTCAAATTGGCTTGATAACCGTTTTATAACTAAGAAGCTTATTGCTTGTGTTTAGCTCAGAGTTTCCGCTAGTAAGTTTTAGTTTGAGGTATACTAACATTGTTGAGAGCAACAGGAGAAAGAGTACCTTTTTTTAATGTAAATGTAATTTGGTTACAGCCGTCATAGTTTATTTTTATTCTCCATTCATTTAGCCATTGTTCAATTTGTAGCAGCTGTTGCTGCAACAAGTTTTGGCCATAATTTCAGTATCGTCTACAAATGTAAACATTGGGGTTTCAGTAGTAGTAGGAATATCTTCAGTGTATAGCATGTATAGTAATGACAGCACAACACTGCTTTGTGGTGTACCTGCTTCAATAAATTGAATCAGTCTAATAAATTGTGTGCAGTATCATCTGCAGATGTAAACATTGGGGTTTCAGTAATAGTACTAATATCTTCAGCGTATAGCGTGTATAGCAATGATCCCACTGCATTGCTTTGAGGTATACCTGCTTCAATAAGTTCAATAAATTGTATGCAATATCATCTACAGATGTAAATATTGGTGTCTCAATAATAGTAGTAATATCTTCAGTATATAACGTGTATATCAATGACCCCACTGCATTGCTTTGAGGTATACCTGCTTCAATAAGTTCAATAAGTTCAATAAGTTGTATGCAATATCGTCTGCAGATGTAAATATTGTGGTCTCAGTAATAGTAGTAATATCTTCAGCATATAACGTATATATAAATGACCCCACTGCATTGCTTTGAGGTATACCTGCTTCAATAAGTTCAATAAGTTCAATAAATTGTATGCAATATCATCTACAGATGTAAATATTGGTGTCTTAATAATAGTAGTAATATCTTCAGTATATAACGTGTATATCAATGACCCCACTGCATTGCTTTGAGGTATACCTGCTTCAATAAGTTCAATAAGTTGTATGCAATATCGTCTGCAGATGTAAATATTGGGGTCTCAGTAATAGTAGTAATATCTTCAGTGTACAGTATAGTACATGTATAGTAATGACCTCACAGCATTGTTTTGTGGTATATCTGCTTCAATCAGCTCAATAAGTTGTGTGCAGTATCATCTGTAGATGTGAATATTGGGGCTTTATAGTAATGCTCAATTCAATAATTCAATAATTCAATAATAGTAGGAATATCGTCAGTGTATAGTGTGTATCAGTGTGGCATGGATACATAGTCGAAAACGTTGCAATAGTTGCAATACTGATGACATTGCCTGACAAATTTCATTTCTCTCTATGACAGAGAAAGCTCTTTTTATACGTTTTTACATGTGAAGTTTGGTCGTTAGTTCTTCGCGGTATATTTCTTCCTTTAATTTTCCTCATAAATAAAAGTCTGGGGGTGATAATTCTTGGGACTGAGCCGAGTTTACTTCCTGGTCGGCCAATCCAACGATCTCCTCAGGAATTTTGTAATATTTCGTGCTGGATGAGCAGAACATCCGCCTTATTGGAACCACGTAGATTGTCGTATGTCCAGTGAAATGTCCTCTAATAATTCTAATAAAACATCTTCTAAGATTCTTTCGTCCTTTGTTTTTTAACTTATAACTAGCATGCCATCAATGAAATATGGAACAATTATTTTACTATGTCCAGTAATAAATGTGACGGTTAATTGCTTCATGGTTTGTAAATGTGGCCTCATCCGTAGACAAAATTTTACTTAAGAACACTTCATCGTCTTGCAGTTTTCGTAATCCCCATTCGCAGAATTGTAAACGTTTCTGAAAATCATTTTCACTTAAGTGAAGTGAAACAGAAAGTAAGGAAGAAGTAACACGTGAAATTTGTTTGACCTGTTTTAAATGGCCCACCCTGTATACCATAGAATATATCTGTCTGAATTGCAGGTTGCGCAGTTCTTAGATTGAAATTATTTTTGAAATTGTAGTATCCAAAAATATTAATATTAATACTTGTATTGCCTCCCAAATATGCAATAATATTTCGGGATATTAATATTTCAAAACGCAATTTCAATTACTCATAATGTCTCCTTTATTTTTTATTACTCATACTCATTATTATATATTTATTATATATTTATTATATATATTATATTATATATAATAAAATACTTTATTATATATAAATACATATATTTGTCAGTCATTCTCAATACGTCATAACTTAATACTACTTATCGATAAAATACGTACCCTGCTAGAAAGTCCCGTTTTATTATAACACAACACGCAATTTATTAGAAGAAATTAAACAACGTACGTAAAAGTCGAAATTTTTCATGGATTATGAAATTTTGTACGAGAATAAGTGTGAAGAAATTCATTTAAAAGGAAATTTAGAACTTAATGCGATTTCTACAGTATAGTTTTATAATAAATAAATAAATAGATACAGCTTCAGATAATTGTTTCAATTATAGAATGTGCAATACATAAACATAAGTCTGTAACATATAAACATTTTACTTTTTCATCGAATATCTATTTGCAAAAAAAAAAAATCGTCCGATATTCATAATGGCAGGATTTTTATAACCTAAAGTTGACGAATGAAGAGAGACACATTGTAATTTATAATATAAACCTGTATTTTATTGTATTGAATGAATAGAAGTCTAAAACTGATTGTGCTGAATATAAATAGCATTTATACGATATTAGTAAATCTACGTTTATATAAACGATAACTTTAAGTAACAATAAGTTCAACTTAGTGTATTATTCTTTTAGAAATGCTATGAATATGATCTACAACTAATATCGATCAATAAACAGAATATCACAAATAAGATGAAACTTAATAAAAATAACGAAATCTTATCTTTTCTTTATATTTGATATGGGTTTAGGTTAGGAGTCATTTTATCTGATCGTCGCGAGGCGGCTGGCTGCCACGGATACACAATCACAGACAGAATTCGCTGTAATGTTAGTGTCAGCATTTTGCGAATATCTCGGAAACTAAAGCTGAACCGCGGTAACGTGTATAGGGAAAATTGTTCAAAATCATGCCATCGACAACACATTCAGAAATCATTGAAATCACTCATGAGGTCAAACTTCCAAATAATTACCAACAATTCTGCCGCATTTTCGTTACGGACAGGAGTTCGAGGATTTTTTTCCTCGTGGACATCGTCACCGATTTATGCGTGTTGCGCAAAAAACCACGCGGATCCGCAAACAAAGACGAATACTCTAACCTAAAAATATTAGACCTATTTTCTATTATATTCGATAACAAACTTTGGGAAATACTTGTTACAGAAACAAATCGCTTCGCACATCAGATAATGCACGACGAGTGTAAAAGACGGAAAGTGGACGACGCTTGATATCCTGTTACCTCAGACGAGATAAGGGTCTACTATGCACTGTGTATTTTGATGGGTCAAGTAGAAGATCAAATATCCAACTGTATTGGACCATAATAGTAGAAATGCCAATATTTAAAAAAACAATGCCTTTTAAAAGATTTCGGCAAATTTCGAGATTTTTACATTTTTCTGATAATGAAACTGCTGATGGTAATGAGTACTAGTGGTAGTAATGGTACTAGCAGAGTCTCACATGACACAACAGTACAGTCGTTGGGCTTGAGTTTATCGCATTTAGATTTATGTTGCACTAGATATCTTGTGTTTATTACAATATCACCTAAGTGTACAAATAATTCTGAGAGTCGCCTCTCAAGCGTAAAGGGTTAACACTACTTAATTGGTCTAAAATTTCTGCACCATGCTATTCTAATATGCTTTTGCTGCTTGAAAATGTTTAATAGCTAGTTTTTTACGCTTTGCAATTTCTAATATACTTAATAATGTGTATGCATCAGCTACTGAGTTTTTGTTCAATGTCCTATACTTGATGACTATTCGCCACTGTTTATTTTCCATTTCTTGAGAACTACCTATCAACAGTTTTTGCAGAAAAAGATTAGAGCTGCAGCAAGACTTAAAAGCAAATTATATCTTTTTCCAATGGCTTCATTTGCTGATTAATCTCCTCCCTGTGGAAAGATGGATAACGGTATTGTTTCACGTGTACAGGCTTGTTTCCTCAACCTCTTTCAAGTCCATGGTGAGTGTGGAGAAAGTACTCGATGTGTTTATGTGAATAGTAACAATTCAGTCGTATATTGTCACGCGTGGCGCAATTTTACGTGTGCAAAATAATCCTACAGTGAGTTAGTGACCTTAATTGTTGTACATACGGCTGTGCGTGTCCTGACATTTTGATCCATTAGGTTGGACAATGGTGTCTCGCGACCTTTCCAAGCAATTTTCCCTTAGTAAGTAAGATATCGACATCTTCCCTGTCTGTAGCACCCAATAATGCGCCAAGTAAGAAGACAAACTATACGAAGAATGCACCCGGCACGTATTGTAACAATGTTAACTTCTAGTGAAATAAAAACTGTTTGAATACAACGATATCAATCGCATGCAGATAAGATCATACGGATTCTTCCCTTCGTTGCCCAGCGCCATTCTCACTAGCGTGCGTTCGTGAGATGCACCACGGCGGCAGCACGTGCATGCTCTTTAGAAAATTCGCCGGAAGAAGGCGTGAGGACATGATGAAACATTCTAGATGGACACGTCGAGAAACTAGTAGAAGGTTCTGTGCCACATGTGACGCCACACAGACACCTACACAGGTCACACTCATTACTGCATAGAGAGTGGGGCTCTAAACTTTTTCAAGGGCCATGGGTCACTAAGCCAGCCGGTTTGTGAATAACTAGCCAACTGTCTACATTCCAGAACGCACACTTATAATTCTTGAAATAATTGTTTAATAAATATCACATTGTATTATTTCAACACAAACATTGTATCTTCCACAGATTATTAATCTTAATTCCAGGATTAAATTCTAACAAAAACTCAACAAGATAGACAATAAATGGCGTGAGAGCATAATTTTACAAGTTTGATAATTAATTATGCTTAGGACTGCTAGGAAGCCTGGTCAAGCACGAACACTGTCAACACTCTGGTCAAGTTTCGATCGTTAAAAAGTAGTCGACTAACAGTAGGAAAAAGTGGAAACGCAATTGAAAACTCTTCTGAATTTTTGAACCTGGACTAATTAACAGGCAATGGCAGGAGCCGAGTGTGGCACACTAATTTCTATCCCTGCGTGCTCCTTCAGCCATTTCCGGAACAGGCAATGGTTTAAACCGTGTGAACGGCTAACACTAGAAATACTGACGGTTAAGACGGAACTATTTCTATTATACCAAAAGCAGTCAAAATGACTGATATTTAACACTAAACCTACCATGCGTGGTCAAATGACCGTTTTTGAAATTTCGTTTAGAATTTCTCGTATATAACGTTACTGTATCACCATGTAGCTTATTGACTTTTCCTATAATATACATACAACCTATTTTTCAATATTCACAATTTTTTTTATTGTTTACTTTCCGAAAAAAATTTATAGCATGTCTAGTCTACCACGAACGGTCATTTAACCATTTGAAAAATTCATGTTATTTACGACTATATTCTTCGGAAAGCGCACTTTTGAAATTGTTTTACGAGTCTACGATGTAATTGTGGATCTACGGAGTAGACAAACGCGCGATTGGAACAAATGCATAGCGTTCTTTATACGACGATACGGTCTTGCGATCCGAACAGAGAGCATCAAAATTTCACAGTGTATTATAGAAATTATTACGTGGTATAAGCGATAGTTTCGACAAAGTCAACAGAGCTAACAATATTTTGTGGTATGGTTTACAATTTTTTAAATTTCTGGTCTCAATGTTTTTGTCCCGTTTGATTTATATTTTTATATTTTAGTTTTTACTTTTTACTTTATCATTTGTATATTCATCCCCAAAAATGTCAAGACATTCGAGAAATATCAATTTATTAGACAAAATAAATAATATCGACGAGGATTGTTCGGAAGATGACCAAGAAGTTTTCGACTTTGATAATGATACGGCAGAAAATAATTGTGACTTATTTGACAGCGATACAAACGAGGAGAATATTTTGAATATACGAAGAGGACAAAAAAGAAAGAGATTTATAGTTAGTTGCGAAAGTGAAAATGAGGAAGGGATTGAAACTGCTATATTGAAACTGCTGAATATCGGAAGGAGAGACAGCTAAGCAAAGAATGTTCATCAAAAACAATAATAAACACAGCTACAGATTCTTCTGGACGGAAATCTTGTCAAATAAGATATTGTAAAGTCCATAAGACTAACAAAATTTGTATAAAATGTAAAAAATACGTATGTGGAAAATGTGCGATACAAAATGCTGTAATTTGTAAAAAATGTGCTGAAAATACATAAAGGCAAATAAAACTTTCTAAATAGAAAAGCGGGGAGCGGGTTTTTATCGTAGCACCAGAAAGATATTTTGTTTACTATCCAATTCCAATTGGCTAAAATCTCTTTCTATATTAAGATACGTATGTTTCTTTGAATCGGTCATTTGACCGCTCATGGTAGGATTAGGTATACATGAAATGTTGGTAGGTGTAGTGTTAAGAGAGCTGGACGAATGAACAGGCAGTCGTTAACTGAGGGTCGAGATGTGAGGAGTCGTTAACTAAGAGTGGAGCTATGAGGAGTCGAAAGTTGCCGAGTTGTTATGAGTTGTAAAGTATTAGTTGTGAGTTGTGAATTACTTATTTGTCTTAGTTATAGCACACTACTGTATTTAATTCACGTTAAATAATTATGGTTTCCTGTTTAATCCATTGTAAATAGATCCATCTAATCAATAAACCTATCACATAGGATGGAAACCACTGGAAACCTTAATTTCTAGTATTTCTGAATAAATAAATCCTATATAAACACGACTATATCAGCGCTCACCATTTATATTTAACATTAATACGTGAAACTTTGCTGCCATGAATATTTTTCCATCGTCGCATGCAATCACATATCCTTTTCCCTTAATACAATGGTGCTTGTTGAGACGAACTGAACGACTGCATATGAGATCATTTATTGTTGTAAAACGTTATTAATGCTTTCTTGGTATTTTCTAATAGTTCTCGTATGAATAGAAAAGAACAGAGACGACATATAGAAGTTTCTAA
Source organism: Bombus campestris (assembly GCA_905333015.3). Taxonomy (NCBI): domain Eukaryota; kingdom Metazoa; phylum Arthropoda; class Insecta; order Hymenoptera; family Apidae; genus Bombus; species Bombus campestris. The sequence goes on along the minus strand of HG995148.1, from coordinate 1,687,968 downwards.
TCTATGAATTCATTGATTTAAAAGTATTGTGTCTTTAAAGTTTGGTACTTGTGGCCTACTGCATGGCTTACTTTAACACGGTAGCCACGTAAACCGTAAATTGTATTATTTATTTAAAGAAAGATATTTTGTTTACTATCCAATTCCAATTGGCTAAAATCTCTTTCTATATTAAGATACATATGTTTCTTTTAATCGGTCACTTGACCGCTCATGGTAGGATTAAGTATACATGAAATGTCGGTAGGTTTAGTGTTAAAATATTTGTAATAATAGAATCTGTTTATATTTATTGATTTAACACCGCCTTACAAAAGGAATTCCATGTTATGTGAAGTGCATTTTTGGTAACATTAATACATCTGGGACCATGATCGCAAAACGAGAGTTAATAATTATTGTCTTTCCATATTTATTGATTTAATACATTCTTGCAACACTTGTGAAAGGAATTCCACGTTATGTAGAGCGAATTTTTGGTGTTACTTCGGCCGACTCTCTACTTAACCCAGGCCACTCACCGCGGGCAGGATGTCCATTCATCCTTATTGCGTACCCTCAATAGTCTTAAGGACTGACCATAAATCGCAGGAATTTTCTAGCTGAAATCCTTTAGACGGGGTCTAAGACCCTTCCTAGTTCGTCAACCGTGTTTATATCCAATTAGAAGCAATGTCTACTACCCTCACTTTCCTAACTTAAAATGTTTACATTAACAAATCCGATGGTACCGCGCGCTAGACACACCCATCACTAGCTTTCCTCTGACACAGCATCGTCACTAAACTTACTTATTCTTCATCGTTAGAATAGTGAACATGTCTGTAACGGGTCTCTACCCTCAAATTAATCACTTGCTTAACTTGTACATACGCAACAGCGTAACTATCATCTTTTACAAAGTTGCTGGAATAAACATTATTTTATACGTGTTAATTCTCCCGTTGACGTGCTTTCTCGCGATCGAGTCTCCCCGCGAATGATCGAATAAACATTTAGTGTTATTAATCCATCTCGGACCATGTTCGCTAAACGAGGGTTTATATTTATTGACTTTCTATATTTGTTGATTTAATGCTGTTGAAGTGAAGTCTAAGAAAACTCTACATCTGATCTTTTAGTTTTCTCAAGCACTGAAGCGTATAGACAAAAGACTGGGACGAAGACAGACCATAAACTGTAGACAGGCGACGATGGCTTCAGGGTTTTCAGTCATAGGGTAACACTGCTAGCGTGAGGATCTGGACCAGCTCAAATTATATTCCGATTTGTATTTACACTTCTGTATTAAAATATATTTACTACCTAACAATTTATCCACGCATTCCCTTGTTCACACATCTAACAACAAATGCATTCGTACAATGTGCTAACTTACTAAAGGAATTCCATGTTATGTAGAGTGAGTGTTTGGTATTATTAATCCATCCCAGATCATGCTCGCCAAATGAGGGTTTATATTTATTGGTTTAATACATTCTGACAAAAGTTCGTTGGTGCAAAAGGAATTCCATGTTATATGGAGTGAATGTTTGGTGTTATTAATCTATCTGGGACCATGAGCGCTAAAGAATTTTTTACATATTTATAAAAAATTGTAAAACCATGTCGCTCTAGTAGGTAACTATTGATGTGATAGTTCTAGTTAGTATCTAACAGGCGGCATCAGACGACCAGGGAACCGCCGAGGAGGATGCGTGGGACCAGTGGCGGTCCCAGTTGGGAGGCGAACATCGAGGCCGTCCTCCCATGTTGGGAGGCATGGAGGAGCCGACGCGGCCTCCCGCTGTTCTTCAGGACGACGTAGCGGCCATCAAGTTCTGCTTTAGGACGGGCCGCAAGGACGCGGAGGAGACCAACTGGGTACTAGAGGTATCCCCCCCCCCCCAGGTAAGAGAGAAATTATTAAAAGGAAAAATTTTTATCTCCTGGAATGTGTGTAAGGTCCGCGACTTTATTGCCATAAGCCGCTGTTACAAGTCCAGAGCTATGAACACGTGGCAAAATACTGCCGCGTAAGCTATGAGATCTGCGCGCACTGTGCAGAAAGCCTGCACAGGTAAGGAGAAGCACGCCAGCTGCGTTAATTGCAGAAAGGCAGGGAAGAAAGGCGACCACACGGCCTCGGACGTAAACTGTCCCATGCACAAGAAAGCGCTGGAAGCACTAATCTCAAGAACGAATTATGAATAGGAAAGATACCGGAAACGGAATAGGACATGGGAGAAAATGGGGGATACGGATCCTGCAGCATAACATGCAGCGATCCAAAACCGTCCCATACGAGATCAGGACGCAGATGAAAGCTGATGGCGACGAAATTTTGCTGATGCAAGAGCCATACAGCATCAACGGAAAGATACCTGGACTCGGAACGGGAATCGCGATCGCCTGTCGAGAATCGAAAAACTGCCCGCCAATGGCAGCAGTAGGTGTGAAATCAGAACACCTAACACCACTTGAAGTCGCTGGATTTTGCACAACACAGTGCGTATGCGTGCAGATCAACGACAGGGAAACGGAACTATACGCGGTAAGCCAGTATTTTCCGCCGACCGAAAGCATAGAAGTCGGCATCGAACAATTGGACCAAGTACTGAGGAACCGTAGAGGCAAGAAAATCATTATCGGCATAGACTCTAACGCGAAGTCACCGTTGTGATGTAGGAAGAGCGAAGACGACAGAGGGAAAGCTCTAGAAGCTGTCATAGCGCAGTAAGGCCTCCACGTGCTCAACCAACCAGGACAGACCTACGCGTTCGAGACGACTCGAGGGCGATCGAATATAGATGTAACCCTAGCGAGTCCAGAAGCAATACCGCTCGTGAAAGAATGGAGAATTCACGAGGGCGGAACCTCCATCGACCACAGGATATTGGAGACGCGCCTGGAACTCGAAAAGAGAACCACCATGCCGCAGCTTCCGGAAAGACGCTATAACATGCGGAAAGCCAACTGGGAAGTGTTCCAGAGAGTTGTCATGGAAGAAAGCAAGACACACCGAGGGACAACCCTCCAGCAGGCTGAAGATGTAGAGCGAATGGCCGAACAAATGCAGGCAGTCCTCGTAAGAGCCTGCGATGCGGCCATCCCCAGGAAAAAATGGCACTTTAGGTCGGTACCATGGTGGACGCCCGAGCTCACGCGAGCAAAGAGGAACACCTACCAAAGAGGAGCAAGAAGAAGGTACCAGGGGACAAAGGACCCCGCAGCGAGGGAAGAAGAGAAGCTACGGTATAGGAAAATAAGGAGATAATTCACGCAGATGATCGCCAGAGCCAAAGCTAAAAGCTGGCAAGAATTCGTAACCAAGGAAGGCAACAAGGAGCCCTGGGGAATACCCCACAAAACGGCCACGGGCAAACTTGCGGACGCCACTAGAGGACACCTCCAACTGGCGAACGACTGCAGCGGCGATGCTGTCCGCCATCCTACCCGACAACCAAGAAGAAGCGGACACACCCGAACAAGTGGGAATTAGGCAAAGCACGACAACCCCTCCAAACGTCGAGGACACCCCCGAGTTTCAACTTCAAGAACTCATCGGAGCCGTTAAAAGACTAATGAAGGGCAAATGCCCTTGGCCCCGATCTAATCGAAGTGGAGGCAATACAACGCGCCTGGGGAGGAATCCGACAAGAACTCCTCAGGCTCATGAACGGATGCCTTACCTGGGGGGTCTTCTTGAAAAGATGGAAGGTTGGGAATATCATCACCATTCCTAAAGGACCAGACTGTGACAGAAGTAGCCCGAAGTCCTAAAGACCGATTTGCCTACTGTCAATGGTGGGCAAACTGCTGGAAAGGCTGATGGCTACTAGGTTGACGACCATCTTCCACAGACAAGGGATGTCCTCGGACCAACAATACGGCTTTCGCCCTGGAAGATCGACAGTAGACACGATAATCAAATTCCGCGAAGAAGTCGCGGAATTCAGCGACAAGAAATATATCCTTGCAATCGCGCTAGACATCTCAGGGGCCTTCGATAATGTCTGGTGGCCGAATGTACTGCACGAGCTGAAAAGAAGAGGCTGCCCAGACAACCTGTATCGGCTAACGAGAAGTTACTTCTCAGACAGAATCGTGCAAATAACTGGGAAGAACGAGATAGTCAACAAATCCGTCACAAAAGTGATCCTAATCTCTGGAAACGCAAGGATCGAACTACAGGAAAAAGGACAACTAGCAGTTACACGCGTCTCCACGTGGTGCACTAGGAAGAAGCTATCGTTATCGGCGGAAAAAACGGAAATGCTACTCGTCAAAGGCAAGCTGGACATGGAAAAACCACCGATTATAAAAATCAACAACAGAAGCATACGAATGAGCGAAACAATCAAATACCTAGGAGTCTACCGAGAAAGAGGACTGAAAATCAACAGACACGTAAGGGAAACAACGGGAAAATGTCAAAAACTATTCAATAGCCTCGCGAGAGTGGCCAAGACGAAGTGGGGACTCGGTCACGTAGCCATGAGTACGCTGTGCAAAGGGCTGTTCGAACCGATAACCACGTACGCGGCGGCTGGCTGGAGCGACCTGTTGAATGGGTAAACAAGAAGCGTGCTGATAAGGGCGCAGAGGATGGCACTCCTTCAAGAAACCAAAGCATACAAAACGACGTCAACGGAGGCACTACAGGTCATCACCGGAGTCATGCCCATCGACCTGTTAATAGAAGTCAGAGCGAGGGCTTACAGGAAGAAAAGAGGCCTAGGCGAGGAAACCAACCAGCGAACCATCATCAGGAAAGCCATAGAAAAGTGGCAAGAACGCTGGCAGGCGACACCGAAGGGTCGAACAACGTTCCAGTACTTCAGCAAGGTCAAGGACAGGCTTGGGAACCGCTGGATAAGGCTCGACCACTACATGACTCAGTTCATCAGTGGTCACGAGGACTTTAATAGCAAATTCAAGACATTCCGCCTGAGTGAAGTAGACACCTGCGACTGTGGGGAGACGGAAACCCCTCAACACATCACAGAGAGTTGCCCAATCTTCAATGAGGAGAGACTGAAAATGCGGAAAGCGATAGAAGAACTAGACTTGCACTGGCCGGAGGAAAAGTGGGAATTCGTAACGAAGGACGTATACCCCCACTTCCTCCAGTTCACAAGGAGCGTTTTGCAAGCGAAAGAACAGAAGAGAAGTGAGGTGGTTATGGGTGCAATGTATAAGTCATGCAGTTATAACACAACAAATTTTATTCTACGAAATCGTGCGTACAATCGGTTCGTCGAACTGTTCAGCGTGCCGGTCGGAAACATTCTGTTCTATTACGATTGTAGAAGACGTCTCGGTGGACTGCCCGCTAATCGTTGGGTTCGGTCTCTTATCTTACGTGTTTTGTTTCTTCCCGTCGCCTCGCTGTTACCCGAGACGACGGTTTTGCGTAGTATCTGTCGCCACAGAAGGAAAACTCATCTAGGGACAGGGGACGCACCGCCACAGCAACGGCTCGCAGATAGGAGAACGGCAGAAATGGAGGGACTGACAAACCGTTCTCCAAGACGAAGTCCAAGGCTGACTCGACAAGAACCAGACCGGAACGAAGATAGTCACGAAGAAGAAGAAGGAGTAGTAGAGCTTACGACACTGGACAACAGAGAAACCAGTGCCAACAACAACAACTACGACGAAGAAGAAGATGACAACCAACAGCAACAACAACAGCAAGATGAACAATACCATGAAGAAGAAGAACCCAGAACAACGACAGCGATGCACACAAAATAGGACAAAAGCATAAAGGAACCAGAAATAACAAACAAAGGAAAGGAAGCAAGGAAGCAAACGATAAGATCGAACTGAGGAAGACCCCCTGCGACCGTCCGTGCAGGCGGCACTCATGCAAATGAATGCTGTGACGGTGCAGGGAATAATCGGCTGAGAAGCCAACCTGCTGGGACCGAGGCGAGCTGCCGCCCGAAAGGGCAGGTTCAACTTGTCCAATGACTCCAAAGGAGAGGGCAGGGTTTTTCCAAGTCGCGCGCCACCTATGCGCATCGTTCCCTGGGCAATGAACGCTTGAAAGTAGACGATAATTAACGAAAATCTATCAGCGAAGCCAGTATGAGTTTTATACTCCAGGGATGGCACGGTTGGCCACAAGCCGAGCCCCTAACGCTAACACTATTTGTCCTTCAGAACGAACCAGGTGTTTACGGGACACGAGTTCCTGATAAAAATCGGACGCGAGACGACGAACATCTGTCACCACTGCGGGGAGAGCAGGGACTCAGCGCAGCACACGCTGGAGTTTTGCCCAGTGTGGGAGCGGCCCCGCTACACCCTGCGTCTCATCATTAGCGAGAACCTGACCCCCCGGCAATCCACGATATTGGTTATTACAAAAAAAATTGGAGAAAGGGATAAGGGAATCTAAGTATAATAGATATTACAGTAACATAGCCAAAGAAGAGTTACCAAAGTATTTCTAAGGGAGGATAAAATGGAAAAAAAGAAGTATGCTAGCAATATTTAGATGTGGTAACGATACTAAGGCAAGGGAACACTGGGAAGAGGAGGGAGAAAGAGGATGCAGATTACACAAGAAAGGAGAGGAAGACTTGAAACATATATTAGAGGAATGCGAGGTAACATGAGGAGCAAAGAACATGGAAGAAACACTAAATGAAACTGGAGATGGACTGGCAGAATTGAAAGCGATAATAGAGAAGAGAAGGGCAAGGGCAATACAAGACGGGGAGGAATGACAGGAAGGTGGCACAGCAAGGATGCAAAAGACCAAAGTGGCAATAATGTGTAGTTATAAGTTGCAATAGTGTAGTCATTAGTTTTGCTGTTAGAGACAAGAATAAGCTAAGGAGTGCAATACAATAGAGTAGAGAAGGGGGAGGTAGATACATAGGGAGCAAATAAATGTAAGAAATATAAATCGAAAGTTCATCTACAACCAAAAGAAATGGACTAAAATAAGTAATAATAATAATACAAAAAAATTGAATTAAATATGGGAAGAAATATCATTAATTGCCCTTATTCCTAAATCTGGAAAACCAATTCAAGAAACTAGCTCTTATTGCCAGATTAGTCTTCTACCCATTTTGTCCAAACTATCTGGGAAGATGCTAACGAAACGACTCCTTCCACTCTTAGAAGATTTGAAAACAATGCCGGATCGTCAATTCAGCTTTCGGAAGCAACATTCTACGATAGAGCAAATTCATCATCTAACTCATAAAATCAGTCAAGATTTAGAAAAGAAAAAATATTGTATTGCGGTATTTCTAGACATTCAACAGGCATTCGACAAAGTATGGCATGAAAGACTTTTGTTCAAACTAAATAAAATCCCACCATACACTTACTACTCTATCCTAAAATCATATCTAACCAATAGGCCGTTCATGATTAAATACTTAGACGCTATAACCTCAACATTCCCAATAGAAGCTGGCATACCCCAAGGCAGTGTACTTGGACCCCTGCTGTTCAACATCTACACTGCAGATTTACCAACTTCGACAGAGATAACCATAGCGACATCTGCTGACGATACAGCCTTATTAGCCTCGCACTCAGACAAAACAATTGCCTCCTTCACTCTCCAGCGAGGTCTCGACTCTATGGAAGAGTGGTTCCACAAATGGCGCTTCAAAGTCAACGAAAATAAATCCAAACAAATAACTTTCACGCTACGAAAACAAACTTGCCCACAGGTGACGATAAACAATATACCCATTGCAGATAAAGAGTCAGTCAGATATCTGGGCATGATTCTGGACAGAAGATTAACATGGAAACAACACATCTTAGATAGATCTAAACAACTCAAAGCAAAATTTAAAAAATTCTACTGGCTCATCGGTCGACGTTCCAACTTAAACATGACGAGTAAAATAATACTATACAAAGCCATGTTAAAACCTGCTCGGACCTATGGGATCCAACTATAATCCTTAATAGATGCACCGTGGTACGTCACCAACGAAACAATACATCACGACCTCAAGATACCCACAGTCAAAGAAGAAATATCCAGATTCAGGAATAGACATAACACAAGAGTTAACAACCACCAAAACCCTCTATTTACTCAACTACTTGACACGTCGGAACAGATCCGCAGGCTAAAAAGGCATTACACCTTAAACCTAAGCACTAGATTCAAGTACAACCAAACATATTATAAACACTTATTAATCATGTCATAGTACTACGCCAGATAAATTTACTTAAAATTCTATACAAGAATTAATTGTAAATTAAACGCAGATAAATAATAAAAAAAAAACAATACAGCAAGCCTTATTCCATAAAATCATTCGAATTATCTATTGGGCCAATTCCACAATCGTCCTCCATTGAATCAACACATCGCCCCGCACTCTCAAAACATTCATCGCGAACAGAGTTTCTGGAATTCAAATAAGAACCAGTATCCGCGATTGGCGCCACGTTCCTACCAACTCCTCGAACTCCTCAAATTGAATTACCGCAGCAGAAGGGGACGATTTGTCTATCCGCGATTCCCGCCGACTGCAGCTTGTTACAAAGATGTTCATCCTGACCTAAGATGATACGAATTATTGCCCGTTGTCTCCGTTGGAAACAAAAACATAATCGAGGGACGCCCCTAACCGTAACCGAATAAAACAGCGCACACGATAAATTAATTAGATTGTTGCAAACCACACGTTTCTCCGAGGAAATTCGCACGCTCCAAAGGAATCGAGATATGTCACTAAAGGGGAAACTCATAGACGAGGAAGGAATCTTGCAAGTCGGAGGTCGACTCAGTCAGTCGCTGATGACCTTCGCCCAGAAACACCCCATTATACTACCTAAGTCATCCGTTACAGCACGCCTTATCGAACATGAACACAAGGTCCACATGCACGCAGGAATACAGGCCACGCTATATGCAGTAAGACAACGATACTGGCCCGTCGACGGCCGAAGTATGGCGTACAATCAAGGACTGCGTCCGTTGCTGCCGCGCTCACCCAGCGCCAGTGGTCTACGTAATGGGTAATATGCCGGAAGCGCGAGTAACGGAATCTCGACCATTCACAAACGTCGGTGTCGACTACTGTGGGCCATTCTAGATTAAAGAAAAACGAAGCCAAACCACCGTCAAATCAAGATATGCACAGCCATCTTTGTATGTCTAGCAGTTAAGGCGGTGCATATTGAGATCATTGGCGATCTCACGAGCGAAACCTTCATCGTCGTTCTTCGTAGGTTTATCGCTTGACGCGGGTTTTGTTCTACCATCCACTCCGATAACGGTACTAACTTCATTGGCGCAAATAACCAATTACGTGAGCTTCATAATCTATCACAATCGGACGACCATAAAGAAAAAGTAACTGCATTCTCATCAGACAAGTAAATTGAATGGCACTTCCTCCCCCTCTTTCACTGCACCCCGGTGGGCCATGGAAAGCAGCGGTGAAGTCATTTAAACGCCACCTTAAACGCGACGTCGGCAACAACCTTCGAACAGTTCAATACCCTCATTATCGAAATAGAAGCAATCCTGAATTCACGACCCTAACTCCAATATCCTCTGACCCGAACGATCTTCTGATCTTCACTCCCGGCCATTTCATCATTAATGAGTATGCGGGAGCTAGATTTCAAGGACACTCGATCCAACCGGCTCTTCAGGTGGCAACACATCCAACCAACTCAAACAGCATTTCTGGAACCGTTGGCATAATACCTGAACGAATTGATAAACCGCAATAAATGGAACAAGAGTGGACAAAACATCCAGGAAGGCACAATCGTTATCCTCAGAGAGGACAACGTCTCTTCAATGCAGTGGTCTCTGGGTCGAGTTATCAAGGTCCATCCAGACGCCGATGGTATCATCCGGACAGCTACAGTTCGTACGGCAAAAGGCTGGTCCCACTCCCAATTCAAACCGAGCTCGAGACATCCGAACGATCAGCAGTCTACGCGAAATAGAATGGCAACTTCGAACAATACCACGCCTCGCTAATTCTGATCGGTACCCTCTCAACGTGGGGAGGATGTTACATCCGGCGACATTCTACCTTGACCAGGCCATACACCGGGGGCAGGATGACAACCAGATGTCCGCACATCCTCACGGTGTACCCTCAATAGCCTCAAGAACAGGGTGAGCGCGTTACCCATGCGCGACAAGATCTCTGTCGAGATAAAGGAGATAGATTCCCTGATAAGTAAGGAGGAGCTAGCCAAGGAGCTAGTGGAGCAGCTGGGGATCAAAGGCAGCGGCGAGGTCGAGGTTAAGACCTGGAGACTCGCGGCATGGGGTACCCAGTCGGCGATAGTTACACTGCCGAAGGCATATCTCGCCAAGGACGGGCCGAGTCGGAAGATCAGGATCTGTTTGACGATAGCTACGATAAGGGCCCCTGCCTAACGTGGTAAAATGTTACAGGTGCCATATGTTCGAGCATACGGCGAATAAATGCACGGCAATAAGCCCCGGGAAGATATGCAGGAAGTGTGGAGGGAAAGACCACACGATAGCAATCTGTACCAACGCGCCATGCTGCGCCATTTGCAGCAAGGAGACCGGCGTGAGATTTGACCACGTGACGGGGTCGTTAGCATGCCCCGGGTACAGAAAATTGCTGAAAAAGAAGTAATGAAGATCTTGCAGAACAATCTAAACACATGCAAGTTGGCGCAGGATCTGATGCATCAGTGCGCGATGGAGCTCAGGCCGGATATTGTTACAATTTCAAAGCCAAACAGGCAGCTCCCATATTGTTATAACGACGCCAAAGGTGATGCATCGATCTGGGTCACCTTGTTCAATGGAGAACTCTTCGGCGAGAGTACGGTGGTCAAGGGGGACGGGGTGGTGGGTATCTGTGCAGGCGATACCTTTTATATCAGCAGATACTGCTCGCCCAACATCAAGAAGCAGGAGTACGCGAGGTACATCGACGCGCTGGCATCGGTGATCAAGGACGATGCGAGGAGATGCTACAAGGTCGTCATCGACCTGCTGGGGAGGCACGACCACGAACAAAAGAGACAGAGTCTTGATAGAAACACGGTGTGGTTACGGAGTGTTTCCACTAAGACCCAACCAAAAATACACGTTTTATCGAAACGGGAGGACGAATTGCCCTGACATAATCAGCGTATCGAATAGGGTCATCGAGATACACGCGAAAAGCGCGGTTTTAGATATTTATTCAGCCTCGGACCATCGCTAAGTTTTACATACTTTTAAAACGAAGACACCAAGACGGACGACGAAATTTTACAAATACGTAACGAAGGACTTAGCGCCGGATAATTTTTTAAACAGATTCGACGACATTCTAGAGAAGGAAAGTTTTAACCTAGACGAAACGGGCAAGGCGGAGTTATTGCAGAAGTTTATCGTGGGAACGTGCAATAGTACATTAAGGATGGTGGGCTGTGTAACCAAGAGGAAGTACACGAATTATTGGTGGAATCCGAAGATCGCGGAATTGAGAGCACAGCGTCCACAAAGCGTCGAGGAGGGTCACAAGGAAGAGAAAGAAAGAGCTTGGCGATACCGATCTTCTTGTCAGCGCCTATAAGGAGATAAGAAGACAGTTGAAGAAGGAGATCGCCCCAAGTAAAGCGAGAGCTTGGGCAGAGTATTGCAAGATACTAGAGAGCGACCCTTGGGGCAAACCCTATCGCACGGTCACGAACAGATGCAAGAACAAAGGGCTAGCGAGCGACATGCCGATCAGCAAAGTGAGAAATATTTTAAACGAGTTATTTACGATAAGACACAGACCTCCGCGCTACGAGGTCTACGAAGAAGAGGCGATAGACGAGGCCGGACAGAATATTATTCTCGGCGAGGGCGATGTCGTTGACATCGGCGGAAAAATAAATGTGAAGAAGGCGGTGGGAGTAGACGGTGTCCCAGGAGAGGTGATAAAGCTAATAGCGTGTCGTAGGAGTGAGCTCGTGACCAGTGTGTTGAATAGCATTACCAACACAGGACGGATCCCCGAATGCTGGAAGACGGCCAGAGTGGTACTGCTTACGAAGCCGAGTAAGGACTTGAGACTTCCTAATGCATACCAGCCGATAAGCATACTCCCAGCCTTGAGCAAGGTATGGGAGAAATACTTAAAGAAGTTGATCGAGGGATGCATTGACACCCATGCACTTTCGGCAGCACTTACCAGATTTTTTTCCGCCATGCCGACGGGCTGCGATGAGAAGAAGGGGGGCGGCGCTAGGGGCAATTGACTCCTCTGGGGTCAAAATCGATAGTTAGGGGAATTTTGGACTGGTTCAAACGAAACAGCGGACGCGCGAGGGAGGTGCACTGGAGAAGATAATGGAGATGTCCCCGGAGCACTCCTGTCAGACGCGTAGGAAGGCCATCATGGAGTTTTAGTCAGTAAGAGTCCGACACTACTCTGCTGTTGCCGGTAATCAACAGCAGCAGAGTGTCCATGAGAATTTCTTCACGTTAAAAAAAAAAAAAGATTCGGGTTAGGTTGAGGATAAGCCCCGTTTTGGTATTACGGCCACCCTCGACCGGGGTCCGTGGGGCTTGCCATATAAGAGGGTCATAGCTATACTAAGAAGCAAAAGCCGAACGTGAATCTTGGGAGGAGCAGGTCGTAAGCATCATTGCGAATCTCTTTTCATTAGAGGACACAGGCGTTTCGAATGAAGAGGAAATAGGGGACAACAGCGGTGGGACCCCCCAAGCAGGGAACACGGTCCATATGGACGATTTAAGAGAAGCGGTTGGTCGGCTGAACGTAAATAAGGCCGTCAGTATAGACGGGGTCCCGGGGTCATTTATCAAATTGATCTTCAAGTATAGAGCGCAGGAACTACTTGCCATGATAAACTCAATTTATGAGATGGGAAGAGTAGCAGCTAAATGGAAGGCAATCTAATAGATTTTACTGAACAAACCTGGGAGGGATCCGGATATTCTACCGGCGATGAGCAGTCTTGGATAATATGTACGTATTGGTTTCACCGAAACCAATTTGGCTTCCACAAGAGGAAAGGTACCGTCGATGCTATATCGCAGGTCTGCAAGTTTGCCGATACTTGCAGAAAGAAGGGACTAGTCTACGTCATGATGTTAAAAATGCGTTTAATACCTTGCGGTGGGAGGTAATTTTGAAGGAAGCGAGGCGTAGGAGTCTCTCTTACAAATTGAGGAGAGTTCTGGCGAACTGTCTGAAAGATCGTTTAGTAGTTTTCAACAATCTGAGTAGACTGAGCATAAGAAAAATCTTTTCTAGAATTCCTCAGGGCTCAGTGGTAGGCCCGCTACTGTAGAACTTAGTCTATGATAATCTGTTGGCCAACTTCGATAATTATGTTAATTTCACAGCTATTGCATTTGGTGAATCTGAATAAAAAGGAAAGTGTGGAGGGCACTCTGAACCGCCACATGAAGACAATCATTAATTGGTGTGTAAATTCTGGTCTACAAGTAGCTAGAGAAAAAAATTGAAATCTTACTATTGACGAGAATGAAAATTCCCACAATTTTTAATATAACTTTGTCAGGGATTACGCTTATCACACGCGAAAGAGTTAAATATCTAGGCGTGGTATTGGGCTCCAAAAGAATTTTTTCCGACCATATAGAGCTAGTTTGTGCTAGAGCGGATGCTATTGTGGGGGCCATAAGAGGGCTCCTGCCAAATGAGAACGGCCTTCTCCAACGCCTACAAGAAGCTGAATTACCAGGAATGAGAGTCGGTCGTGCTATATGCTTCCCCAGTGTGGGTGGATGCCCTAAGTAAGGCTAAGATGGTGAGTTACTCTGTAAGGCTCAGAGAAGTGCCTTGGCAAGTACTTCGACGACCTACAGAACAGTCTCGCATGTGACGCTGTGCGCGCTAACGGAGACCATGTCCATTCATATCAGGGCGCGGTGGCGTGGGAGAATGTTTGAGATCAAGAAACTAGTTCGACCAAATCTCAAAGATTCGGAGGTGTTTTTCAATCACCTTGAGCTGTATGAAGAGGAAGCGGTAGAGGAGTGGTGAGGGGGCGCCAAAAATTAGACGAAGAGGATGCAGCCACCTTTTGGAAGAGGAAGAGGAGCATTGACTATTTCACCATGCAGTTGTTAACTGGGCCTTGGTATCTTCAATAATTACAGGGTCAGGATTAATAAGGAAGTTGTTGATAAATATTGGGACTGTGACGCGAGCCCGTATGACGCCAAGCATGTCTTATTGAGGTATCCCAGATAGACAGATCAGCGCATCACGTTAAAGAACATGGCGGGCGACATCTTTACAGCGCACTGGTCTCGGCCAACGACCACATCTGGAGGCAGTTCCGATTTTTTGCAGGATGGTAATGAAGTCCAGGCAAGCCCAGGAAATAGACAAAAATCGTGCTAGAAGAAGAGGAATGTAACCGCAAGGAGCAATCACTGATAAGATTGTGAGCAATGTGGATTTAAAAAGGAGTTACTGCGTCGATTGGGGTCTCGTCAAAGTAATGCTCATTTAGCGGTGCCGGCGAGACCCTCCGCTGTACTTAAGGCTTGGAAGAGGCGGCGTTTTTAGTGAGTATGGCGGCACCACCTGCTGAGTCCCACATAACCTGGTGACACGGGTCATTGGGTATGCGTAACGCATTTTTCCCTTCTCGCGAAAAAGAAAGGTTGCGTTTAAGTGAGATGGATGCGTGTCAGAGCTGTAACAGGACGGGTTATATGAAAAGAACGGGTGTAATAGTGATCATTATGACAAGCACTACGTTGGAGCTTGTATGAGCTAACGTGGGGTATAATATCAGCGATGAAAAAGCCGGGTACTTACTGCTAACACTGGAAGTATAAGAATCGAATTAGTGATGACATAAATATTATTAATTAATGGTGAGTTGCTGGTGGACGTGCGATGGTGCGTTATTTGTTAACCATGATGGAGGAGTGAGACGCGCCACGTGTGGCAGTGGCTGTAAGAAGTTATACGGACTAATGTAAGTACCACTTTGGATCGTATATTCTATGTGAACGACGAATGAAAGAGATCTAAAAGAGTTATATAGACCACACGCACTGTGACACGTTCGACTCTGCCGCCGCCATTTTATCGAGCTGTGGATAGCTAGGTATAGCTAGATAAAGTATAGGGTTATTTTCATGCATCTATATAATGTTATCGATCGTGATTTAACGAGTAACGAAAGCGAAGACAGTTATGTGTAATTGGATAATTAAGTATGATATTTAAGTAAATTATTAATTAATTGATCGGGTATACGAACACACACGTCACGTCATACTTTTTTGTCACACTTCTAGTTAATTGCCGTAGAGATTGCTAATTTTGAGCGTATGAGCGAGTAAATAATAACGAATAGGATTTATTTCTTGAAGCAAGATTGCACTCGTGGTGGAGCGACACTTCACTGTATCGTTGGAATGCGGAATAGATTTAGTTAAGACGCGCACGTGGGTAGGTGTTCGATGCCATCTTGCGTGGCTGGAAGCGCTAGGAAGCATGCACTAGCGTGGCGAGACGCGCATGTGGGATGGTTCGCGGCGGCGCTGTGTGGCGTCGCCACCTTACGTGCAGCGTACGAGCGAATGGTCAGCTCGAAGTAAGTTCCTTTTACGAATGAATAAAGTCGGGTCGACCAGAGTTCGATTATTGTATTTATTTTGTTTTATATTTTCACTCTAGCCGAATTCCCACTGTTGCGAATAATTAAGTAGGGCGTGCTGCGTAACTTGTGGGTTTATATGAGTTGCGTGGCGATAACAAAAACGCGCGATGCAATGTTTGTTATATACGCATTTATTTATTTATTTTCTATTTTATTTATTTCGTATGTATTTATTTATTATGTATAATACGGATTTGGTATGCTAATCTGTTGACGACCTGGCGAGTACTTGGCTTACGATTTGTATTGCATTTGGAAGTATTTCGATCTGATCTTATGACGACTGGCTACGTTTATGGACAAAATGCAGTTATATTAATATGAATAGGTCTAAAAAGGAACAAACTTACGGCGCAAGGGGTTTCGGAGCCCCCAGGCCCCGTCGAGACGTCGAGTGGCTTACCAGGCTCGACCCGACGGTTAGCGAGCTACTGGAAGAACGGCGGGGGGGGGGAGGTGGATCCCCAGGCACCCCCTCGACGGTAAAAGCGACTGGGGAGAAAGAAGCAGGGAATAGAGAGGCGAAAAAGGAAGCAGTCGGAGATAGGACAAAAATCATCTCCGACTTAAATGAGAACGTGACTATCTCGGTTATACCGAGTCACAAAGGGAAGAATGGAGAAGTGTCCAGCCCGTTTTTCAGTTCGTTTAAACCGAGTAATAGGCTGCAGAGGAGCCCGGTGGCGAGCAGCAAGGTGGACGAGGAGGCTGGGAATGCATCAGAGGGTTCGTTCGGAATCGCCGATAGTGATCATAGCACGCCTATGGTAGGAAGAGGGGCTGTTAGCGGCAAGCAATTGGCCAGAAAGGCGGTGGAGAGGAGCACTCGGGCTAGAAGTGGGAGAGCCGGCAGGTAGTGAGGCGGATGATAGCGCCAGGGAAGATACCCAAACGAGCGAAATAGAAGAGGAAGAGGTGATGATTTCAATGGCAGAATTGAAAGAAGAGGAAGGAGAAGGAGGTCGAGGCACGCGGTGGACGGCCAGGATGCAGGAGAGGAGGAAGAAGAAGGAGAGAAGCGAGAACTAGCGAGGTAGAGTATAAGGTACGATGAGTAGAGGCCAACCCGAAGTAATGTCGTATGATTGTGCCGGGTTGGAACCTCGAGTACCGCCGGAGTTTGGAAGGAGGAAGGGTTTTTATTAGGTATGACGATGTCATCTGGCCGAGTCCCACATAAACTAGGGTAACTTGGGTATGCGTAATAGCATTTTCTCCTCTTCGACAAAAAAAAAAAAAAAAAAATGGGTGCGTGTCAAGACAAAAATAATGACGATTTCCATAAGAGGGATCAATGAGGGGATTAATATAGTACTGGTATATAAAGAACAAGACCTGAAAAACGTCATAGAAGAATGCAAAATAACAGGTGGACCAAAAGACACAGAAAAATATTAAACGAGACTGGAGAAGGACAAATAGAATTAAAAATAATAATGGAGAAGAGAAGGGCAATACAAGAGGGGGAGGACCGACAATAAGGAATCACAGCAAGGAGACAAAAGCTCAAAAGTTGCCATAGTTTTAGAGACAGAATATATAATGAAGCGCAATATAACAGAGTGGATATAAGAAAAGAGAGATAGATGAGGAAAAGGGTTTAGATAGATGTAAGGAGGAGGCAATAAGGTGATAACGCCATAAGAAAGAATGTAAAAAGTGTGATAAGTAAACGAGATATAAAACCGAAAGCTCGTCCAAAGCCAAAAGGCATGGACTAATAATAATAATAATTATTATTATTATTATTATTTGCCCTACCGCTCACGTAAACAATAAGCACGAGTGCCAACAGCACCAATTTATCCATCAGCCCACGGAACAGTCACTTTTCAGAACAATACCAAGAATGAAGAAAAGCAATATCATATATAAGCACCGCTCTGCGGCGACTTAAGATCAAATTATAAATCATAATGCCAAAAAAAAATTACATTTTTATGTAAAACATATGTAAAAATCTTTCTGGGTCAATAAACGTTATGAAAAAAAACCAAGAATAAAGATAACGGGATCATTCAAATCAGGCGACCCAGCAGAGCTATACGCTTCAACGGAGCAAAAAGAATCTAAGAAGGGGAGAATGTCACACATTCAAGAAGGCTACCTGCTCTGAAACGGTGACAGGATAGGCTCTAGGCATCCTGCATACCACAGCAACCGAAACAATAACCAAATAGTAACGGAAAAGGCGCCGCTGAGATACATCAGACAACAACCCCTCTAGAGGGACTAAGACCCCAGTACAAAAACCCTCCAAAATACTCGCTCACCCCAGTATGTTAAAACATTTTAACTCAGTCTCCTACAACCTCGAATCATTGTGTTATAACACTTTAAACCGCTGTTAAATTTTCAGAACAAATTCTATTATCATATATAAAGTTCAATTTCTTCACCTTATTCGTGAAACATTCGAACTGCGATGCGAAGAAATCACGGGCGATCTATCGGTTTCGTGATTTGTTGTATCTCCGACGTGACAAAATTGGCGATCCTTGCCAGGATCCATTCATCGCATCAAGAGGAAACTTCAACGGGAACTGTACGGATTCTACAGCGAAGGACCACGGTCACTTCTTTGATCAAAAGAAGAATCTACAAATAATCTCGGTAAGCTGGCTTTCGTACAATATCGAAAGAGTATACCCGAAATACGTTCTGAAAATACCGTACCTGTTAAGATGAGTCCAACTGACATGAGTACGGCAAAGCAAAACGAAATAATTGCTACTATTCTCGAACAACTTCAGAGTCTCACGAGTTTAGAAACTCTAGAAGTAATACTGTTCAAAACGTTTATAAAATAAAAGAATTTGCAGAAACTAGTGATAGAAATCGGGCCAAAGAAATACGGGACCTTGCAAAAGATATAGAAGTGAAATACGACACTAAAACTGACTAGCCACACACGAGCACCCACTTAGAAACCGGTGCCGACACATGACAAACGACGAAACCGATGGACCAAACACTTCACAAAGACAACGAATTAGTCACGTTAAGATTAGACAAAGAAACGCTTGCGGCGAAGAACAAGGCCTCCCAGCAGGAGAGATCATACGTACTATTGAGACACTACGGAGTCGAGACGACGTAGGTGTTGATGATTATATTCTATCCGTCCGCAAAGCAAGAGCCAGGTACAAGGTAAATGCCAGAGACTTCCTATTAGATCTTATACTTACTGAAAAGATAACCGATAACGTGAAAAGGAATATGAGATACTTAAAGCTTAACTCGTTTGAAGATCTATATTCATGTTTAAGATAAAACGTGTCAGCACCAACCACTGTTAACAATTGCAGGGACAAATTGAAGAATTTAAGATAAGGAATAACAGAAAGCATACAATCTTCCAACTCTAGATTCCGACAAGAACTCAACGAATAAATTACACAGTCCAAAACGAAAACAGCACGCCGGTTGAACGACGCGTAGCCATGGATATCGAAGAACACGAAGCACTAAAGACGTATCTCTACTTAATTTACGACACGAAATAGGACAGACAGTAGTAGCTAGCAATTCGAAAAACCTGAACCTCGCCCAACAATTAGCAGCCAATAAATAACAATGGTTACGAGAAGTAAATCGTGTTGCCCACCGCCCAAAGAATTAATCTAATAACACTACGCCCGTATCTGAAGGACCAAAGGACACAGAAAAAAATACTAAACGAGACTGAAGGAGAACAAATAGAATTAAAAATAATAATGGAGAAGAGAAGGGCAATACAAGAGGGGGAGGAACGACAATACGGAAGCACAGCAAGGAGGCAAAAGCCCAAAAGTTGTCATAGTTTTAGAGACAGAATATATAATGAGGTGCAATATAACAGAGTGGATATAAGAAAAGAGAGATAGATGAGGAAAAGGGTTTAAATAGATGTAAGGAGGAGGCAATAAGGTGATAGCGCCATAAGAAAGAATGTAAAGAGCGTAACAGGTAAACGAGATGTAAAACGGGAAGCTCGCCCAAAGTCGAAAGGCACGGTTTAAAAATAATAATAATAATAATAATAATTTGCCCTACCGCTCGCGTAAACAATAAACACGAGTATCAACAGCACCAATTTATCCATAAGTCCACGGGACCGTCACTTTCCAGAACATTACCGAAAATGAAGATAAAGGGATCATTCAAATCAGGCGACCCAACAGAGCCATACGCTTCAACGGAGCAAAGCGAATCTAAGAAGGGGAGAATGTCACACGCTCAAGTACGCTACCTGTTCTGAAACGGTAATAGGATAGGCTCTAGACATCCTGCATACCACAGCGACCAAAACAATAACCAAATAGCAACGGAAAAGGAGCCTCTGAGATACATCACACGACAACCCCTCCAGAGGGACTAAAACCCTCCAAAATACTCGCTCGCCCCAGTGTGTTAAAACATTTTAACCCAGTCTCCTACAACTTCGAATCATTGTGTTGTAACACTTTAAACCGCCGTTGAAATTGAACTTTATATATGATAATAGAATTTGTTCTGAAAATCCTTCACCTTATTCGTGAAACATTCGAACTGCGATGCGTAGAAATCACGGGTGATCTATTGGTTTCGTGATTTGTTGTGTCTCCGACGTGACAACAACATGTGCAACCAGTATTGGATGCCAATCGGCACGTAGTGTTTCAAACAATGGCAAAAATTCAGAAAACTGAAGTGCATGATTCATAAATTCTTACATCGTAGAATGTTATTTAAAAGAAAACAAATTTTAATACCGTTTATAATTTTTGCTGAATTTTCGAATTTGTTCTAAAAAATGATGCTAGAAATTTATTGCAATTTTCGGTGAACTTCTTTAACAGACATCTTCGGAGATTGAGGAGAATAAAATGGGAAGAAATTAAGGAAGAACATAATTTCGCATGTGTGAACTGAATATTAAAGTTGAATAGCCAAGTATATATACATGTATATACACTAATTTTTCATACACGACGAACAAACTCGAACGTTATATCATTCGATCGGTTGTACCGTGACGAGAAAAAATTGTCCTCACAATTTATCCATTCGATAAATCAAATCTTCAGACCAAAAGGAACAAACCCCCCATCCCACTTCTCAAATTGCCGCCAGAAAAAGCCCCCCCACCCTTCAACCAAGAAGCAAGGTATAGCGATACACAACACCCAGCAAAAGACACCGAGAATTTCATAATAACTAAAGCAACGGAAAAACTTAGACATTATCGGCATCCACTTTTCCAAAACACACACGCAAAACGGACACATGGGTCGAAAACAACTAAACAGAATTATTATCGCCGAAACAAACTCAAAAATGAAATAGAACAAGACAAAAGACTAAGCAATACAGTCTGCACATTCTCAAATGAAAACACCTCGGATAACCCCAAACCACCAGAACCAGAAATAAAACTACTTTACAAATTGCAATCAACTAAACAAAATCTTCTCCAAACTAAACAACAAAAAATCCTCCGGCTTCGATGGCATCCCAAACGTCTTACTCAAACGCCTACCGAATAAAATAAAATGGTACTACACAGTACTCTTCAACAATGCACTAAATAACACATATTTCCCCAGAAAATGAAAAAAAGCCAAACTCTAATAGCTATTACAAAAAAAAAAAAAAAATGACGGCTCATCACCCGCAAACCTACGACCTGCAAGTCTCCTCCCCAACATAAGGGTGTTAAAACATTTTAACCCAGTCTCCTACAACTTCGAATCATTGTGTTGTAACACTCTAAACCGCCGTTGGATTTTCAGAACAAATTATATTATCATATATAAAGTTCAATTTCTTTACTTTATTCGTGAAACATTCGAACTGCGATGCGAAGAAATCACGGGCGATCTATTGGTTTCGTGATTTGTTGTGTCTCCGACGTGACAACAACATATGCAACCAGTATTGGATGCCAATCGACACGTAGTGTTTCGAACAATGGCAAAAATTCAGAAAACTGAAGTGCATGATTCATAAATTCTTACATCGTAGAATGTTATTTAAAAGAAAACAAATTTTAATACCGTTTATAATTTTTGCTGAATTTTCGAATTTGTTCTAAAAAATGATGCTAGAAATTTATTGCAATTTTCGGTGAACTTCTTTAACAGACATCTTCGGAGATTGAGGAGAATAAAATGGGAAGAAATTAAGGAAGAACATAATTTCGCATGTGTGAACTGAATATTAAAGTTGAATAGCCAAGTATATATACATGTATATACACTAATTTTTCATACACGACGAACAAACTCGAACGTTATATCATTCGATCGGTTGTACCGTGACGAGAAAAAATTGTCCTCACAACTTATCCATTCGATAAATCAAATCTTCAGACCAAAAGGAACAAACCCCCCATCCCACTTCTCAAATTGCCGCCAGAAAAAGCCCCCCCACCCTTCAACCAAGAAGCAAGGTATAGCGATACACAACACCCAACAAAAGACACCGAGAATTTCATAATAACTAAAGCAACGGAAAAACTTAGACATTATCGGCATCCACTTTTCCAAAACACACACGCAAAACGGACACATGGGTCGAAAACAACTAAACAGAATTATTATCGCCGAAACAAACTCAAAAATGAAATAGAACAAGACAAAAGACTAAGCAATACAGTCTGCACATTCTCAAATGAAAACACCTCGGATAACCCCAAACCACCAGAACCAGAAATAAAACTACTTCACAAATTGCAATCAACTAAACAAAATCTTCTCCAAACTAAACAACAAAAAATCCTCCGGCTTCGATGGCATCCCAAACGGTCTTACTCAAACGCCTAGCGAACAAAATAAAATGGTACTACACAGTACTCTTCAACAATGCACTAAATAACACATATTTCCCCAGAAAATGGAAAAAAGCCAAACTCTAATAGCTATTACAAAAAAAAAAAAAAAATGACGGCTCATCACCCGCAAACCTACGACCTGCAAGTCTCCTCCCCAACATAAGGGTGTTAAAACATTTTAACCCAGTCTCCTACAACTTCGAATCATTGTGTTGTAACACTCTAAACCGCCGTTGGATTTTCAGAACAAATTATATTATCATATATAAAGTTCAATTTCTTTACTTTATTCGTGAAACATTCGAACTGCGATGCGAAGAAATCACGGGCGATCTATTGGTTTCGTGATTTGTTGTGTCTCCGACGTGACAACAACATATGCAACCAGTATTGGATGCCAATCGACACGTAGTGTTTCGAACAATGGCAAAAATTCAGAAAACTGAAGTGCATGATTCATAAATTCTTACATCGTAGAATGTTATTTAAAAGAAAACAAATTTTAATACCGTTTATAATTTTTGCTGAATTTTCGAATTTGTTCTAAAAAATGATGCTAGAAATTTATTGCAATTTTCGGTGAACTTCTTTAACAGACATCTTCGGAGATTGAGGAGAATAAAATGGGAAGAAATTAAGGAAGAACATAATTTCGCATGTGTGAACTGAATATTAAAGTTGAATAGCCAAGTATATATACATGTATATACACTAATTTTTCATACACGACGAACAAACTCGAACGTTATATCATTCGATCGGTTGTACCGTGACGAGAAAAAATTGTCCTCACAACTTATCCATTCGATAAATCAAATCTTCAGACCAAAAGGAACAAACCCCCCATCCCACTTCTCAAATTGCCGCCAGAAAAAGCCCCCCCACCCTTCAACCAAGAAGCAAGGTATAGCGATACACAACACCCAACAAAAGACACCGAGAATTTCATAATAACTAAAGCAACGGAAAAACTTAGACATTATCGGCATCCACTTTTCCAAAACACACACGCAAAACGGACACATGGGTCGAAAACAACTAAACAGAATTATTATCGCCGAAACAAACTCAAAAATGAAATAGAACAAGACAAAAGACTAAGCAATACAGTCTGCACATTCTCAAATGAAAACACCTCGGATAACCCCAAACCACCAGAACCAGAAATAAAACTACTTCACAAATTGCAATCAACTAAACAAAATCTTCTCCAAACTAAACAACAAAAAATCCTCCGGCTTCGATGGCATCCCAAACGGTCTTACTCAAACGCCTAGCGAACAAAATAAAATGGTACTACACAGTACTCTTCAACAATGCACTAAATAACACATATTTCCCCAGAAAATGGAAAAAAGCCAAACTCTAATAGCTATTACAAAAAAAAAAAAAAATGACGGCTCATCACCCGCAAACCTACGACCTGCAAGTCTCCTCCCCAACATAAGGGTGTTAAAACATTTTAACCCAGTCTCCTACAACTTCGAATCATTGTGTTGTAACACTCTAAACCGCCGTTGGATTTTCAGAACAAATTATATTATCATATATAAAGTTCAATTTCTTTACTTTATTCGTGAAACATTCGAACTGCGATGCGAAGAAATCACGGGCGATCTATTGGTTTCGTGATTTGTTGTGTCTCCGACGTGACAACAACATATGCAACCAGTATTGGATGCCAATCGACACGTAGTGTTTCGAACAATGGCAAAAATTCAGAAAACTGAAGTGCATGATTCATAAATTCTTACATCGTAGAATGTTATTTAAAAGAAAACAAATTTTAATACCGTTTATAATTTTTGCTGAATTTTCGAATTTGTTCTAAAAAATGATGCTAGAAATTTATTGCAATTTTCGGTGAACTTCTTTAACAGACATCTTCGGAGATTGAGGAGAATAAAATGGGAAGAAATTAAGGAAGAACATAATTTCGCATGTGTGAACTGAATATTAAAGTTGAATAGCCAAGTATATATACATGTATATACACTAATTTTTCATACACGACGAACAAACTCGAACGTTATATCATTCGATCGGTTGTACCGTGACGAGAAAAAATTGTCCTCACAACTTATCCATTCGATAAATCAAATCTTCAGACCAAAAGGAACAAACCCCCCATCCCACTTCTCAAATTGCCGCCAGAAAAAGCCCCCCCACCCTTCAACCAAGAAGCAAGGTATAGCGATACACAACACCCAACAAAAGACACCGAGAATTTCATAATAACTAAAGCAACGGAAAAACTTAGACATTATCGGCATCCACTTTTCCAAAACACACACGCAAAACGGACACATGGGTCGAAAACAACTAAACAGAATTATTATCGCCGAAACAAACTCAAAAATGAAATAGAACAAGACAAAAGACTAAGCAATACAGTCTGCACATTCTCAAATGAAAACACCTCGGATAACCCCAAACCACCAGAACCAGAAATAAAACTACTTCACAAATTGCAATCAACTAAACAAAATCTTCTCCAAACTAAACAACAAAAAATCCTCCGGCTTCGATGGCATCCCAAACGGTCTTACTCAAACGCCTAGCGAACAAAATAAAATGGTACTACACAGTACTCTTCAACAATGCACTAAATAACACATATTTCCCCAGAAAATGGAAAAAAGCCAAACTCTAATAGCTATTACAAAAAAAAAAAAAAAATGACGGCTCATCACCCGCAAACCTACGACCTGCAAGTCTCCTCCCCAACATAAGGGTGTTAAAACATTTTAACCCAGTCTCCTACAACTTCGAATCATTGTGTTGTAACACTCTAAACCGCCGTTGGATTTTCAGAACAAATTATATTATCATATATAAAGTTCAATTTCTTTACTTTATTCGTGAAACATTCGAACTGCGATGCGAAGAAATCACGGGCGATCTATTGGTTTCGTGATTTGTTGTGTCTCCGACGTGACAACAACATATGCAACCAGTATTGGATGCCAATCGACACGTAGTGTTTCGAACAATGGCAAAAATTCAGAAAACTGAAGTGCATGATTCATAAATTCTTACATCGTAGAATGTTATTTAAAAGAAAACAAATTTTAATACCGTTTATAATTTTTGCTGAATTTTCGAATTTGTTCTAAAAAATGATGCTAGAAATTTATTGCAATTTTCGGTGAACTTCTTTAACAGACATCTTCGGAGATTGAGGAGAATAAAATGGGAAGAAATTAAGGAAGAACATAATTTCGCATGTGTGAACTGAATATTAAAGTTGAATAGCCAAGTATATATACATGTATATACACTAATTTTTCATACACGACGAACAAACTCGAACGTTATATCATTCGATCGGTTGTACCGTGACGAGAAAAAATTGTCCTCACAACTTATCCATTCGATAAATCAAATCTTCAGACCAAAAGGAACAAACCCCCCATCCCACTTCTCAAATTGCCGCCAGAAAAAGCCCCCCCACCCTTCAACCAAGAAGCAAGGTATAGCGATACACAACACCCAACAAAAGACACCGAGAATTTCATAATAACTAAAGCAACGGAAAAACTTAGACATTATCGGCATCCACTTTTCCAAAACACACACGCAAAACGGACACATGGGTCGAAAACAACTAAACAGAATTATTATCGCCGAAACAAACTCAAAAATGAAATAGAACAAGACAAAAGACTAAGCAATACAGTCTGCACATTCTCAAATGAAAACACCTCGGATAACCCCAAACCACCAGAACCAGAAATAAAACTACTTCACAAATTGCAATCAACTAAACAAAATCTTCTCCAAACTAAACAACAAAAAATCCTCCGGCTTCGATGGCATCCCAAACGGTCTTACTCAAACGCCTAGCGAACAAAATAAAATGGTACTACACAGTACTCTTCAACAATGCACTAAATAACACATATTTCCCCAGAAAATGGAAAAAAGCCAAACTCTAATAGCTATTACAAAAAAAAAAAAAAAAAAATGACGGCTCATCACCCGCAAACCTACGACCTGCAAGTCTCCTCCCCAACATAAGGGTGTTAAAACATTTTAACCCAGTCTCCTACAACTTCGAATCATTGTGTTGTAACACTCTAAACCGCCGTTGGATTTTCAGAACAAATTATATTATCATATATAAAGTTCAATTTCTTTACTTTATTCGTGAAACATTCGAACTGCGATGCGAAGAAATCACGGGCGATCTATTGGTTTCGTGATTTGTTGTGTCTCCGACGTGACAACAACATATGCAACCAGTATTGGATGCCAATCGGCACGTAGTGTTTCGAACAATGGCAAAAATTCAGAAAACTGAAGTGCATGATTCATAAATTCTTACATCGTAGAATGTTATTTAAAAGAAAACAAATTTTAATACCGTTTATAATTTTTGCTGAATTTTCGAATTTGTTCTAAAAAATGATGCTAGAAATTTATTGCAATTTTCGGTGAACTTCTTTAACAGACATCTTCGGAGATTGAGGAGAATAAAATGGGAAGAAATTAAGGAAGAACATAATTTCGCATGTGTGAACTGAATATTAAAGTTGAATAGCCAAGTATATATACATGTACATACACTAATTTTTCATACACGACGAACAAACTCGAACGTTATATCATTCGATCGGTTGTACCGTGACGAGAAATATTGTCCTCACAATTTATCCATTCGATAAATCAAATCTTCAGACCAAAAGGAACAAACCCCCCATCCCACTTCTCAAATTGCCGCCAGAAAAAGCCCCCCCACCCTTCAACCAAGAAGCAAGGTATAGCGATACACAACACCCAACAAAAGACACCGAGAATTTCATAATAACTAAAGCAACGGAAAAACTTAGACATTATCGGCATCCACTTTTCCAAAACACACACGCAAAACGGACACATGGGTCGAAAACAACTAAACAGAATTATTATCGCCGAAACAAACTCAAAAATGAAATAGAACAAGACAAAAGACTAAGCAATACAGTCTGCACATTCTCAAATGAAAACACCTCGGATAACCCCAAACCACCAGAACCAGAAATAAAACTACTTCACAAATTGCAATCAACTAAACAAAATCTTCTCCAAACTAAACAACAAAAAATCCTCCGGCTTCGATGGCATCCCAAACGGTCTTACTCAAACGCCTAGCGAACAAAATAAAATGGTACTACACAGTACTCTTCAACAATGCACTAAATAACACATATTTCCCCAGAAAATGGAAAAAAGCCAAACTCTAATAGCTATTACAAAAAAAAAAAAAAAAAATGACGGCTCATCACCCGCAAACCTACGACCTGCAAGTCTCCTCCCCAACATAAGGGTGTTAAAACATTTTAACCCAGTCTCCTACAACTTCGAATCATTGTGTTGTAACACTCTAAACCGCCGTTGGATTTTCAGAACAAATTATATTATCATATATAAAGTTCAATTTCTTTACTTTATTCGTGAAACATTCGAACTGCGATGCGAAGAAATCACGGGCGATCTATTGGTTTCGTGATTTGTTGTGTCTCCGACGTGACAACAACATATGCAACCAGTATTGGATGCCAATCGGCACGTAGTGTTTCGAACAATGGCAAAAATTCAGAAAACTGAAGTGCATGATTCATAAATTCTTACATCGTAGAATGTTATTTAAAAGAAAACAAATTTTAATACCGTTTATAATTTTTGCTGAATTTTCGAATTTGTTCTAAAAAATGATGCTAGAAATTTATTGCAATTTTCGGTGAACTTCTTTAACAGACATCTTCGGAGATTGAGGAGAATAAAATGGGAAGAAATTAAGGAAGAACATAATTTCGCATGTGTGAACTGAATATTAAAGTTGAATAGCCAAGTATATACATGTATATACACTAATTTTCCATACACGACGAACAAACTCGAACGTTATATCATTCGATCGGTTGTGCCGTGGCGAGAAAAAATTGTCCTTACAACTTGTCCATTCGATCCCTCGTTTTCGAACAATTCACGAAAAACTGCTTTCTCGCTAGTGGTCGTTTGATCGTTGCGTTGCTATATAAGAATGTAACAAAGAATTCCCCCATAGAAAATGGTCTACAACAATGAACAGTAAAATCACCATTACTTTTCAGTATTTGCAATATCGACCTACTAAAATCTCTTCAATCTGAATACATCCACCCACAAACGGTCCATAGCCTTCGCAGATGACTTAATCATCTACGTAACAGGCCGCAAAACCAAAATAATAAGAACAGTACTACAAAGACTCTTTGACAAAATTCAAGATGACTACTATTCGTGGAAATTAAAAATGAATGCAAGCAAATGCCGAAACCATATTATTTAGACCCAAGTTAAGCGAACTTGCCACAATAGAAAGTAAATACTGCAAAAAATTTCAACTAAGAGAGAAAGCAAACGAAGGGGAGCTCTCATACCACACAAAAGTTGCGTGAAATATTTAGGAGTAGATATAATATAATAAATAAAAATAAAATAAATAAAATTAAATAAATAAATATAAGAAAATATAAATGACAAATTAAACTTCAAGCAACACGTCGAAATTCAATTCTCCAAGGCCAATAAAGCATTTTGGAGAACAAAAAGATTATTCTACTCCAAACAACATGGCCCTCCCTCTGAAAGACACTAAAGACAAGCACAGAAAAAACACAAAAAATTATTGGTGTATACCGAATTCATAATAAAATAAGAGAGAAAACCATTAAATCTGTGGGTATAGATACATTGTAAAACCGTCGTCTCGGGTAACAGCCAGGAGACGGGTAGTATAAACAAAACACTCAAGACAGAAGACCGAACCCAACGATTAGCGGGCGGTCCACCGAGACGTCTCCGACAACAGGCAATCGTTATACGAAACAGAATGTTTCCGACCGTCACACCGAACAGCCCAACGAACAGTTTGTACGCGCGACTTTAGATATAATAAACTTTATTGACCTAAAACCGACTAATTCATTATTGCACCCATAACCACCTCAAATCGACAGAACTCAATTCAGCCTCCGTGTAACATAGATGTAAACATTGTAAATATTGTAAATTTTGTAAATAAACCTATTTAACATCCCCCTCCCCCTCCCTCTCATCCTGCCCCTCCCTAAAGTTCCACAGCACCCAAAAAGTAGACTACCGAAGCGTCCTGTTTTGCGGCCAAGTTTTCAGGACAGAAATAACAATTAAAAACAAGATCACACAAAATCTCCGCTCCCCAGCGGCTTAAATCCAAAGAATTTAACACAAGGAATTAAAACACAAAAAATGTAAAACTCCATCACATCACGTCGTACCGTCGCGTATCGGTACTTTTGCCTAACCCACGCAATTAATTATTCGACGTAAATTGAAAATGAGATTCGATGAGAAAAATGAGGAAGCTTTAGATTGAAACGTAATTGAAATATAACGTTGGAAATTTGGTGCTATCTGGTATGTTCGACGATATTATTTATGAAAGTGCTATCGATCATAGTTGGCAGATTTTTCGACAAGTACATTTTATAAAGCAATTTATTTAAACACGTGCCATTACATGAACATTTATGTATTTCATTTGATTTTTATAAATTGTGTATAGTATTATTATGCATTTGAAACTGATAAGTAATTTTTGTATAATATTAAGAATTTGTCCCAATTGTTTGTCATAAATGTTTATCAGTTTTGAACTGAATTTTAAGAAAGGTACTAAAAGGTACCCCCGAAATTTTGTGTATATTAATGTGAAGCACATTAAACTTTGCAGTAATATTGAATTTAAGTGCAGAAGTCTGCACAAATTGAAAAAGAATATATTGAAATTATTCGCGTTCTCAGCGTTGAGATTGTAACCCCAAACTCTCAAGCCTGACGTCACCTTAAGGGGTCACCTCTAGACATTCTCCAGACAGTTAACATTTAACCTCAAAATCTCCGGCCTGACGCCACTTTTAAGCGGCCATCTCTAAATATTCTCCAAACAGTTGACACATTGCCTCCCTAATAAGGAGCTTCCAGGAAAATATATCCCCACCAACATTTCCATTGCTCTCACATATTATATAACCCCCGACTATTAACAGGCAAACGAGTCTAAATTTGAAACCGATATCTATACGTTATAACGAGATTGTAAGTGGTATTCGAGAAATAAAGTTTTTTTTATTATCAGGGAAGTTTTTTTTGCGTGAAAAGATCTTTGGCGTAATCTTTTAAGTCGCCACTCATGCTTTTACGAAGCGATAAGGCGTATGTTATTCTAAACATTCGATCCCTTAATTCTTAGTTGTTGATACGATACCTCCCATCGCTTCCACCGCAAATATCCCCTTTCAGTTTTAGAAGAATAGTTACGTTATTTTTCCTAAATTCATTTTTGGTAGAGTATTTATATTTATTCTGTAGTATTTATTGTACAGTACTTATAATATAGCATTTTTAATATTCTCTGTTATTGTATATTGTGATACATGTATTATATACTAATTTTTAATTTGTACGTCTGATTATAAGAAAAACATAAGTTGTCAATCTATAAGTTGCAAGTATTACTGTGAAATAAACATCGATGAAATGACTGAAAAAAAACCGTGAATTAAAAATTATGTATAGGACAGTATATACATGTATAAATATGTATCATGTATTTATTTTTATCTACCTATCTTTTTCTATCTTTTAAATGTAATTATCGTAGGCCAGTGTCACTCTAGTACATATAGGCAATGCTTTGAAGTATAGAAATGTTCCACAAACAAAACTATTGCTACGCGAACATTTATTGAAGAAAGTTTAAATTTGACTAAGTCTCTTGATCGGATTAAAAAAGAATATTAAAGAAACATCGAATTTTATTCATTCCAAAATTAAGAAAAGATAGGACGAAATTCAACATGGCTTCCGTCAAAAATTGTATTAAGCAAACGGAACGTAGTTGGTCCCAACGAAATCAGCCACCTCAACGCTGTGCAAAACCAGGGTTACATCCACGTAAAGTTCTTTTGTGTGTATGGTGAGATTATAAAGGAATACTCTATTTTGAACTTTTATCTAGTGTTGATACCATTAATTCAAACAAATATTGCACTCAGTTAGAAAAATTAAGGGAAGCACTAGCTGAAAAATGACCAGGTTTAGTGAATAGGAACAACGTTATCTTCCATCACGACAACGCTAGACCGCATGTCGCGAAAAGCGTTACAAAAAAATTTGTCTAAATTTAATTGAGAAATTTTACCACATCCCCCATATTCCCCAGACATCGCCCCATCTGATTACCACCTGTTCAGAGCATTACAACACTTTTTAGTAGGTAAAAAATTTGAAAATATTGACATTCTCAAAAATAGCTTAGAAAATTATTTTAAAGAAAAACAAGAGAACTTTTATCGAGACGGAATAATAGCCCTACCAGAAAAATGGGAAGAAGTTGTACAACGAGAGGGGGATTACATTTTTTTATGAAACTGAAAGGTATGTAAACAATCTTAACATATATAACCGCTTGAAAAACGGCACGAACTTATGGGATGACCTAATAATTCAAGCTAGACCAAGTAAGAATGCAATATCAACAAAAGCTTTCAGGAGAATGTTGGAATAAATCCAGAAAACTTAGAATACAGTATTATCGAGTTAATAAAACTGTATTTTAAGTTTTCTGAATTTGCTCTGAATAACTCTGATCCGTTGAAGAATTGAATTTTGCAACTAAATTAGCAAATGGAGTGAAAAGCCCTACGACTAAAAGCGTTTCTCTCGTGCAAACGAAATTTTACGTAACGCAGTTAATTCGCTGCATTCTCAAACGTTTCCTACCTACTACACCATCAAAAAATATAAACGATCTCTTTTGCCGAGTGAATCTGAGATAACTGGAATAAATAACGAGATAAACATGCAAAATTTACTAGATAAAATTTTTTCCTCAATTATTGATTTAATACGGGATATTAAATTTAACAATGTCTTGTTGTTGGTCAAGTGTAGCTTTAATAAAACTTCAGGTACAAGCAAAAGTTCACAGATAGTTCTGCAAACGATGAATTTATGTCTATATCCACTATTCTTCCGCTATACATGATAATAAATGATAATAAAAAATATTATCTGAGTAAATGAAATACTTTACATATGAAATATGTCTACATTATTGTGTAGACCAATCAAACTTATATTTGTTAAAGAATTACCACAAATAGTAAAATAAGAATATAATAACGTAGTGTACGTACAATGCCTACGTATGCTACATGTCGCCCTATGCGACCAGTCGATTTATGGAAGAAACTCACTCAAAACGGGGAACACAAGTTCAGAAACTGGTCCCCATTACCCAATAATTTAGTGCCGGTTGGAGCTACCCCGACACTCAATCTCTTAGGATATAGAACTAAAGTTGAAAGGTTAAATGCGGAGGCGGTGCAGGTTATTTCAGACATGGCATTTCCGAATCTCGACAATATGTCATCACGTATTAAGTGATGCCCAGAGCTCGTAGTACGCGTAAATGATATTCTAGAAAGGATGGAACCATTCCATAAAATGGTTAATAGACGCCTAGAACCCGAAACGAATTCGTCCGTGGTAAGGTGGGTAACTGTCCTAGCCACAGGAAAAAAATGTAGATGTCAGCAGCTCAAGAATCAACACACACGGTGTTTGTTATGTAAGGACAAATAATGAGGTTAGTCAATATTAAATTTGACTCTCAGCAATGTTGACTTTCAAAAAGTACGTTACATTTGTGATGTTATGCCGAAGGAATTAAATAAAGCTACTGTTGCTAACAAGACACAAGATGAAAAAATATATACAAATACGGGCCATCACCTTTTCACCTTTGGATAAAATGTTTTGAAAACATACTTCGCATACCCTTCAGGTTACCGTTGAATACATGGCATGTAAGAAGTAACAACCACAAAAGTCTTCTTCAAAACAAAAGAAGAATACAAATATAGTTCAGAGGACAAATGATCTTACTAGTCAGCATGCCAAAACAAGGATTTAGATGTACAAATGATGCGAATACCGGCGCAGATCTTTTAATAACCCTACAGTAAATTCATAATAAGTATAAATTAGGAGCTGATATTTAAACTGAGCATTATTTCAAAGTTATATCATGTGTAAAAAGGATAAATAGTATCGAATAAAGAAAAATAATGAAGAAACAAATAGCTTATATGTATTACATTATAGTTGATATATTATGCCGATAACAATGCATAAATTATTATCTCAGTGGGCATTGTATCGAATTCAGTAGTTCCTATTACGGAAAATTATCAATAGAAGCTCTAAAAACACAACATAGAAACATAAAATATATTCGTAAGCATTATACCCGTAGGATGCCTAAGAAAAATTATAATAAAGATTTATTAAATTGGCTCATTATTAAGACGCAATTATAGGAAAATATAAAAATAGCACAGAAAAATGAAAGAAACAAGAATACGAAAATGTATTATTTTTCAATAAATTAATTCCTGATTAAAATGAGACCAAACACATTATTATTATAAAATCTGAGTTATGTTGAATTGTGCTTATGAATTTTCCATGATTGTATTTATCCTTGTCTAATATCTAACAACTGTGCAAAAATTCTTCTAACTGAAGAGATAAAACAGTTACATCGTATCACATATATTATTCGCAACCTATCAACTATTGAAATTATTCTTAAAATGAAATTTAGGGTTTATTATAACAAAAATATTATTCCAGAGAAAGTAAATTTAATGTTAAATCTAAAAAGCTATTATATATAGAGAATAAATTGTAACATTTCACTAATCCGTTATCATTTCAAACGAAAGATAATGGCTTCCTTCTCTTAAATAAAGTATAATAAGCAATCAATGTCTTGTTTTCAGGCAATTAAGTTTAATTATTGCGCAATTTTATTTTTCTCATATTTGTTTATCTTGTATAGAAAAGTATGAACTTCCTCGTCGAAGCATACAATGAAATAGGTTCTTTCCTACGGTAAAAGCACCGTTTTGCAATGAATCATTTATTGTTTTCTGCCAAAGTGAAACAGTAAATTTGTCCTAAGTACATATATTCGATTTTTGCGAGAGCATACTGCCGCCACGTACGCTCTAAAATTGCTAAGAATTAGCTCGGCAATCAAAATTATTAAAGGAAACAACAATATTATAGAAAGACCACTTTCCGTAATGCAAATCAAGGAATGCTCTTACCTGTAGGTGTATGGTGTGTGCATGTCTTCAAACGTACCTCAGGTAACTTCTTTCATCGGGTTTTTAGCCGGTGTTCACACGACGTCCAATAATCTATCACAATGTACGTTAAGCACTGGTGAAGCGCATCACTGACGAATATTTTTATTCCTCGAGACAAACAGATGTACCTTTAACTGCTCGGCGGCTGCCTGGCATAGTGCGCGTTCGCAACTGAAACCAGTGTATTACCTCTAGTGCCCCCACCTATCGTGTTCCCTCGGTCCCCATCCGAAATCAACGAGAATCAACGATTTGCCGTCTAATTTTGGGCCGCAGAGGAAGCGCGTCCGGTGTCCCGCTCTAGTGGCGCCCGCTGACATTTTCGAACCTCATCAAGCGCTTATGATACTTCGTTACAAGAATAAACTTATAGCACAGAGCATAGAGCATAGATCTTGCATTTTATGGGACATCATGTCTCATGTTCTGAAATATTAATCGTATAACAAATCAGAGTATATTGTACGCCCTCTGCGCCCTCACAGCGGTGAGCGTAGGAATTGTATTCAATCTAACTAGTAAAATTGGTACAGTCACAAACGAATGTGGTAATGTTACCAGGAATAAAAATCTGCGTTAAAAATACCCCTCTTGTATTACATTGTTACATTGTATTATATTCTGGTGTTACATTGCATTTTAGAATATTTAAAGATTTGATTAACAGCAGTTAAATTTTCGTATAAAATAAGTTCAATCATAGATAAGTAACGTCAAAAAATGCTGTAATCGAATGTCTATAGTATTCACAAAGTTTAATTATCATTCTCACAATTTTTAATTAATGCGAGTGTTTAATTATGGCATTTTTAAACGTCATTTATCTATAAATTTGGTAATTATATCAATTACATAAAAATATCTGAATGTGTGTCTCATATTTGTGTCTCGTATATATAAATTCTTTTCCTTTTCACTCTCTTTGAACTTTTTCCTTGATAATCTAAATGCTATATTTTTTCTTTCTTTTTCTTTTCTTTGATACATCGAAATATGATCATTAACAAAATATAATTCGATAAAAAGCGTTTAATTTTATATTTATAATAATTTTACGATATTTTAGTTTTACTTAGTTCATTTAAAATATATTAGCTCACACGTATTTAGTTTCTCTGGGTATTTCCGCGTTCAGTCTAACTCTTATTTTTTTGCTTCGAACATAATATCCAACTGTTAAAAACATATATTTTGTTGACCTACCAGCGAACTTTCACATTACTCTATTTCTCTATTTCTATTCTATTCTATTTACGAAAATCGTAGCTGCTATTGTTTTGCGGCAGCTGCCCTTCTCTGGCTATGTTTTCGGTCTCATTTCCCCACTTCGTTCGATTTATGTACGTTGCTGTTCAATGATTTATCATAATCTATTTTTAAATTACCTTTATCCCTTCAATTTTTTTTTTTTTTTTTTTTTTTTTTGTTTTTTGTTTTTTATAGTCACATTTACTGGTCACTCGTACAATAAGTTTTCAGAAGCAACTTAACCTCAATTGCTTCTTTTTGATATAATGTGTTCTTTTTATACATTTATTTTAATGCTTTAGTCTTCTTTTGTGAACGTCATTATTTAATTGCCAAGAAAAACTGGAGACATTAGGGAAATACCATGAAATTCGAAAGCATGTCACGATGCTTGATGGTCAATACGGTTGCTTTTCACACAGATATGGTAACATTTGATTTATTCTAATATAGGCAGTTATTTATACGTTCGTTTTTTTTTCTAATAGACGGTTCATAATATTTATTTAGTGTTTATTCTATATACATTCCTAACAAATAACTCGTAATATTAACGCCATTAATAACAAAATTACAAATAATTTTGATTTATTAAGAGTACTAAGACGATAGACGAAGGTGAAGATAGACAAGGTTCATCATTCCTTTTTATTTCGAACATATTTAGTTATGTTTGTATATCAAACAATTTAAAAGAAACTCGTTTCATTGTTTAACATTAACCTAGATTCTCTTTAAAATATCTTTAACATCTCGCTACAATTTCACGAATTTTCTACGATAATAATATTATTTCACATTTTTTCAATAACGTATTATTTTCCAAAAGGGACGCTAT
This sequence comes from Bombus campestris, assembly GCA_905333015.3. Classification (NCBI taxonomy): domain Eukaryota; kingdom Metazoa; phylum Arthropoda; class Insecta; order Hymenoptera; family Apidae; genus Bombus; species Bombus campestris. Next base: position 1,651,229 of record HG995148.1, on the reverse strand, counting down.
CTCAAACAGCTGTGAACACGTTCTATGCAGTACGCTTTTTGAATATTGCTCAGGGACATTAACCTAACAAGAAAAGCGCGCCATATTTGATTAATACGAATTACATTTGAAACTCGACATTGAGACAAAACATTCAGAGTTACAATTTTTGCAAATTGGATACATTACGCAATATTTATAGACATTTAATGTTTATTACGAAATCTTTTATAATGCATAATTATATCTTGATTATATATGTAATATAACTGCATATCTTATATTCTTCATGCGATGTTTTTGTCTTTGGTAATAATGGAAACACTTTTTATATACTACATATGTGTGTGGTATATAAAAGATGTCTCCATTATTCTGTCTAACAATTGGACTGCCTTCAGAAATGAAAATCAGCTTATTTACACATTTTGAGATTCACTTGTAACGTTTACTTTATCTGCTAGTTGAATTAGCTGGACTTTTTTTTGTAAATATTTAATATAATCAACAAATCTTTCGCCATCTATTTTAATTTTACTTAAGCCTCTTTTCTCATCTTTCTCTGCATTAAATTCATCCACATCTTCCCAGGTGAATAGACATTCATCTGCAGTTTTTCTTTTTTTTTTTTTTTTTTTTTTTTTTTTTTTTTTTTTTTTTTTTTTTTTTTTTTTTTTTTTTTTTTTAGTTGAAGCAATCGAATGGCTTCACTAGCCTCTTACTGTTAATCAGGAAACTGAATAACTTTTAATTTTTTTTATAAAAGACTGCAATATTCTTTGATGTAATATCTTTAGTATCCTGACATTTAATAATAGCAACTTGTTCAACTGTCTTACTATCAGTATCTTTAGCTTAAAAAATTGTTGAGGTTATATATGTATTTATAACCTAATCGATAAACTTCCATATACTTTTTGCAAAATATTAATATTTGAAATAATAATTAAACAATATGAAATACGATTATTTTGATATTGCGAATTATTACAAGGTTATTGTATAGTTATTATATAATTTGTTGTATAGCTTTATTTAAAACTATTACATTTTTTACAAAAAATTTTTCGTTTAGGTCCTAATTAGGTTTATTTTCTGTTTAAATATCTTATATTACATATTATATGTATTTATTTCTTAAATTTCGGTTTCCTTCTAAGTTACATCCATAATTCTGTAGGTACCAATATAATTTGCATGATATTTCTTTTAATCGATTAATTATAGCGTTACATAATATTTATTCTATTTATAAGTACTTGAATACTAATATTCCAATTATAATGTGTTTCAACTCTGAGATCTATATTTTGAATTCGCTACAACATAATTATTATTATTATCAATAAAGATATTAATTTTACAAAAAAAGTCTGAAACTGATCGCATTGATTGAAATAAAACACAATCAGTTTGAAAGTAAGTTATATCAATTTTCAAATGTTGTAAAAGATTTGAAACTCAAAATACACTTAATTGGTTTACATTTTCTCAACGCTTATTTTCATAGAAAATTCTGTAATCTATAAAGATATTTGAACTTGCTGTATAAGAAGTTAATTTTTTCTAACAAATCATGTATTGAGTTAAGATAAAACACAAGATTTCGTAGTAGTATAGGAATGTTGTCGACAAGTAGTATCAATTTATGACATAACTGGAACCGCGGTTCCAAATATTAATAGTCCAAAATATTATTATATATTTAGAACGCGATAAAAGTATCAATATTTCTGAATACTACTATTTGAAAAATGATATCAATTTAAGAACTGCACAAGCTGCAGTCCAAAATTTCTATACATATATTACCAGGCATATATTGGGTTGGCAACTAAATGATTGCGTATTTTAAATAAGAATGAAAATTCAAAATTTTCACTTAAAGATATGACTTTATTCAATTAGGTATTGTCCATTTTTGTCGATGACCTTTTTGCCATCTCTCAGGCAGTGTCATAATTCCATGTTCATAAAACTTCTGATTTTTGCCAGCAAAAAACTGAATTAAGTGTGATTTTACATCATCAGCGTCATTAAAAATTTTACCATTTAAGGAGTTCTGCATGGAATGAAATAAATGGTAATCTGAAGGCGCAAGGTCAGGACTCAGGAGAATGCCGTTATTAAAATCAGGACATCGCTGACGATAACTACAGCCAAAATTCTCCAGAATATACAGAGATGCAATACGTTAGGGCATAACGCATCGAGATGCTCAGTAATAAATCCAGGTAAAGAGCTGTGCAAGAAATGCGGAAGCAGGAGCACACGATGCAGATGTCACGTAAAATAAAAAAAGGAAATCGAAGATGAAAATAAAAAACAAGAGAATTTATTTCTTAACACTTGGTTTACACTAGCTACAATTTACTTCTGAACTCTAGATGCGACTTCTTAAGACTGAAGCTCTTACAACTTGACTTTCGGCGGAATCCGATTTTTTTTCTTTGTCATCCCTCAATACCCCCACTATTCACGCGTTTGTTAAGCGTTCTCGAACATTCGACGAAAGGACCGTTGGGATATTGAGGGTTCATTAGGCACTTAGCTTCGGCGACATACATTGTCGCCGAGTGCCGCCACAACTTTATTTCCGTCATCACCCTATCGGTTCTGAAGCGCGGCCTGATCTCTCGTGTGGTTGGCGTCACATAGACCTGCACCAGTGAGCCGAGATGCGCGATTTGTGCCAAGGAGAGAGGTACGTACATAAGGCACGAGACGGGTTCGTTAATCTGCCCGTCTATAGAGAACGCTAATGAGAGATACAAAAGGAAAAAAGTCTTACAGATAAATCTAAATAGGTGTAGGCTAGCACAAGAACTGCTGTATCAGTATACCTGCGAAAATAGGGTGGACGTTGTGTTCATCTCGGAATAGGCAACAAACAAACAGCAAGATGACAAAGGTGTGGCCTCGCTTTGAATCAAATTATTCAATAGAAGTCACGCGGATGAGGTGACTAAGGAGGTTAGAAATGGTATGATTGGTATAAGAGTTGGAGATATTAGGTCGTCCGAAAAGTTTCTTTCGTTTTATAAGGAAATAATGGATGCACAATATTTTCCCCTTTATATTATTTTATCGAATTACGTATAATCCATTTTATTCTATCAAAATAAAGATCACAACGTTCGACAGTTTAGGTTTCATGTTTATATAAAGATGCATCGTTGTAAAAGACGTGTCTGTAAAAGAAAGACACTTTTCAGGCAACTTAATGTATACTGTTAGAGATCTAACCTCAACCTAACCCTGAACGTCAGTCTGGAACAATTTAACATACAGTGCTGGACAAAAGTATTGGCACAGCAAGATTGTTATGATACAAATGCTTATAACTATTAAACAAATTGATTTAAACAAAAAACTTTTTGACGTATTTATTTATTATCTATCCTAGTTTATTACATAACAAGAGCAACAATATAAATAAAATAATACGCAAAATAATAACAAAAATATATTTTTTGAACATTTTATGGGTGGACAAAAGTATTGGCACAGCATGGAACAAACAATGTATCGTCGCCGTTTTCAACGATTTCCGATCGTCATTTGGAAGTAGCGAAGGGAAATCCCCCGTTAGTCTTTTATTATAACACTCGATCAGTGAAACTGGAGACTTCAGTTATTAAACAACAAAAAACCAAGAAAGAGTAATAATGTCTAGAAAAACGAAAGAAACCACAATTGAAGAAAGAAAAATAATATTAAATTTATATAAGATGAATAAATCTTACAACGAAATTGCACAAATCATAAACAGAAGTCGTTTTACTGTGCGTTCAGTCATAAAACGCTTTAAAAGTGAAGAAAATCTAGAGAATCAAATTAGGAGTGGTCGCCCTTCTAAGGTAACAATTCGAGAAAAAAGGAAAATCGTAAATATTGTAAAGAAGGATCCAAAAACTAATTCGACTGAAATTGCTTCGATGTTAAAAGCTGAGTGTGAAAAAGAAGTAAGTACCAAAACTGTACGTAGGGTATTGAAGGATGCCGGTTATTCTGCCCGTGCAGCACGAAGAAAGCCCTACATCAGTAAAATAAACCAAAAGAAAAGAGTGGAATTCGCGAAAGAGTTTGTTACGAAAGATACTGATTTTTGGGAAAAGATCATGTTTTCAGATGAAAGTAAGTTTAATATTTTTAAATCTGACGGCAGAATATTAGTATGGCGAAAACCCAACACAGAGATGGACGAACTGAATCTGCAAGCCACCATGAAACATGGGGGTGGTGGTTTAATGGTGTGGGGATGTATGGCATCATCGGGTGTAGGAGAACTTATATTCATTGATGAGATAATGGATGAATATGTATATTTAAATATACTCAAGCAAAATCTTTTGAAAAGTACTCAAAAATTAAACCTCCCCAGGGATTTCTATTTTCAGCAGGATCGAGATCCTAAACATATGGCGTATATTGTTCGTCAGTGGATAATATATAATACTGCCCACACATTAAACACACCACCTCAAAGTCCCGATATGAATCCCATTGAGCACGTGTGGAACGAATTGGAAAAAAGAATTAGGAAACATAATATCACAAGCAAGTCTGAACTGAAGAAAGTTCTTCTGCAGGAATGGAGCAATATTGTACCTGAATTCACTAAAAAATTAGTCCACTCGATGCCCAGAAGATTAAAGGAAGTCCTTAAAAGAAAAGGACTGCCAACAAAATATTAGAAGTTTATTATGTAATTAGTTATAAGCGTAAATATTCTACTGTGCCAATAGTTTTGTCCACCCATAAAATGTTCAAAAAATATATTTTTGTTATTATTTTGCGTATTATTTTATTTATATTGTTGCTCTTGTTATGTAATAAACTAGAATAGATAATAAATAAATACGTCAAAAAGTTTTTTGTTTAAATCAATTTGTTTAGTAGTTATAAGCATTTCTATCATAACAATCATGCTGTGCCAATACTTTTGTCCAGCACTGTATATGTCAACAAGATTGTTTCGACCATCCGCGGAGAGACGCGATCACGAGAAAGCGTGTTAACGAGAGTCGTAAATTCCCGTTACGATTGGATAATCGACGCCACGAACTGATCGATCCCCTTATTTCTCTTACTATAATAAGGGTGATTTGATTGATTGATCACACTGAATTAACAATGCAAATTAAAGTTTATTTCAATAACTTATTGACTAGAGATGTACAGTTCAGCGAGGTGAGTTTAGTGATTGACTGTTAGAGAGATGTATATCGAGTTAATCTTCGAAAGAGACTGACTGCCCTCCGATCATTTCTTTGTTTCCTGGGAGACGACCCCCACTACGCGCGGGTCACGCCACCGTTCGCGCCTAAGATCACATACGCTATTCTCTCTGTGTGCACAAGTAACGGACCGAAATCGAAGGTTCTAGAGCTCGACGTTTTGATTCTATATGCGCTTTTCGCTACATTGTATACATTTGACCGGTCCGTAAGACGAACTGTCCGCGACATTGTAATACAACGCACGACAGTTAGGAATACGGCTTATAGTAGAGTCGGTCGACGTAACAAAGATGGAAAGCATAATTAGAGTAACAAGAAGAAGGTATCCAGCGATAATGATCGCGGGAGACTTTAACGCAAAGTCAACTGGGGAAAAAATAGGATCGTGCCAATCAGAGTCAACAAGGAATACACGTTTGAGAAAAACGGGAAAAGAAGTTCCTCAATATAATAATTACGGACAAAGGATTGGCCAGTAGATATAACAGGACCAGAACTCTGGACGCGTTATGCCGAGTTCAGGAAATGGCGGAATTATGCAAGAGAAGGTTAGCCTTTGATATAAAAAATGCGTTTAACACTCCTAGCTGGTATAAGATCCTGTGAGAGGCAGAGGAGAGAGGACTGATCAGGTAAATGAGGACACTTCTCGGTAATTATCTAAAAAACACAGAGATTATAGCTCACAATAGGAACGAGAAAATAAAAAAGAAGGTCTATACCGGAGTTCCGCAGAGATTTATCCTTGGACCTGTCCTGTGGAATATGGTTTACGATGGACTGCTGTGCCAAATACAAAAACATAAGGACTTGATAGCGGCAGCCTTCGCCGACGATCTTATCACAGACGAAATTCGACTAAACAAACCGATAAGATAGCGAACTTCCAAGCGCCTTAGCATGAGTGACCATCGGATTACATCCGGTCACTCTATCCGTTCTCAGAAATATATGATCGAAGCCTCTTCCCACTCCCACGAATAAAAGAATTTGAATACTCCCTCTAAAATCATCTAAGTCAGTCTTGAACAGTCACGCCCAGAGCTCGGAAGTGTATTGCAAACAAGAAAATAAAGTTTCTTTTTTTTTTTTCTTAAATTTCTTTTTTATTTTACGTGACAATCTCACACTTATAATGGTTGTAAGGAAACAGGAGGAGATTGAGGGAAGAGTAAAAGAAGCCATGAGAGTGGTGAATGGATGGTGCTCTGATATTGGATTAAAGCTGGTTCAGGAGAAGACGGAAGTGATACTCCTTACGGGGAAGAGAATATAAAAAAGAATGGAGACCAATATCGGGGAGTTAGTACTAAAAACTAAACAGAATATTAAGTATCTAGGACAATAGCAGAAGATTTACCCATCATCTGGAAAGAGTCTGTGGTAAGGCTGATGCTCCTGTACGCTGCACCAGAATGGACCAAAGCCCTAACGATACATAGAAATAAAAATATCTTGAAGAGAGTCCAAAGAGCAGCGTTAATAAGAACGTCCATCGCATATAGGACAGTCTCCCATGCAACGTTGTGTATACTCACTGGCACAATGCCGACACATCTGAAAGCTGAGCTGCGTGCGGAGAGCTATGCAATAAAGTAGACTCAGACTCAAGAACAATGTAATACACGCCTGAGAGCCAGGGGTACGATCAGCCTATCGGTGGAAAGTAACAAAAGAGCGATACAACAGATGGGGGAAATGGATAGTAAACTTCAGGGATAGTAAAAGGACCATCGACCATTATACCATGCAGATCTTGAGTGGGCATGGTATATTTAATGTATATAGGAAAACTATTAGGAAGGAGACCCACTCAAGATGCTGGGACTGTAATGAGGAGGGGGATGACGCGGAGCACGTCTTATTGAAATGTCCTAGATGAATAAATGAACGTACCATAGAAAACGAGATAAGAGAGACACTGACAACTGCCAACGTTGTGGAAGTGGTTGCCACTTCCTGAACAGGAGTATTGGAAGAAGTTCCAAGATCTCTGTTATAAGATAATGAAGACGAGGCAAAGCAAGGAGAAAGAGGCCGAGGGAAGGAGAAGAAGAAGAAGAGATTGAACAGGATGCATAATGAGACCAACCCGAAGTAATGCCGTGAGGTTGTGCTGGGTGGGTTGCACAATACCAGTGAAGGGGAGAATGAGGAGGGGTTTCTAGTGGGTAGAAGCATTTACATCTTGCCGAGTCCTTGCTAACGCGCCCCCGGGTATGCGTAATTGCATTTATCTCTCTTCTATTAAAAAAAATAATAAAAAAAAAAAAAAAAATTATATATGTATATAATCTTTTATAACATATCATTTCAAATTTTTTTTTCTTCTATTAGGCAACAAGTAAGTTATTAATACTCATCATGGGACACCCTGGGATATTGTAAAATATCGCAAGACATCATGTAATGTATAAGCATGTAAGTTAGTTACTTTTCTTTCTCTTTTCATGACCTTAAATTGTCTGTTTAAGTTATTTATAGATTGTGTTGCTATTTTCTGAGTAGTATGTATATATAAGTATAAAATTCTATACTTCCTTTACGATGATAGAATATCCTTTCCATATTTTATTTGTAATATTTTAGAAGACTTTAGCTTTAATTTTAATTCAAACCGTTATTATATCTAATCGATAACGTCGCATGTGACACAAAAATGGTAAGGACGTCAAGTGACCTCCAGGACGAGGAACGCGAAATACTATTACATGTCTTGTCGTTTCTACTCTTCGGCTGTAATGTTAAGCACGTGTTACCAGTATCTCATCGGCGAGGAGTTAATGCGCATATGCATGTAGATATTTTTTCAATCTTAACCAAGCAGTTTGTATACCTTGATACCAGTATTTAATATTTGGACTCCTTTTATATTAAGAAATATCAGCAGTTTACTGACGTAAACAATACTAACGTTTTGATTCTAAAATACAAGCGATGGATCATTTTACCACACGAAGTGCAAAAAATCGTATGTATTACGCACTAAATATCACATTTATGATATTTCAAATAAGCTTTGATAATTTTATGTCATTTATGTCATTAACTATACTTAAACTTACGTAAATTCAATATAATTAAAAGTTAGAAATGCCATAATATGGATCAATAGTAATAAATTATTATTCTAGATTCAACTCAAATAAAAACTAAGACTAAAACAAAAAAAAGGAAAATGTTTCCCCAAAAAAATGTTTATCATGATTTACAGTGTATGAAGAAAGAATTAACTATTTCTTTGTATAATACATCTTCATGTTTACCAAGTTATAAAAGTTATACAAGTTTGAAACAATGTCTTTTCAACAAGGCTGAGACTGGAAAAGAAATATATCAGTTTATTCTAGAAAGAACTATGAAAACTATTATTGTTGCTGATTATGAAGGTTCTATTCCACTTGTTTCTCCGCTTTTAGAGCAATTTAAAAAGAGACATACAAAATTCCATTATTTTAGTGTTCTGAAGCATTTAACCCAGAAACAAGAATCTAGTGAAGTAAAGTCAGAATGCGAATATCAGGTTAATAAGAAGCAATTAAAGTTATTTTTTGATCTTATATTCTCTAAAGTAATTCCTCTGGATCTCTTTGGAAAGTTACGGAATTTAAAAAAAATAAAACTAGCTATGTTTCACTTATTGGACACACCATGCTTTAAGTCATTTAATTTGACACCTTTTATTGAAAAATTAGATGTACGTAACAGCATCCTTTTAACAAAATTAATTACATTCAATGAATTTGCAGTATGGAAATATACTTATATGTTTTAGATCTCTAGTATTACATGGCTGCAAGATATTAAAACTACAAGGACACAGTGGTACATTATAGCAAAACTTGTAAAATGGCTTTTTGTTGGATTTCTTTTAAAGATATTGTACACTTATTTTCATATGACATTAGCTTCTAAAAATAATGAAAGATTATATATTATGCGTTCAATTTGGAACTCCATTCAAAGGAAATTTATTAAGAAAGGAAAACGTTCAAATACCTTGCAACCTGATATTAACTGTAAGGAATGGAAGCCACCAATAGGCAGATATATATTAATTCCTAAAAATTCTGATGTGCGACCTATATTTAAGCCAGAGTACGGTAAACCAAAGTATGTAATCAAATTGTATTTAAACATGAGTATGTTGTTTCGTATTCTAGAAAGAAAATTGATTAAAAAATTATGTTCTAGATATTATACCATTGACCATAAGAATCCTGAAACTAATCATTTGAATCTAATATTTAAATTTTTAAAACAATTGCATACTACAATATATGGAAACACTAATTTTGGAAATGAATGGGAATCAATTGTTCAACATAAACGTAATGAAGGAACAACACATTTATATTTTGTGTCTTGTGATGTAACAAATGCTTTTGGTTCTATAATACAAGGTATAATTATTCTCAACTTTAAATATTTGATATATTTACAAATAGGTGCTAACATTTTTATTTTATACTATAGAGGAATTATATAACATTATACAATCACTCTGTAAAGATCTTCCTGAAAATTTAATACTCAAGTATTATGCAGTTAAAAGTAAAAAATTTGTGGAGGAGATTGTATGTTATAAACAATATTTCTCTGATCCAAATTTATTATTACCTTTAGCACCTGGTACATTATATTCAAATACAAATATGAGATGGCAACAAGTAAAAAAAAAATGGCTACTAGAAAAAATTTCACAAGTTATTTTTCAACAAAGAGTATGAAAAACAAAATTTTATGAAAATTATGTAATTAAAATACTATAAATACTATTTAAAATTGGTGTTTGAACCTACAAAACATAATATTTTGATTTATAGGTAAAAATAAATGAGGAGGTTTACGTTATAACAAAAGGAGTTGTTCAAGGTGCAATTACATCATCAGTTTTATCAGATATATATTATAATTTTATATTACATAAAGCAATGTCAACATACTTAACAACTGGAAAAATTATAAAATATGTGGATGACATTTTATATGTCACTGAAAGTGAAAGTGTTGCAAGACAGTAAGATACAAAATCACTTAATAAGTTCATAATTAAAAAGTTCAAAAAAATATATTTTATTAATCATTTTATTTTGTGGAGTAGATTTTTACAACTTACAAAAGACGGAATCCCACAGTATAATTGTTACTTTAAACCATCAAAGACTCGTACTAATGTTGTGGCTTGTGATGGAAACATAGCTGTGAACAATATTACTTACATTGGCTATGAAATTAATTGTACTACTTTAGAAGTAGAATATAAACATTCACATACCAATTTCAGTCATGCAATAAAAGTTTCTAAGAAGGATGATTTACCTCCTCTAGTGTAAGTAATTGTGTAAACACATATATATTATGAATATTATGATAAAAAGTATACTACTACATAATTACAATATATGCATATTTTGTAGTATTTCATACAGATTTTAACTATAAATTTTTTTCAGATATTTAAGAAAGCGGTTAAGTAATATAGCATGTTTGAAATTATCAAAATTTATTTTGAATAGAACAATTAATTCTGAAAACACTATAATGAGAATCATAAAACGAGCATGCTTATTACAGGCAGAATATACTTGCATTTTGATAAAAGAATTATTTGATAATAAGCCAAAAAATATCCAAGGTATACTTTTAGTTATGCAAAATATTGATAAACGAATTGTAAGACACATTATAAAAACATCTTTAATAGGTAAGATATATTACACTCGATTATTAATTATTAATTATTATGCGATGTTACGAAATATTATTATATATAGTTACTCACATAACCGATCAAGCACACTATAAAACAGAATAACGTTTTAAAAATTGGACCAAATGTCGAGTTTTTTTGAAGATTTAGGAGGAATAGTTTACTAGATGACATATGAAAAAAGTTTTGAAAACAATGCGATTGGTCGGAATCGCAAAGAAAATAGTAAAGGTCTCTTTTTGCAAATTTGTATCTGGACCTGTAATGAAATTTAAACCATATGTTAGTTACATACATGTTAAATACATAATCGCAATCGATTACGGTTTCTATAAGCTACAAACGGTTAAAAGTGAAAAAACCACGGTTTCCTGCGACTTTTGGCTCAGAATCTAAAGATTCTTACATCTTTCGATGGCTGTCGCTTGTTTCCGCATCAACCTATTTCGATAAAATCTTCAGCATATATGTATAGGTATGTATAGGTGTTCGGCTGCACGTGTAAAAATTTTAAGGGGTGATTCTTGAAGCTAAAATAATTTGAAAATCTACAATAAAAAAATTGCATTTTCAGTTTTCAAAAAAATTTAAAACCTTACACGAACGAAAGTAGATTAACCTAAGCAGCAGGATGCTCAGGGATCCTCAAATCAAAGAATGGTACATAGGCAGCCGCTTACCTTGTATAAATTGTAGAGAAGAAGATTATGACATTTGAAGACGTAAACCATCTTGCGCCTTTGTAAAAAAAAAAAAAAAAAAAAAAAATAAAAAAAATAATAATAAAATAAAAAAATTCATACACGCACCGTAATCGTCTCAACCAGGGGTGTCCACAGAAAAGTCACAGTCACAGAAACAAACTGTTCACAGAGGAATTGTAACGAAAATAGCAATCGTTTTATACTAGAATAAACGTTCAATATAGCCTCTGTTTTCTCACAAAGTACATACTAAGCACGGTACATACAATACGATCTATATACATTACACACCGTATATACCCAAATCACTTGCGTTGGAACTAAATAAAAAAGTTTAAGAAATAACAAAGAAAACAAAAATAAAGGAAATAAATAAGTTCAAAGGACCAAAAATAAAAAGGTCCCCAAAAAGTTACAGCAAAATAACGTGAACTTATATTAAATCTGTAATTAACTTCAACTTTATGTTTATGCAATACTCTTAACGTTTTTCTTTGGCTGTAGCGAAATGATTCTGTCTTTCTAGAACTGTTTTACCCTCTTACTAAATTTCTAAAATCGTCAAAATAGGTTACGTAAGAACGTAGTAGTGGAAAGTCCATAAAAAAAAAAAATTACGATATTTTTCGTCAACACTCGTTTTCTTTGTGTGTGTGGGTATGCCTATTGAGAACTGCCTTGCAAAAATAGTATCATTTCGGCAACGAAAGCAATAACTTAAAAGAGCTACTCAACGCAATAAATATAACTTTACATTTGGTTGTACATTATATTGAAGTAATTCGCACTTCTAGGAAAACTCTACATCTGTTCTATTATTTAGTTTTCCTGGTTTTCGAAACCATTAAGAGTTGTCTAGTACTAAATCAATTTGAAGGGCCTTTTAGAGTCATAGTCTTTTTGGAACATGACTTATACAGATGATGCAGCGGGGTATAAACAGCCCAGTTTCGGAATTATACAAAAACCTATATATGCGTGCGGATTTGGATTAGCATACTTACACTTATACTTAAATATATTTCTGTTACACATTCATCCACGCGTCCCTCTAGCAGATAACCTGAACACATTAATGTGTGTTATTACACATTACTGCATAAAACGGTACTTTAATTAATCCTTCGAATATAATTTTAAACAATTTTCGTTGTAGTTTCTTTTGGTTTCTTCATTTTTTATTCCATATGTATGTATGTAAACATTGTAATATGCGGTGATCAGTAATTTGAGTGGAAAATGTGTGTAATTTATGCAAAACAGCATTTACCCACATTTAGTAGCACCTCAAGAACACTTAATGCGTATGTGATTTTTCTGTGGACATCCGCTAACGAGACGATTATGGTGCGTGTATGAAATTTGTATAAAAATTATTTATGTGCTATTATTTATTAATTATTTGTGGAGACAAAGCATTAAAGAAAACATTAATCTTCTTTACTTGAAAATTCCACGAGGCGGTTTTTGATATGCTGTTATGGATTTTAATGAGTAAGCAGGTATAATGTTTAATCTACGATTTTTCTTACAAAACATCGTGCAGAATGGTTTACGTCTTTAATTGTCCTTAGTTTTCTTCTCTATGATTTGTACGAGGTAAGCTGCTGCCCATGTACCGTTCGATTTGAGGATCCCTGTGCACCCCGTTGCTTAGGTTGACCTACTTTCGTTCGTGTAAGGAGGATTGCTCATGTACAGGGATATTTCGACCAATTGTTAATTGTCAGTAACTAATAAAAAATAAAGCTGAAAACACAATTTTTTTTTTGTTCTAGATTTTCATCTTATTTCAGTTTCAAGAATCATCCCTTAAAATTTTTGCACGTTTACACGTACAATTGACAAAAATTAAAAAAATCTGTAGTTTAAATATTCATTACAATTATTTGGGCGACCTCTACTTTGTTCTTTGCGATTCCGACCGATTGCAATTTTTTCAAAATTTTCTTTACGCGTCATCTAGTAAACTATTCCTCCTAATTTTTCAAAAAAGCTCAAATCGTTTGGTCCAATGTCCAAAACGTTATTCTGTTTGATAGAGTGTTTGATCGGTTATGTGAGTAACTGTACATAAATATCAATGTTTATTTTAGGTGAGATAGAAACAATAGATAAATCAAGTTTCAACAAATGGAATCACAAAATTTTACATATCTTATGGATGTCTTACAAAACAGTCTTTATGAAAGATAAAATTTTACAACCAAAATTTATTAGATACTTTTCACAACGTAAAAAGATACAAATAAACAAATCTCATAAGTTATAGTATCATTCTAATATATTTATATATTCTATATTTCTATTTTTATAAAATTATATGTACAGTATTAAATATATGAATTTGCGAATTATATTAAATATATTAAATAATTACTATCCAGAATCATGCGTAAATTAGACAGCAGGGTGCATATGAAGATTTATACGCTCCCACCGATTCATGTGTACATTGCGTCTGCATAGGTCCAGCTCTAGAGTATCGACTTGCTATCAATGACAATGTCGTCGATCATCAATAATATATTATTATCAAATAATTATGATTATGATATATGTATTATAACTATAATTATGCTGTGTTGCTGCAACGTCCATGTGTCACGTGATAGTCTGTCTATAATAAAGTTCCTATTGAAAAGAAAGCATTGTTTTAAGCCGGCTTCGTTTGTTTCTTCGCGGAATTCATTGACAGAGAATCGCAGCTAATGTTGCAGCCCGACTGCCAACCGAGTGTATATTCATGGATATACCGACAAACACAATACATAGTATTACGCATAGTTTCGTATATGCAATTGTTCACAGGGCTTTTATTCGAATGAATTATTTCCTGGATAGGAAGAATAATAAGACACGTTATTGTTTAACACGTTCGTCGCCACGTCGCACATATCTGTGCGATTACTTGATTAGAACTAGTTCCTAAAAAAGTTTTAAGGAACTATGAGAATTGTACCAAATATCAGTCTATTAACCTAATGCTATCTAATTTAACTAAACCTACTGACAGAAGATTAATTTGGCGTCCGAAAATAGAAATTAATTTAAATATAGTCATGATAGGTATCATTTTGTTCATAAGATTCTCGACAATCCAACTTAACTATCTCATAACAAAGAAATAAAAAATATGAAAGCTGCGTGTTTTTCTTATTTCGGCTATTTATTAATAATTGTGTCATCGTTGATACGAGTCATAGGTAACACCGGGAATTGCTTCGCGCAATCAGTTCTATGGAATAGCCGCGATAGCTACCAAACCAAATCGTTTAAAAAAATTTTGTGTTCACTAAGTGTGTATGCGTATACAAAATTACGATCTCAGACAGACTTCGATAAAGTTGAACGGTCTAGATCGAGATGAAAAGAGCCCAAGGGTAGGGTTACTCCTATTTGTATGTCATAGGTATCGGCTCAAGACCGTCTGACTTTTTCCAAGTCCGTCCAATACCGAGCGGTTCGGAGGGTTCTCTATCTCTGTCTTTCTTCGGCTTTACTGTAAAGAAACGAAATAAATTTTTGACGACCTAAAATGCTATTATTAAATATACATCTGCAATGGAGATTGTACTAGGCTGTAAGTCTCATTACAATGAACAAATAATAGTAGTAACTTTACATATATTAAACTAGATTTTTTTATTACTTGAAAATGTTTTTGTTTAACTTACAATAATAGTTTTTCATTTTGTAATAAGATTCAATTGTAAATGTCCCATAATGCTATGTACCCATCTTTTGCAGCTGTAGCCATTATAAATTTATTATCATATGCTTTTATTCTATCTATAGAATAACTAATATCATGTACAGTATCCTTATGTTGATTTAAAACAGCTAATGGTTTCAAAGTTTTCCAAGAATATAGTCTAATTCGACTATCCCATCCTCCCACTGCCATAATTTTAGCATCAGGTCTAATTGTAATTATAGAAGTGCCAGGATTTGTCATTGTTATTTTGTTCTTATTATGCAGTAAATGATCAACTGATAAACTAAATATCTAAAAATGTAAAATTTATATTAATATAAGAAAAACCAATCTTAGTTAGCTTTCTATTTATGAAAGTGTTCAATGAAAATAAATATATTTCAAATTCAATTACTTATTATATATTTTATGCTTATTTCTTAATTTGTACCTGTATATTATTAGTAGGACCAGCAATAACACCCTTTGATAAAGTAGTATCAAAATCTAAAGCCATTGGACATGTCTCTACTGTTAAAGAATTCAATACTTTACTTTGTCGAACATCCCATAAGATTAACTCTCCTGCTTCATAAGCAACTAAAACTAATTTTTCATTTTTTAATGGTTTGATAGCCATTACTTCTCCCAAGTTCTTGAAATTGCAAGAATTCAATTTCAATTCTACACTAAAGGTATTTAAAGACAATATTCCAACAGTGGATTCTTTAATTGGTACGAATATTTCATTTTCAGAAAATATTTTAAACCTGTTACAGACATTTTATGAATAATTTATGTTATACAATAAGTAGAATATATATCAAGTAAATGTAACTAATTTTCCATAAAATATTACATTTAATATTTTATGTACACATATATACCTGCAATAATGACAATGTATATTAATGGATTTATATGCAGTCCACTGAGTTTCTCTTTTCTTATATATTTTCATCAAACCACATTTGTGTTGTACAAGCAAGGTATCATTTCTTAAGTTTTGCAAATTTAAACAAGAATCTTCTTCTGATTTAATTTGGTATATTTCTCTGTTTGTCTTTAACACGAAGAAGCTGCATTACAAAAATATCAGAGAAACTTTATCCTATATAGTTACCAATACATTTATGTCATAATATCTATATCTGTCTTGTTTCAAGCTATAGCAAATTTGGAAAGTCATTTGATGAAGTGTGAGAAAAGTATCAAAGTATTTTATTTACATTTAAATTCCAGATATGAACATTGCCTTCAGCAGTGCCTGCATAGAGATGTTCCACATTGGGCGTCATTTGAAAAAGAATACAATTCACACAATCCATATCACCCCGGAAAACATATTTTGGATCCGGTGAAGGTATCGCCATTGAAATAGGTTTTATATAAATTCCCTACTTTAATGTTTGTGATATAGTATAAATAAAGATTTTAATTACAAGTTTTATGTAGGAACATGTATAAATACATAAACGAATAATATAAATACATAAATTTATCACATTATAGTAATTTTTACAAAAGGATATTTTTTAAGTTAAATGTTTATAGCAATAAACTTAGTTTATATATTGAAATAACCACATAAAAGTTCATAATTTCTGGTAATGAAGAAGAGTATATTAATCACCAAGTTTTTAATTATGTGCGTGTTTCTACATTAATAATAGTAGAGACAGAGAGGAAATGAGAGCGCTCACGCTTTAGTTGTTCCCGGACTAGTGCTGCACCACGCGGCTAAATGTTAAAGGCCTCCCACGTTAGCATATACAAGAACTTATAAAGTTAGGAATTTGCCCTGTTTAATTCTACGCTAGCATGTACAATAATACATAAATACATATACTATATATATGTGCTTAGTAATGTAATAATGTTAACAAGCATGAAAAACGGCTTAACAATCCCAGAATACATCTAATGTTTCTATAATAATAATCCATACATTAATGTATAAATAAAAACACTGATTTATGAATTTATCTACATACACATGTATACATACATGTATACATATCCTAACTTAATCTTTTCAAAATTTAGTAACTAGATCTGATGATAAGATTCAATTATCTTAATCTGTGTAAGAAAATATAAAAAGTAAAACTAAAACAAAGAGTAAAATAAAAGTCAATTTAGTGCGTAACTAGCGCACGCTTATACTTATTAGAAATACGTATTAGAAATTGTTTCTAGGTTGGTACTAGGCATAAAAACTAGATTGCGGATTTTTCTGCAAGTATGATAAATACAAATATACAAAAATATGCAAAGTATGCTACGTATTCAAGAATGTACGAAGTATAAAGACGAAGAATTGTATAAAACTATAATTTTGCATAAATATTAGCAGTCTAAAACTTTTCATGTGTCATAATTGCTTATTTCACCGTGACACATAAAAAGAGTACGCATATGTATATATAGAAAGATATATTATAGATTTCGTAAATTTCGTAATCTAGAATTGCTATAATGCCTGTAAGTAGAGCATCTCAGCTGCTGACCTAACCAAACTAAATCCTTACGAATTTTATCTGTAGAGTTAAATAGACCATATCTTTCCGATGTACAACACATTCATTTTAGATAGACCAATTTAGATATATTTTATTTTTTAGCTTTAGATACAATCTGAAATAATTTATCCAAAATAGACGTTTCACTGCGTAGTGCCGGATAAAAATAATCGAATATAGCTTTTGTAACTTTGAAAATGTGATAAAAGTTATTAGATGGCACTAATAAATGTCCGAAAGTAATCGCATCATTAACAACATGCACGAAGGGCTATTACTGTTTGTCCATCACGCGGATGTTCCCTAATTTTACCAACAAAATAATTAAAGCACCGATTTATTATTATTTAAATGTTTATTATTATATAAATTTTTATTGTTATATTTATTATTATTTACATATCTCAGTGCTTTTTTTGAAAATATATCCGACGAGATATTCTATAGCGCACATCTTTAAAGAGCACGTTGACGTCGACAATACTGCTAATTTATTGTCAATTTCTAGTTGTATATTTTCATTTTCGATATCAATGTTCTCTTTTTCCATTTCATTTACTGGAACATCGTCTGACGTAGACGAAGTGAATTGGGACAAGATTATATTCTCTTCTAATAAAGTTGCGTCACAGTCAGGTTGACAATTATTGTTATAAGAATTACTATTCAAATTCAACATCATTTTTCCTGATGATGGTGCGCACTGCTTTTACAAAAGGATTCCGATTGTATGCGTCACCATGCATTCTAGGAATTGAAACAAAATTTTATAAAACATCTGTATTGAAGTGGGAAATCATTAAAAATATTACATTTTTCTTTTTTAAATCATGGCAAAGCTTACAATGGCATTTACTAATTCTTGCAATCTTAAAAAACGAAGCGGAATTTTTAATCCAGAAGATATCATTAGTAACCACAATATAACCTAAACATTAGGCATACTCTGTAATTGTTGTTGATATAAATTAAAAATGCCACGCTTGTTTGGATTGGGATCACGAGGAGATCTGCTATCTAAATTATCAAACAAGTTATTGAAGGTTTCGAAAAAGCTGGCATGATGCTCGGTTTTATACAATTAGTTGAACATACAGTGAACAAAGTAAAAGAAACGCTTTTGTTGAATACTTGGAATTCGGGTTTACATTTTATTTTATCAAGATCATCTGGCTTTTCGTTTTTCGGTTAATTTGTAAAATGCTCTTGTAACTTTATCTCGTTCTAAATTCTATAACAATTATTCTTGGCGTTTTTAAGCAAATGTAAATAATCAAATAAAAAGTAAATTTTTTTATTTCTAATAAAATAAGGATTTTGAATATTAACCCGTCTTTCTGTCATTCTTTGATTACTTGTATTTTACTGTGCTGTGTAAAACATCTAGAATAACATTTAATATATTTGATAATTGATTTGTTCTAATTCCATTCTTTGAAACATGGAGTGTTATTGGATGTTTTCAATTACTGTAATTAGAAAAATTGCACTTGTTTAATTATAATGTTTTCTTTTATCTTTTTGATGTTCCATTGTATCTAAAACTAGTTTATATTAACTAACGACTATTGTGAAATAAAACAAGCAAAGAGAAAGAGATTGGTTAATTAATTATAAACGAAGTAATTAACTAATTTGTAAGGAAACTAATTAAAAATTACCAGAAAATTGGAGATTTAACCTGCTTATCTCTTTGCCTGTATCTTACTATTGTTCTGCAAAATAATCTCAGATTGCCAATTATTTTGTAGATTTTTATCGTTTTAAAATGGGTATCGTTCATATGACAATTTGTAATTCTTACTACAGTAAGCGCCACAATCTGTTTTTGTATTCTGTTGATAACGTTGGGAGTGATACGAATATGGTAATAACATGATGAGCATACAGCAATACAAGAATATCCTATTTTTAGTCAATGGTAGTAGGGTTCTAGAGTTTTAGGAATTAGGGCCAAACAGATATATTGCATGATTGGTTTACCCTCATATCTCGTCTGTACCCTAATTTTATAGGTTCTTATACATACTAATGTGGTACACGTTCAACACTTGGCTGTATGGTGCAGCACCTGCGTTGTGGAACAATTAAGCAATGGATGGGAGTACTCTCATTGCTCCTTTGTTAGTACTTAAGATCAAACGTAAACATCAGTCGTTTGCTACATGTAATTAGATAGAAAACAGCAAAAATGTCTGAAAATTCGATATATGATATGGCCTACCGCGGCAAAACCACAGACGTTAAAAATTTATTAAGTGAAAATGAAAGATTAAAAACAGCTAAAGATGATGTAAGTGCATCGTTGTTTATATGAAATATTTTTTAAGGTTATGTTATTAATCAAATTTATTTCCTCAGAATAGTCGAATGTTAATACATTGGGCAGCACTCGGAGGACACGATGACTTAGTAAGATTTTTATTATCTCTTGATGTACCGGTAGATCCCACTGATGATGTAAGTAAAATAAGCCACTAGTAAGTAATTTATCATATAATTTTATAGTAAACTGCAAAATATGCTTTCTTATATCTTACTAGTTTTATTCAGTGTTACCTAATATTTATTTTAACTATCTATTATTCCTAAATAAGCCACAATATATTATAATACAATATATTATAAGCCTATTAGTATTTTATATATAA
This sequence comes from Bombus campestris, assembly GCA_905333015.3. Classification (NCBI taxonomy): domain Eukaryota; kingdom Metazoa; phylum Arthropoda; class Insecta; order Hymenoptera; family Apidae; genus Bombus; species Bombus campestris. The sequence continues at coordinate 1,630,720 of HG995148.1, read as the reverse complement.
TAGTATATATAATAGGTAATATTTACCTAAAGCAGGCTTTCTACTGAATTGTTGAGGGATTTCTTAAACTTACTATGCGGAAAGTATTTTAAAGTCGCTTAAATTTTATATCATATGTTAGTTTATAGGAACTAAAATATTGTTTTCAATTTTATTGAATATATTATTTGCTTTCAAAGTGTTAATGTTATGATTTACTACATAAAAACATATTTAACCGTTTGAATCCCAGAGGTCATTGAAAAAATAGAGTCGAAAAATCCCGAACAGCACGATAGCGCTCATCATATTTATTACTTTATGAAATACATATATATTATTAAATATGCGTATTATTAATTTATAATTATTTCAAGTTTTATTCAATAAAAATTACGGAGAAGATAACAATGAGATACAAAATACCGTTAGCCGTCTGTAGCGTTCAAATGTATTGGGACTTTCCGACACAAAATCTAAACAGCGCGATCGCGCTGCTTCGGGCTCAAACGGTTAAAAACGATATTAAGAAAAAAATATTTGTTTGTATGAAATAATATTTTAGTCGTTTAAAATTAATGTTTACACTGTTAAGCAATGAAGCTTACACTCTTGTTTTATATTTATAATTGCCTTTGTTTCTTTTTTTCTGTGAATTTTAGTGACATGCAATTCATATAAATCTAAAATACTATACATAATTTGTAATTTATAATACATGTTATTGTATTTTCGGAAAGTAAAAAATAATAGAAATCAACAGATATTAATCTTGTATTATTTTGTAAAATAATATTTGTTTATACCACAGTTATTTCATAAGAAGAAGAAGAAGATAAATTTTAGGTCATTGAACTTATTTATGAAGTTAACATTTTGTCTACCATGTGTAACTTTTTTTGTTAAACTGAAATTTGTGAAGAACTGTTTTGAATAGCATATCTTGAAATAAATTTTTATATATTAAACTTTTGATAATGTAATAAAATTACAAAGAGAGAATGATTTAGAAAATAATTATTTTTTTATTATCAAGATTTCTTGCTTTTCTAATGTCAGATACAAAAAATGCACATTTTCAACTTAGTGTAAGAAATAAATACCTATTAATAATTGTTTTATGTACATATGTATATATGATAATATTTAAGACATGAAATGTATAATACTACATTTAATTAGCCTGAATCTTTCACGTAATACACTATGAAGTGGTTAATAATAAGTAATTACATATTTATAAAAACAGTCATACAATTTCTAGATCTTTATATTATCTTTTTATATAATCCTTTGTGATGAGGAAATATTTTAGGCATTGTTTGAATTTAGATTGTTTAGATTTTAATTAATAGCAAGATTCATTTTATAACTCAAAAAATATTATAATAAGATCTCTGAATACAATTTGAAAGATAAAAATTTATGCTACGTACCAATGTGTATAAACATGAGACATCAGATGCCAATTAAATATTTTAAAATTTACAAGCATGATGAATATTTGTTGTCTTTTATGTCTTAGACCTTAAATGAGAGATTATTTGCCACATAGGTATTTTGCGACTGTTATTATTATTTAGTCTGAATTAACATTTAGGAATGTAAACAAATATTTTAGTGATAATTTCACTTATGAAATATCATCGCTGCATATCATAAAATATAGTAATAATAGAATATAATATTTTGTATTATATAGAAAATACATGGAATCATAGTATAACTAAAAAAAAGTTTCTTCATGCAAAGTTAAAAATATAAAATAAAATTCTTCTTATTTCTTTAAAAAAAAATTGTAAGGTAGGCTGACATATGTTAAATACAGTTTTCTTTATTCATCTAATCTAACTATTGTTAGTTCCTCTTTGTATTTATAAACAATTTAGGATAAATTGCTAATTCTATTGATAATGTAATTTTACTTCAAAAGGAAAACCTAAAAAATCAATTTCATATCAAATATATCATAAATAATAGTTTAGAAATATTCAAAACTAGGCATTACATATTATTTTTAGTTTTTCAAGTTCTATCATTGTCCAAAGGCTTATAAAAATATTGTAGAGTAGCACCTAGCATCAACTCATTTTTACATGAAGAATCATCTACTCTCTAATTGCATCATGATCCCATAAACCTTTATATTTTATCGGATACAAAAAATGCTAGGGAAGCTCCAATCAAATTTATATTCTATCTTATGAATTTCTATATTTAAGTTTGTCATATTATTATAAGTTATATGCTAATACAACTAATATCATGAAAATTATTTTGCATATTTTTTTATATGTACTATACTTTAGGAAATATTTTATTATTATACTTTCTTTTTATTGTTATTATCATAAATAATATATTATTAAGTTAATTAAATATTTTATTGTGTGTTGTCTAGATGGATATGACACCATTAATTTTGGCAGCATCAGCTGGCCGTGAGAAAGTTGTTAATACCTTACTAACTGAAGGTGCAAATGTTAATGCCAAAACTCAAGAAGGTCATTCAGCATTGCAATATGCGGCATCAAAAAACTGGAAATCTATTTGTGTTGCATTACTAGAAAAAGATGCCTATATTAATATTACCGACAAACGTGGTGCTACACCACTACATAGAGCCGCATCTAAGGGCAATATTGCTATTGTGAAACTTCTCATAGAATATGGACGAAATTTAGATATCGGTAGATTTTTACATTAAAATCTTTGTTTAGTCAACACCTATTTCATCTCATTTTCTAATAATCTTTAAATAGATGCTTTCATTTAAAAATAGTAACCTTTCAACAGCTTAATTTCTTAACAATTATGAAGATTATTATTCTACATTTCTTTGAACATCAATTTAAATGTAATATTTTAAACTTCGTGTTGTGGTTTTTAAGTAAATGTAATTAAATTTAGTTTTTTAATTATTGGATAATAATGTGTATGAGTTATAAATATTAATTCTATGATGTATATATTTTACCTAGGAAACTTTTTTTCTAGATAGTAAAGATGTTGATGGCAATAGTGCATTACATTTAGCATGCGAGGAGAATCGTGTTGATGAAGCTAAGTTGTTAGTGAAAAATGGTGCTAATACAACACTGATGAATAAACAAAAGAAAACACCTCTGGATTTAGCAAGTCCAGGATTAGTACTGCAACTGAAAGAACTACAGGGAAATTGACCTTTAATAGTAAAATAAAGCATCAATGTCATTGGCTCAGTGATGTTCAATCTACATTTTTTTAGCGTTAATGCAAACTTAATGTTTGATAATATAAAAGATGTGTTATGTTAATTTATTTATACAAATTCATATAAATAATTTTATGTTAAAGATAATACAGATATGAGATATATATGGATGAATTCCTATATAGCTTTTAAATAACAAGTATGCAAAAAGAGGAAGAAAAACAGGAACCTACAATAATTATAGTTAGCATCTTAATGTGCAATAATTTTTATAGTTGTAAGAGATACAAAATGAATGAAAATAGCATTAATGTTTTCTTCAACTTGAAGATACAGCATTCTTCCATACTACATGAAAATGTTATCAAAGTGAATTTTTTATATGGGATAATGATCAAAATGCCAATATTCAAAATAATATATGGCATATAACTAGAAACTATCTTACAAGATTGTATTAATTAATTTGTAAACAAAATTTAACAAAATCATTTAATTCAAAACCGTTCAAACTATTTCATCGACTGTCTATGCGATATAAATAGTTTAAAATGTTTATTTGACTAAAAAAAAGTCAAATGAAGATAAATATTTCTTATAAAAATCTTCATCTTCGTAAAAATATAGATACTAAATGGAACAAATGTTTCTCAATAATGTTAATATATAATATATAAATCTCATCTGCTTTTTATATATTACACAAAATTAAAATCATCTATTATTATAAAACTTCAAAATCATGTGTAAATAGTTTAAAGAACTATTAATTTAAAGAATTAGTTTCCTAGCTTAAAGAAAATTCTATTGTTCAAATATTTGTGTGTTTAACATTCTTTCCATATCTTTCATGTATGTTAATTTAAAAAATGTATTAAGCAATAATAATAAATACATTACGTAATTAAATATTCGATGTTCTTATATCAACAAATTTCTCTGAAATTCAACTAATTTTTTAAATTACATTCTTTAAAAGGATGCTAATAATAATATAAAATTATAAAGAAATAATATAGCAATCATTAATTAAATAGCTGATTGAAAATCACTGACCATAACACTTTCTTATTATTCTCAGTTTTCAGCATTTATTATGCTTTCTTTTTAACATACTTAAGTGTTATTAATATTTGATTTATACCTATATAAAATGTATCAAAAAGATTCATTATTTAGCTGGTCAAATCCTATTATCGCTGTCTCCCATTTTTTACTCTTCCAGTTAATTTATTTTTTCCATACTTATCTGTTTTAACCCCATCGGGATTCATACTCTTAAATAGAGATAACATTTCCAATTCCAAAGTTAATTGCTTAAATAAAATGCACCACAGTTGAAAATTATTTTCTGTGCTTATTTACACAAATTCACAGCAGTTCACAGATAACATTAGGTGGTCTAGATTTCTTTTTCTTTCAGAGAAATTTTGGATGGTTTATAAAAAATATGTTATCGAGTTTTTAGTTTATTTTTATACATAAATTTTTTTAATAATTTGTTATCTTAGATAAATAATTTGATATAAACAAATTTTCAATTTAATATTATAATTATATAATATTACAATTTCTCCTACTAATTCTATATTAAATTTACACTCAAATTAGAAACAAATAAGATAATAAGAGTCTATCTTGAAATATTAATTCTTTTCAAAATGTTGAATATTACTTAAACATCTTTGATAATGGAATATCAGAAGATTTGGTATTTTTAGAAGATATATATATATATAAGTATATTAAGAATAAGAAATAAAATTCTGTTTTTACTAAGTATCGTAAATTCATTTCAATAATTGAAAAAGGAAATGAAGGAAAAATGAACAAAATCTTTATTATGGCTATATTGGAGATATTTTAGTATAATTGTTATGTTGATTGAATTCCTTTTACATTATTTATTTATTATTGTATCTCTATTCATTATTTATAATAAAAATAATAATTATTATTGTGGTGTGATTTTACACAATTAAAGATGTATATTTTTTACAATCATCCAAATTTCCATCAAAAAGAAATGCATTTGATGAAAAGGTTGTCGACGTTTCAGTGTTCGGTATTCAAGCTTTCTATACTTTATAAAAGATCCTGAGGCTCAGAGCTTTCACCTACGTTTGCAGACCTAAAAAAAGTACAAATATGTATATGTATCCTTTTCATTTCATTTTTGCATTCTACTCACACATCGTCGACATTTCTATTCAATAGATATAATTGAATACAGTGATTCTTTTTACGTATGAAATTATAATTTATTTCTTATTAAGTAAATTCGTCGAAAATGTGTATAAGTTTATTAATTTAATCAAAAGATTTCCAAATTTAATTCATCATCGTTATGTGGAGAAAATAGTCCACGATGGTGTGAAATGGCAGTTCAATTGCGAATTTGAAAAGCCCGCCTAAAAAATCACTAGAAAGTTGTTTAATGTAAAAAACAGGCCGGTTCCGTCCAGACACCAATCACTTTGCCATATCAAAAAATAGAATATTCCGGACATATATATAAAGTATGCAATAAAGTATGTTGCACTTAGGAAATAATATTTTTGTACAAAGTACATTTTGTTTCTGCTCCAGCATCGGTTAAGAAGTAATCTAGTTTTCAATATCGAAATTGATAGTACACGTTATATCTTAGGTACTTTTATCGCAAAAAATACATATCTATTAAGCTTTTTTTATGTTTAATCTAAGAATGAAGTAAATCCGTAGAAAATAAATTGATCAAGTAGTATTATTCAATTTTTTTATAATAATTTTTTTCGGTATAAGACTTGTTTACCAAATACCCCATACTTTACGATACTCTGTATACGTATACATATGTATGTGTAATACATATGATCGCTCATTAACCTCCTTTTATCTTTCATTCCGGGTTGTAAATACCTTTAAGAATAGTTATCTGTGTAATCAAATAATGAATATCTCAAGATAACAGGGAAAAGCATATCGCAAATACATATAAAGTCCTTTGCCTGCTTTAAATTCTTTTCTTTGTTTAAATCTTTACAAAAGGAGGTTAAAAATGCGTTTTTTCTAATGCATGAGAAATGCACATGTCGTAAAAAATGCATATATAAAAACATTGCTGGCTTTCTCTTCTTCCTTTTTTAAATTTTGTTTTGTGATTTTCGACGATTCAATTTTAAATGCATAAAGAAATTCATTAGAACATTGCTTTTGTACCTAAAAACATTACTGGTAGAAGTAAAGTAGTTCTTCGAAACTGTTTGAAAAAGTTTAATATGTATATATAGCTGTAAAAAATTGACGTTTATTAGTATGATATTTGTAAGTTCATGCAGATGGTAAAACAATGATATGAAAACATACATCGACTTTTCGATGCATTTAAAATTGAATAATACGAAACGAAAAAGTTCTTGATCTACGATCGACCCTAAGTACCAATTGATAACTCTCGATCGTCGATTTCTAGTTCGTTCCGTCAGACGAGTTGGAAACAAAAAAAATTGACTATAGAATGATTATTTGAAAGAAATCAAGAAGAGCAATTAATAACACATTTGACCGAAACATAAAGAATAAAATTTTTCTTAAAAATAATAATACTACTTTTCTTCGCTTTGAAATTCGATATCCGAATAAGATATCTTTTTCTTTGCAAAGTATTTAGACATAAAAAAGCAAGTTTTCTTAGACGTTCTTTAGCTTTCGATCGTTTCAATCTACTTTAATTTCCTTTAGAACCGTCCTTAAACTTCTGTGAAACATAAAAGCAATTTTTCTTCAGAAGTTTTAAATTTACTTTTTATTCGTTTGATTCGATGCTGTTAGTATATTATTTAAAAAATAGTTTCTTTAAACACTTTGATTAACAAAAAGTAAGTTTCAGCCTTTCGAAAATTCTATTAATCTCACATCTTTCGGAACGATGCTAGAATCGTCCGTCATTGGCTTGATTATTAAAAATAATTACAAGTAACATATTACGATATTTTTCGCGATAAAAATAAAAACTGCGGCAATATAATAATAATTAATAATAATAATAATAATAATAACTATAATATAATTATAATAGATATTAATGCTGCCTAAATGCGGTGTTAATTCGTTATCGATTATGCAGCCCCAATAATATATTTCTAGTCTGAATCTTACCCGACTATGTGGTAGCATTTTCCAAAAAAATGACGAACATCTTCATTGTAAGATATAATTGAAAGAATGTCAAATATGAAGTGTGTATGGCATTCAAGTACTGTTAATGCATTATAGCATTAATATACATATTCATAAGCGTATATCTTGCACATTGAATTTATCGAAAAAAAAGTTCGATTAAATTTACTTGTACAACCTTCTTTTGCTGTTTGCTTATTAACATTGAAAAATATTAATAATCCTGTTATAAAATATATAAGAAAGGCTCGCTCATATCAAGTTGACCAGAGAAAATTCGTCATTTTCTGTGGAGTTTCGGAAGAAACGGAGATAAAATACTACTTAATACGGCCCTGTCGGGTTTCTTATGTACAGAAGAAAGCCGCCGCCCTCATGTAATGGCATCGTTGGGTGCACTGGAATCGACTTCTGAACTCATACAAAGGAGTTCTCCGATTCGAACTTAGCTTTGATCGAAACGGATCTTGCACACACTTCTTGGACCTGGATATTTTTATGAGTTTCCTGCGTTGTGAGGGTTCAATAAGTGGTGTGTTTTCTTGTTCAGTTGACAGTTTCCTCACCATCGATGCTTTCATCCTGTGTCGTCGAATCGTCGCCGGATCCACCGGTTTGAACAGAGCCGCGTTTCAGACGCGTCGAACTAAGGCTTATTGGAGGACCACCTCGTCTGTGCAGACATTTCATACAGTTTTAATCAAATACCCTGCTATCTAAGAAAGACGATGAATAGTTTCATAAAAATAAACAAAACGATTTTCAAATTATCAAAATTAAATGTCGTTTTTCAATCTACAGATGCTTGGTATACCCTTTTCCCAGTCAACCAATTATATACGCAAAACTAACAAAGTAATAACAAATTATATGGTAAGCATTTTAAAATAGCTATTTTAAGGTCTCTTATTATGTTTGAAGATGTTTGAAATTACATAAAGAAACAGAAAACAAATAAGTAAAGTTAATGAGAATGTAACTAAAATTATATATGTAATACACACGTATAAGATTAGTGATATATCTGTAAGAGAGAAAATAGGTTTTGGGATAAAAGAATCGTTAATAAAATTAATCAAATAGTCAGGAAGGAAGGATGCATTACAAAATAATATACAATTAATAAAATAAATAAATGAAAAGTAGTAATAATCACAACTCACATAGTATAAAGGAGAAAAAAGGAAGTAACAAGACAAAGGAGAAAATTATTTGAAATATTTGCAAGAAATATTCTATATAATTGAATATTTTATAGTTCAAAAATATATCTAAACTATATGCATATGTATAAATGACATGATTCGATATTAAAAGTAATTTAATTTATAGACTAACCAAGACTCGAGGAATGCTTGAGACTTGAAGAAATTCCGCTTTTTTCACGTGGGGTATGAACTATTCTTTTTCCCTCGACGCCTAAATATTTTAATATGTATAGTCATTTCTTATTTTCAAACCAATTTCCAGTAATTTAAATAAAAGGCAAAGAATTAGAATCTTTTTTCTATTAAATATCTTGACATATTTATCTTTCTCATAAGAAATAAATTATATAATAAAATTTTGCACCAAGTACGGAGAATTTACTATTGTTTATAAATATCAAACGGTTTTTATATAATTGATATATGTTTATTTATATTTGAGTCCACGTTTATATGAATGCCAGAGAGTAAACACCTCACATTCTATTTAAATTCTATTCTATTATAAATATAAAACGAATAAAACGAAAGATATAAGTATTTAAAAAATTGAACAACTAAAACTTACCTTAATTTATTTTTAAGATTTGCAACCTCCCTGGTTAGCTCTTCTTGAGATTCAAGCATATCATCCATTTCTCTTTGCGTTTTCCTTTTCATTGCTTTATGCCTGCTAATTTCTTCTTCAGCTTCATCAAGCTGTCTCTTCAAAGCTTTCATTCTAGCATTTACTTTTTCTGCTTGTTCTTTATATTGATCTGAATTTCTCCTTTCGTCTTCTAACTGTAAACATAATTCCTTTAGCTTTTTCTCCAATTTTCTATTAATCTTTTGCTGTGCAAATCTTTCTTTTGCTTCAGTTTCTAATTGTTCATCAAGATTATTAATCTTTGACTCTAATTGTTGAATGGTAGCTTTGGTCTTTGCTCTTTGAGCAGTTTCTAATTCTGTGAGTTTCGCCTTCAGCTCCTTATTTTGCCTTTCTAATAACAATTTCTGCGATTCCAATTTCTGTGTAGTTGATCTCTCAGTCGTTAAATCATTTGTTAGTTGTTCGATAGTTATTTGTGCTTTTCTAGCTCTATCCACTAGCAGTTCACCATTTGATTGTTCTTCTTCTAACTCTTCTTCCAATGTTGCTATTCTAGCTTCCAATCTACGTTTTTCATCCAACATTAATGTACCCTTATTAGCATTATTATTGAGTTCTTCCTGTAATTCGTCTCTTTCGTTTTCAGCAGCTCTTCTAGCTCGTTCACTGCTAGCATAATCTTCAGTTAATTGCATCAAGTCTGCTTCTAAACTCTTTACCTTTCTCTCAGTTTCTTTAGCACTTGCTGCAAGTTCATCTCTGGCAGCTCTAGCTTCCTCAGTTTCTCTAGTGCAATCTTTAATTTGGGCTTGAAGTTTCTTCAATTGTTTCAGTGCATCTTCTTTTACCTTATTGTGCATTTCCAATTGCTGTTCAATATCTTTATAGTCTGCTTCCATTTTTTTACGTTGTGCAATAGCGGCAGCTCTTTGTTTTCTTTCATCCTCTAATTCCGCTTCGAGATCGCGCAATTGTTTCACCAATCCTCTTCGTTTTTCCTCAGCTTGTTCTTCTTTAGCTTGCAAGTCTCGCTCGAATTGGGCTCTTAGAGCTTGCATATTTACTTCTAGACGCAACTTTGCATCTTCCGTAAATTGTAACTCATCCTCGAGCTCTTCTACTTGAGAACGTTGCTCCGCCAATTGTGACTCAAGAGCACGTTTTGCTTTTTCTAGTTCATGCACATTTTTGTCTGCTGTTCCTTGATTGTTTACGAGTTCGTCCAATTCTGATTGGAGACCTCGACGAATTCGTTCGAGTTCTTCAACTTTCTCATTCATTTCGTCAAGTTCTCGAGTTAAGGACAAGACACGAGTTTCTTTTTCACGAGCCTCACGTTCGGCAGCATCGCGTTGCTCTGCATACTGTTCAGAGACCGCTTTTTCTTCAGCCAGCACCTTAGAAATAATAATAATACTAAGAGAAAGAAGAAGTAAAATTGATCATACTAATTCTACTGTTACTTTTGAACCGCATTAAATGTTTATTATATCTAAATGTAACGTAAAAATGAATATTTATATTACTGGTAATTAACATCTTATAGACCGTGAATAATCTGTGAGAAGCGTGCAAAAAATCATACTGGCGATTACACATTGTGCTTTAATAAACATCGTTGTGGAAGTGGAACTTTTGAAGCCGTATAACGTTATAATAAATTATATAATAATAATCATGATATATAATTATAAATAGAATTATCAGATAATATATACAAATAATTATATCCGATTAAAAGTTTGTGCATAAATGGTCCATAAGATATTCATTATTGCGTAAAAATAAAAAATGGTTCAGCGTAGATAATTTTTATATTGTTATTGGATACCAAATTTTCTACATTAAATATTATGAATCATTAATAATGATAATTGAAAAACTCACAGAAAGTTCCCCAAACTATCGTTAATAATTAAAAAGAAGTAACAATTCTATTAATTGCAAATTAATATAGAATTAAAAAATAAAAATTAGTAATAGAATAATAGAATAAGAATATATCTAATTATTCAGATATCGTTAATAATAGAAACAAATAATTAGTATAATATGAATATTAAGAATTTATTTGCTTCTGCAGACATTCAAATCAAAACTAATAAAACTAATAGATTGGAATTTATTATATTATATATAAACTAAGAATTATTAGTATTAAATTAAATATAAATTAAGAATTTCAATTTTATATTTTTCCAATTAATAATCAAAACTGCACCCACAGTTACCTTATCGAAATTTTTCTGTTTCTTCTCCAATTCCAGCACCTTTGCTCTTTGCGCTTCGAGCTCAATGATACTATCTTCTAATTCTGCTTGAATCTTTTTCTTTGATTTGTCTAATTTATCATTAGCAGCTTGTAGTTCTTCAACTTGTCTTTGAAGTGCTTCAATGTCTTTCATGCACCGCTTTCTTGCTTCTTCCAATGCTGTAGCAGCTTCAGTTTCTTCCTCAACTCTTTTCTTTGCTTCAGCCAATTGTACAGTTAAGCCCATAACCTATTAAAAAAAAAAAAAAAAAACAAAGCTGATAAATCAAGGTTTCATTTTTGTGATTTTTTAAAAGCATACAAAATTTTTTTGATTAACACCCAGATATTGAAAATAACGAACTTTATAATAAGTAACTACAATTAAAGTTAGTTGAGTGCACCTACATTTAAAAAGTTTTAAATCATCAGTTAATTAAATGATTAGAAATTATACCTGTTTATCTAAGCATCTCTTTGCCTCCTCTTCTTCTTCTAATTGATCATGCAGACTTTCCTTTTCACTTTCTAACGCTCTCAATTTTGAACTTAAAGCTAATTTTTGTCTTGTTTCCTCTTCAAGTTGTTGCTGAAGTTCTGTAAATTGAGATTCGCAAGTTGCTGAAGCTTTCAAGGCTGCAGAAGCTTTCAACTCTGCTGCCTCTAATTGTTGCATAATACTTTCAGATTCTTGTTGTAATTTTGTTACTCTTTCTATCAGTTCCTGCCTGTTTCTTTCCACCTCTGCAAGTTTTGCATTTACTTCAGCAAGTTGTTGTTCAGCCTGTTTTCTTCTTCTATCTGATTCTTGCCTGCTCGCACCAACAGACCTAAGTTCTGTAGCTAAATCAGCATTTTCAGCCTCCAATGTTCCCTTTGCTTTTTCTAAAACAGCTTTAGTTTTCTTCAATGCGTCCATTTGTTCGTTCAAAGCAGTCAATTCCTGCGTGTGCTTATGACGCATATCCGCCAATGTTGCTTCGTGTATTGATGTTTCTTCTTCTAAATTTTTCTTTAATGTTGCTAATTCCTGTTCTCGTTTGCTTCTTAATTCTTGCTGTGCAGCAGTTGTATCTAAAGAATCTAATAATTCATTTTTCAATGCTTCTAATTCCTCATTTAAGTCTCGTTTTAGTTTTTCTGCTTTTCCCCTAGCAGCCTTTTCAGCTTCTAAGTCTTCTTGAAGTTCAGCCAATTGAGATTCTAATTCACGAAGTGCTTTTTGAGCTTGAGCTTTAGCTGCTCCTTCTTCATCCATTTTTGCCATTACTTGATTTAATTCTTCTTCACGTTTACCAAGTTGCAGTTGAAGTTCTTCTACCTATAAGAATTTATATTATTACTATTGTTTTATACATTTTACTCAAAAATATATTTCTTACTTCAGATTAAAATTATTCTTACTTTTTTCTAATGTACTTTTATTGACAGAAAATAGGAAAACAGAACTTATAAAAATCACTATACCTGTGTCTTTCTTTCTGCAAGTTGTTCCTTCAAATCTGATACTTCAGTTTCTATTTTCCGTTTTGATCTATCTACTTCCTGTCTTTGTTGATGATCTTTCAACAATTTTTCTTCAAGATCTGCAATCGTTGCTTCATGTTTTGCTTTTAATTTGGATAAGTGCTTTGCTTTTTCTTCTTCCTCAGCAAGTGTCTGAGATAAATCATTTGCTCTTTCTTCAAGGATCTTTTTCTCCTTCAATAATTTTTGATTGGTATCCTCAGAAAGTGCAAGGTCTTCCTCAAGTTTTTTGATTTTTGCATCACATTGTACTTTCTCTAACTGTAATTTTTGTCTAGCAGCTTCCTCCTCCTCTAACTGCTCTTCAAGATCACTTATATTTAATTGCAATTTCTTTTTTTCTTGAGTTAATCCTGCACTTCTTTCTTCTTCCTCTTCAATTCTTGTTTCCAAATCATGAAGAATCTCTTCTAGTTCTTGCTTTCTGGCGGCTAATCTCGCGCGCATTTCTTCTGCTTCTGCACATAATTCGACTTCAGCTTGTAATTGTTCTGCTAACATAGTTTTTTCTTCCATAGCTTGTTGATATTTTCGTTCATATTCTTGTGCAGAATGTAATTGCATCTCTAATTTGTCCCGTACTTGTTTCAATTCATCTTCTTTTTGTGTCAATTTTTCCTCTTGTTTTGTCACTTCCAGAAGTGGTTTCACCTTCGTATACAAACGCCACCATTGCCAATTTCTAAGTTTTAAGTAAGCAGCACAATTTCTTTGAATAATTCTAATAGCATTTAACTGTTGCAAACGTTTCTGATAATTTCTGCGAGCAAGAAAACCACGACAGAATGCTTGGAAATTAACAATTATGTCAGTAATTTTATAATCACGTTCTTCTTCAAGATGAGCCAAAACTCCAGCACGGAAGAAAATTTTTGATTGACCAACGCGATAAAGATTAGGGTCAAGTTCAAGAGCTTGAATCTGAAATATAGATTTTGTGAAATTACATATACATATATGTTTTAAATTTCTAGAACAATTAAGAGCAAATAATAAATTATATTATGTATATGAATATATATATATATATTATAAATTTATATATGTTGATATAAATTTTAAATCAATATAATTAATATTTTACCAATTATAATATTCTATTAATGTTGAATACTGTATTCCATCATCGTTATTATTATTGTGATATTCGTGCCTAGTAAAAAATTCAATATATAAACAAGATTACACTTACCATTTTCTCACAAGCTTTCTTTCCATCCATAAACCCTTTAGGAATAGCATTTGGTGTTAGAAGTTCGTATCTTTGTCTGAATTCTTGGAATGGTATTCTATTTGGAAATCCTTGTCGGCAAATTCGAATTCCTTCTAAAACTCCATTACATCTTAATTGATCTAGTACCAATGGCGCATCAATTTTTCCAGCCTTCTTTTCATGATTTGGTATGATGCATCTTACAAAATTAGGATTTGTGTTTCTTAAAGTAACCATTAATTTTGCTAATTGTTCCTTGTACAATTGAGAAACTGTTCTGAACATGCCTTTCCTTGTCCTTGCACCAAATTGTGTATCAGTTAATGCTTGTTGAGCCATTCCAACAATTTCAGCGTCTTTCCAAATATGACAAACGAAAGGATCTTGTGAATTTTGTAAAAGGCTAACAACATTTTCATTCAAAGGATCCATATTTTTCATCAACCATTTGGCAGCTGAATAATCAACTTTTCCAGCATAATGTATGATAGCAAAATCTGCCACACCTCTAAAGTCTGTTTTCATGAATTTTGGATGTACACTATGTGCACCTACTAATTTTTCAACAAATGTTTTATCTGTTGCTTTAGGGAACCAACATTCTTCATCCAGTAAAGCCATGATGCCTGTTTTGAATTAATATTTGCTTAAATTATTGAAGAATCATTGACGATAAATAAACATAATTTGTAAATAACAACGTTTCCAATAGAAACATTAAGTAATTCAATTTTAAAACACTGAAAAGGTAATATTAAAATGTATACAATGTATTATTTAAATTCACTAGCATGTTACTTCGACTGAGTGACTTCAGAAAGAAAATGTGTAATGTAGATATGTATTAAATGCATAAGCTACATTAAAGAGGAGGATTAAATAATTCGAACGTACCCATCGGTTTGTCAATCAAATCAATAGTTGGTTGCAAATCTAATCCAAAATCAATAAACTTCCATTCAATTCCTTCCCTTTGATATTCTTCTTGTTCCAAAATGAACATGGTATGGTTGAATAATTGTTGTAACTTTTCGTTAGTATAATTAATACATAACTGTTCGAAACTATTCAACTCGAATATTTCAAAACCAGCCATATCTAAGATACCGATAAAACTTGCTCCTTGTCTTTTTGTCCGATCCAATGATCGGTTGATTCGGTTTACAAGCCACCTAAACATTCTCTCATAGCAAGCTTTTGAAATTGCTTCTACGGCAAATTCAACTTGCTCTTTTGTTTGTGCTTTTGTTACGAAGTCTCTACCCACTTTAATTCTTGGTTTTAAAAACGCTTTTGTCATTTCTGTTACGCTCAAACCGAGTAAATGAGAAATTTTTTGAGCAACAGTATTGTCCGGTAGCGTGGCTTGATCCGAGTTCCTTTCTTGACGGAACTGCATAGAACCAAATAGCATTACAGCAGACACGATACGAAAGATCGAAGAAAAATCTTCATTTGTCATGCCCATGATATGCATGGACTTCACGGTTGAGAAGAACTCAGCTGAATCGTCCACTCCTGGAACTGGTAATGCGCCATTGGAAAGGAATGGATAGTGTTTCGGATCCTCCAAGATAAATTCCTCTGAAATTTTTTAAATACTGAATCACTTTTGTGTTCTTTTTTTAAATATATTAAAGGAATAATTGTAGAGTATGAAAGAGAAGATAACTGTTATTTACTATCTTTAATGTACTTAATGAATTACTATTTTCTAACTATAATGAAACATACAATATGGATAATATTTAGTATTTCCTTTTTTTGAAATATATTCATTTTGACTGACGATAGAAAATTCCATTTATACGAACTGGTTGAGAGGCGAATAACTTATATCATTGAAATTGATATAATAGAAGTCTACTGTTTCTTTTCTCTACTTATAATTTTTTGCTCATAAAGAAAGAGTTCATGCTCAAGTAAGTGCACTTAAACTGACAAGGGTATTTAATCTACTGACTACAATTTTGTTGAAATAAATAAAGTTCATAAAAACAGAATTCTACTATACTTTAGTTTGCTCTTTAACAACAATAAGCATGACAAATTATTTGTCCCATGATTTTGTATAATCGAGATCCAATATTATTAGAACTTATCGAGAATGAAATATTTAATTGAATATAATTGCATTTATTCTGAACTTATGCGAACTGGTGCTTATGAATTCATAAACGAATAAAGATCAAAATTTAAAGCCTGAATGTATACTCAAATCTGTATTTACAAAATTAATCTTTTATTTCAATTTCTCCCTTTTCTAGAAATTAGATTATTGCCGAATTAAACCGATTTACGTTGGTTCATTTTAGAGAAGCAGTACGAATGATTCATCAAAATATGTCATTTTCATCTTCCATCTGTAGAGTTGCTCCAAAGTGCACAGTGAACGGAGTACAGCTGAGCTTTACAGAATGGGTGATACATTCACAGTGAAACGCCAATGACAAGTAAATATAAACGCATGTTGAATGCATAATCGAATGATCAGTTCGCATTTCTATGATACACATCGTACAAAATAAATATGGAGATGAATGTGGATAAATCAGAATTTTGATTTTTTGCAAATTAGTGAATATAATTATTATGGATATTTACTTATACAAAATGTTTTGCTATGAGTAAACGAAACTTTGCAAGTTATTTCGTGGTGTTATATATCTAATAAGCATATCATTACTCCTAGTGTGCTAAAAATGCCTCTTAATGCAATAAAACTAATTATTTATCCGCAGTGCTCATTTGGAGTCTTCATCCAGTGAAGTTATCTAAATACTTTAATCCTTCATTTTCTCTGTGAACAAATCATCGCCAATAGTTCTCCAATGTGAAACAGTGTAAATTCGGTTTTATTACAATTTAGCCATTAGCATTTTGTCTCGTACACAATTAAATTTCATAATCGTTCTATTTTATACGTGGCTTCCATATTGCATCAATTCCATTTGGGATAATATATTCTTCCAACTTTTAAGACAGAGATTTATATATTCTGCCATTTCATAAAGAGAAATTTAAACAGGAAATGGAGAACAAGGACATTCTAAATTTGTATTTTGACGAATGAAGAAACTGATGCATTCATCATAGCGTTACGTTATTAAACGATGTCCAAAATGATTCGTTGCCTGACATTCCACGCATAAATAATTGAACTTCAAGTCAGGTAGTACAGCTGAGTCATCTATGAAGAAGGTTGTTTCAAATCGTTCGTATCCTGAAAGAACAGGCTTAATCGGAGAATAGATTCGGCTACGGATCAAAATATCCCTAACAAGTACAACACATAATGGGCGGAAACGTTCAGTGTCTCGAAGCGGGAATATCGATTCACTTCTCCGTTGCGAATAGTAATAAACAGTACGTCCTATGGGCTTGGCCTGAGTCAATAACATTGTACACGGCATAAACGTGCACAGAATAAACCTATATAAGACAAGTTGAACTGATAATAAACTGATAACATATATCATCATTTCCATGAATCTCAATCTCATATTGTTATTAAACCAATAAATTCTAAAATACTTCTTGCAATCTATTTACGAAGTTATTCGTGGCAATGAAGCTTTTCCCTCAAATATCGTTTATTCTTACAGTTAACATATTAAAGTGAAAGAACTGAAAGAAATTTGTGTCATAAAAGAAAAATTACGAAAAGTGTAAATGATTTTTTTTATTACCAATGATAAATGTCGACTTACTTTTTTGATCAGCAGAGGCACCCGCCAGAAGCTGATAAAATATGTGGAAGGTTCTCTCATCTTTCGCTTGTCGAATTGCTCTTGACTTTTCCAGAAGATAAGTCTCTATGTTTGCGCCGGCAATGTAACCCGAGGCATCGAAGTTTATTCGAATAAATTTACCCTATTTTATAAATTGTTAGTTATTAACGTCATTAATTATCATTAAGGCAAATTGCTTTTTTGGTACAATTAACAATGCACTACTTAATATTTTCTACTTTTAGGTTTTTATTAAAATATATATAGATATATTTTAATAAAACAAAAATAATAAATAAAAAATATAATTTATATAATGTATAATATTTATTTATATTTAATAATAAAATAAAAAAAATAATACATATACACGTGTGCATATTTTTTTTATTTTCTGAAACACAGTAGAAAATATTAATTTCATTGTATTATATCTGTTAATAAATACTTATAAAAAATATTTGTAACAAAAGTAATTGGTTTTTTATTATACAACCTTAGAACAGTATATGCAATCAATTTATAGAAATAATTAATTAATAGTGCATTCTGTTTTTTAAAGTAAATATTTTACCTGAAGAAACAAAAACGTTCTTGTCGCATAAAAGGTTTCAAGAGTTTCATAGAAGGTTTAATTGAAGACGAATATCAATTTTGAGAAAATGTTATAAGGAAAAAGAGCAATATTTCTTGAACTTACAAATCGGGATGAGTTGTCATTTTTCACTGTTTTAGCATTCCCAAAAGCTTCTAAAATTGGATTCGCTTGTAAGAGTTGCTGTTCCAATTCACCCTATCATCAAAAATTAATTACATTAGTAAACATAAAAATTGTTAATTTATCTCGCAACGTATGTATCTGTTTATGTATTGTTTTTAGCAAAATTATATTCTCTGAATTTATATTGTCAAACGCATTTCATAATATTTTAAAAGTTCGGTGGAGAAATTATAAAATATAGACGTATCTAATCTACAAAGTTACTGTTAACTGACATTGATAGAAATAGAAAAAAAGCATTTCCTTCAAATGGATCTGCAAATAATAGTAAAAACCGTAAAATGTAAAAATGCTTTCAAAGTACTTGTAGAATTGTAGATAATTTGTAAAGATAGTCATAACTTTATTATATAAGCAATAAACGCTTCTTATAAATTAGTAAATAATATATTTAAATAAATAATACGTCATTAAACAAATTTACAGCACGTGCGTAAATACAATAAATTTTTAATAGATCAACAAACTCATTTATGTATACTTTAGGAAATTTGCAAAATAATTGCGATAAATAAAACATGAGCAATGCATGAAATGCAACAAGAATTCTGATATAAACAGATATTTTTTAAAGAAATATATCATCGTTTATTTCACTACAACTATACATATTGCTAATTAGCTAATAATTGTCTCATCTAAATCACCAAACAACCAAAATAATAATGATTATTTCAGAATAATTAATAATGTAAAAGCGTAATTCATTACCCATTGTATCTAAAGGATACAAAACGTTATATATTATCTTAAATTGAAGAGTGCTTGGAAAAAATACAGTGTTTCCAAGAAACAAGTATTTTCAGGAGGATAAGAGACGTTATGCATTAACGTGGACTAAATTTATGAAAAAGAAAAGCGTATCTGCAGAAAAACCTACGTGTGCCACTTTTTAGTTGTAAAGAAACTCAATGTTTGATTCAATTAGACAAATGGCATAGATAAAAGCTAAGAAACAATTAACTAATATTTACTGGCACTTATATCTTTTCCTGTAAAGGAGACGTTGTGACACCATCTTCTAGCATTATTAATAATTATTTAGTAAGGGAAATTGCACCTAAATTCTATGCTATGTCTTTCTCATTGGCATGTGGAACATTTTCCAATAAAAAATCAAAGTTTCTCAATCTTAGCACTTACAGTACTTTTTACAGGCACTTTTCAATCAAATAACAGAATTTATAAGTTTCTATTTAACTTAAGAATCAATATGAACTTTTTAATAAATATAGCAATCAATAGGAAAAAATGGCAAGAAGCTAATTTCTCAGCTTGATTTATCTATTTATGAAATCTATGTAATGAAATCAATAGTTGATAAAATGGCTAAATTAGTTATAATCGTGTTTAATGTTTAATACAAAGAAAACATTGATCTCCGATATTTACCATTTCCATTATTATAAAACAAAGAATATCGTTACGTTATTTAAAACTTTATACGATTAAGCGCAAAGTAAAATAAATATGTGGCAAGCATACAGCACACGCACACACATACATAAACACGACAGCGAATATATTAATAAATAATTTAATCAATCGACTCTCACGTTAATTACCGCAAATTTATCCGAAACATTTCCGGAACCCTGAATCCAGCGAGCAGCAGTAAAAAAAAAAAAGAAAAAAAAAGTAAGAAGAACATGTTAGAACCTCGAAATACTTTGTTTCTTAATCGACCAGAAAGCTATCGTGTTAAAGACAATATTTTAAAACTAATTTTTAATTAATTCTGCACTTTATTAGTACGTAGAATAAAATACGAAGGAGGAGAGAAAGACGAAAGAGGAGAAAAGGTGAAAGAGAGAATAAGCCAGATTACGTTTCTATTAAGATTGGTAATATTAAATATAGTTAATTTACATATATCATTAGAGAGAAATAAGTATTAAAAATATCCGAAAAATAGATGAAACGAAGACGCAATAACATACATATATTTTTACGTGCATAGAATATACGAAGAAGTTAACAAAGTAATGGGAATAAAACTTCTAAAACCTGGGAATACAAACTGTTAGTGTTAACCAAAGCCAAAAACAAATAGATATTACAAAACAGAATGCAAAAAGAAAAATAAGAAGGAAATATAAAGAAGGCAGACAGTAGCGTATATATCGCGTGAGCGGAATGTTGATCATTTTGTTGTTGACTTACTATGATTAATGCCGGACTTGGTGTCTAGGTATGTTGTAGCCGCCGAAAGTCAGCACCGGGAATGAAAGAATTTATAAAATTAAATTCACGAGCCTTAGTTCACGAATCTAATTTTTATTCGAAGTTTTGGCAAACTCAAACAACTGAAACACCAGCAAACGTATATCCAGAATCGCTCGGAGTGAATCAGTGAAATCCGAGTAAAATTCTAAATATTTGAAAGTTCGTCACGAGTAAGATTACGCAAAAAAGAAAAAAAAAAAAAAAGAAAAAAATAGAAGGAAAAATCCTGTTTCCATTTATAATTACTTGTTTGATACATTGAAGGTCATTGAAGGTAACTCGAGTTTAATTCACAACAAGTATAACGTGGATTTTTTTTTTTTTTTTTTTTTTTTTCTACGTTCGTAGAAAGATAATGTTTCCATCTAAACGCCATACACAAGCTATTTTGAACATAATTTACGTTAAATGAGAATATTCAATTCTTCAATTAAATATTCTGACTGTGGCGTGTCAGACATTATAAATGCTCTCGGGACTCTTTCTTAATGATTTTGCAGTTTAAGCAAGATTCGTGGCGTTGTTAATGTCGAATTATGAAACACGTGAAAAGGGGACGACGATAGTTTTTTCCTATATAAGAACACAAGTTTCGAAGCATACGGTGACTCAGAACAGTCCGACGAGAATGAGTCAAAGCCGAGTTAGGCCGATAAGTGGATCGTTTCACTGAAAAAGGAAAGATCCTTCGAGAGCCAGTGATCTACGATGGCCTATCATTATCTATCGCGATCGCAAAACAGTCGTACAGTATTCGATGATCGAGTTTTTAAATAGTTCACGTAACCCTTGTACAATTAACATTTAATGTACGTATTTGTCCTTTGTTTCGTTTTCTTTTCTTTTTTTCCTTCTTTACTATAGCACGTGTAACAACACGTTGACGACATTTTCAGTAAATTACGTTCGTTTGATTATACAATTATTAATATTTAAATACAACTATGTATATACTGAATTCTTAGTACTATATATAATACATTCTTATTATATGTAAGATTATTTTGAACGAAACATATCTCTGAGTAAATATTGTATATGAAAGTTGTTTACATTATGTAATCAAACTGGTCAATGTTTTATTTTCTACAATTCATTAATCGGTATTTCAATAAAGATAACTTCCAATTTAATCGAGAGTACTAAAAATATATCTCTCCATATACAAAAATATCACAGTGCTTTCCTTGCTTTAGGAAGTTCGGTATATTTTATCTTCGTAGTCAAATTTTATCTACTATAACTGCGGAAACTGAGGCAGAATTTCCTTCCTGTGTCATTGTTCACGATATCATACATGTATTAATTTGCACAAAATTCTAAGATTATTACGATTACGTTGATATTTTTTAATATTAAAAAAATGTACAAAATACAATTATTGGAGAAAATTTTATCGACAAAATTTTTAATATTTACATTTTTATTTACTGGAAAAAATTTAATAATTCATCATTCGGGTAACATTAAAGGTCAATTTTAAAATAACTTTTTATATTATTTTAAAATAAATGTTTGAGATAAATAACAATTTTCTGAATAATTGATAAAAGCTTGATCTACGCATTAACACATGGATTGACATAATTTTTATTTCAATTGCTTAATAATAATTTAATTGAGCTGAGAGAGAATTCAAACTTCTATATATATGTAAATATTATTTTTGTATTATATAAATTTCCTTTTGTATAATTTGGTTTGATATGTGCATTACGTATTTCTTTATATTCGTATGAAATTTACGAAGCATCATGCATGAAAAAAGAAAAGGAAGAGTATTTACAGAAACTTTCATGCACCGGGTGAAATTTACAATGCTCTCAATTACTATTTAAATAAACTCTTTCTAAATTTGAGTCCTTTTGAAAAACATTCATTGGAATATATGGAAGTCAGCTACTTTTCTATATAATTCAAACATAACAAATTTCAAAATAAACCATTTATCTAATATAGAATCATTATTCCAGAATATATATTCGAATTATGAAACTGAAAGTAAAATTATTATTGAAATATTCACCTATAAAACCAAGATAAGAGTTCCATACATGTTCCGATGATATAAATTTTATAATTACAAGTACTGAATGGAGCAAATAACTGACATGGACAATCGATTATTTGTGATCATTTGCTATTGATATATCTTTCATAACTAATTTTAACATTATGATTTTTGTTTTAAAAGAAAATATATAACAATGTACTTGCATGTTCTCAATAATTAGTTTCAAAGAAAGTAAATGTGAGAATATTTATATCATATACACAGTAAACAATATGTTTATAAAATAATAATTACATACTACTTATATATATATATGTGAAATCTTTTATCTCAATAAACTCTCTTTTATGAAACATTTCATACTTTTCAATTGATATAAAGAATTCAATTATATTACTATCAACTTCTAAGTAAGATGTAAACATCATACAAAGATATGACATAAATTCCAATAAGCTTATAAAACAATTTTCACTATCCACGATATTAAAGATTAAATAAAAAAAAAATAAACAGATTGACTTTGTAATATCAAGTGTATTGTCAATTGTGATGTCATAAAGTTAAATGTGTATACATATATATTGAAATGAAAAGACACTAGAAAGTAAAGATTATTGAATGAAATGGTATTTAAACGTAACAAAAAGATTCACAAGTCTATCAGTTTGTCAATTCGTAAGTTACAAGAAGTTATTTAGAATGATAGATATAAACATATCTGTTTCTTTTAAGACTATAAAGATATCATTGAAAACAAAAGTATACAATCTAAGATATAAAATATAATAACATGAGTGATAATATGTACTTTGAAATATCTTTTGTAGAGTTTTCATAATCACTAATATTTTTGTACAAACTCAATTAAATAAAAAATAATCCTAGCAAAAAAAAAAAACATCAGTTTATACTTATAACGTATAATTTAATTAATATTACAATTATTATTAAGACTACAATATTTTGCTTGATATTACGCACTGGTTCTTTAAATTTTTAAGGATGTAGAAAAGAGGAAATATATAATCTCATTTAAGAAAAATTGAATAATTTAAGAGAGTTGCGAACTAAACGAGTATCTGTAAACGATTTCCCTCCAATACCTATTCCCTTTTATCACCAGCAAAACAGTATATATTCTTGCAGCAACAAAAATATCTAACATCTTAATGCTAACATTGAAACGCTGTACATTACAATAGGTTTCGTTTATTCTACATAAACATAATAAAAAAGATCAATGTACAGAGAAGAATGTATCCCTTCTATCAGTATACAACATATATACAGTTATTTATTTTATCTTGTCTTTACTGGAATATTTTAAGTGCTGAAAAATTCTTTTCACATCGAATCTCACTAAACATCGAGATATTTAGTTATTAACTTACCGCATTTGATTTTGGTTTCGAGGCAGCGACGTATGCCAGGTATTGAATTACTTTTTTCGTATTCTCAGTTTTACCAGCGCCGGATTCACCGGTGCATAGAATGGACTGGTCTTCGCGATCTATAAACAAAAATACGTACAAAAGATCTGGTATTTCAAAGAAATAATAAACAAATACGTCTTACCTTCAAATTCAATAACAAAGCATAATCAATTACATACATTTTATTTTATGAGCTGGCCAGTAAAAACATTTAAAAGATCATAAAATAATATACAATTACCGATTAATTACAAACAATTAAATAGAAGACTAAATGAAATATCAAACAACCAGATGTCTCGATAACGCTTAATGACTAAATAAATTAGTGGATGACTGGACAAATAAGAAAACTAATTACCTTGAAGCATAGAACGATATGCAGTGTCCGTAATAGCAAAAACATGAGGTGGGACCTCGTGTCTCTTGATACCCTTATACCTCTCCATTATCTTTTCCGTGTAAATTGGCAGCCTCTTGTATGGATTTACCACCACGCAGAATAGTCCTGAGTATGTCTGCAATCATACCAACGAATCGATGAGTGGCCTGGCTACGAATCACAGAAAACGAATTTCAATCACGTTGATTTCTACCTCGAATATCTTGAAAATCGAATAGCACCGTTCCAACAATATATTTCACAGACAAAAGCTACAGACAGCAGGATGAGTGCAATTTGTAACTGAATAATTGACTTTTTTTTACAGCCTAAGGGAATTTATAAAATTAAAAATAATATATTTATAATTCCAATGAAAACTTTTTAACGTTTTCTACGAGAGTTATGTCTTACGTATTTGTATTACGTACGTAAGAAAATTTAATCGGTTAAATTTGTAAATAAAAGCTACCAATGAGTAATATTTACTGCTGTGTAATTCGCGTAAGAAATTTCTTTATAAATCACATTTAACGTGATGGTTTAAGGTAAGAGTGATTTGGTGCGTTGGTGAATTATAAAATGAAACTGCAGTTATACTGTTCCTCCCTCAGTCAGACATTTCTGTTTAATTCCAAGCGAGTAGCATTTCTCTTGCATTTTTCACGTAACGAGTTCAAGGTTAACAAGCAGGCACATATAAATTATTACTTAGAGAATATACTATAAAAAAGAATATTTCTCTTTTTCTCTTTCAAGTTTTTAACGTGATCTAAAATGTACAGTGGAAATTAAGAGCTTCAGTACTTTTTCTGTGCGTCGTTTATTGTGAGAATATTCTCTCTGCGTGAAAATATTTCTCACGCCTTTTAAACAGCAGTGTTTAGTCGTTATTTGTACAAAAAATGGACAAAATTGCTAGTGTGATTTTTTGTTTAACGTATCAGATGAAATAAACTATGATACGAATGAAAGAAACTGACGATCGAGAAATCGACGAAACGTAAAAATAAAATAGCGCGAGGGGAAGAAACCAGTTGCAACTAGTTCAACGAGAATAGTATCGCGTTAAAGTTTATTTGGAATTCGATTATCAATTAACGAGAAAATCACATGCAATGAGCTAATCAATAGATTCAACTGGCGTTAATAATTCACGTAACAAACGTAATATATAAATCGCAGTTATACCGCAGTCTAACGTATAATCAATAACACAAGAATTTCGCTAATCCAATAATATCGACGTCTCAGTCTAGTTTTCATTAAATATTAGCTTTTTTGTTCCAACAACTGCTTAAGCGTTCAATTACAATGCATGTAATTCATGCGCCAGACACTTATAGAACTTACGTAGCGTACAAACTTGAAGCGATTTGCTACGCACGTGTTGTACTTTAACCATCAATAACCCCATAAATTGATAAACGGCTACACTATATAAGCAAAGAAACGAACGGAAGATCGATTTACGTATATTTTGTTGAAAAATCTGACCAGGCTAGTGTAGCGGAAAATGTGACTTGTATTCGATAAAGGGCTGAATTATAAAGCACATTTTGCAGTACGTTCATGCATTTGGTAATAGTTTCCTTCTGATGAATAATTTACAAGTTAAACGGAACGAGAAGCTGAACGTATGCGTCACCATTCGGGAAAGATGAGCAAGCGGGTCGGTTTACACTTTCCACAAGTTCATACCGATGTGTAATCATGAAAAAATGTCAAGCAGGAAAGGATCTTAGAGATTTTTGTAGCCAGACTTAAAACTGTAACTTTCTATATCTTGCCGATTCATTTTTTCATTATTCTCGTATAATAGAGATACATAGAACGTAAAACTATATTCGAATGAAGCTGTCTATGTTAACGAAAATGTTGCAACAACTCATTTTACGATATAATAGTACCGGTAGTTGTTCGATAAGAGGTTAAATAACTTTGCTCTGTTTCGGTATCGTTGATAAGAGGATGGCGGTAGATTTGCGGTACATTCACTGAAATAATGAGACGATGACCTAATAATCGATACAAACAATCGTATTGTTATGTAATATGAGTCAGACAAAAAATCATATAATAAAAATCGCAGGGTTAAAGGATTTTCGAGGAAAGAAATTAAGAAGTTTGAGCTAAGAACATATACATTGTCAATACATTGTATTAAAATTAGTTTTTCATTTTTAATGTAAATTCTACAGATTTCCAATTTAAATTTTTCTATTGAAGAAGGAAGAAAAAAAAATGCTAAAGAAAGGCATATCCTTTTTTAGATATTTTATATTTAAATATATATCTGTATTATAAAAACCTAGACTTTGTCTCATCATCATTTATTTATTAATTGTTGAAAGTAAAACGTTCATCGGACGTTAATGAATTAATAGCAAGAGCAATGTTAATAATAACATCCACTTTGTCAGAACGTTTGCAATGCTTAATTCTGTTTAACAAATGTAAAGCTTTTCGCGCATAAAACATTGTACATTAAATTTTATTATCCTCTTCTTTATTGTTGAAATTGTATTGTTATAAATTCATTACTTTCTAGTCTTCACATTTTTTATAACAATTTCGCAGCCTACAAGCTGCAACTTCATATTTATAATGTTCATTAAGATCAATTGCAGAAAACCATTTATAGCCTTTCCTTTTTTTCTTCAAGACAGATGAACCTAACCGAGATCGAACAAAGTCTCAATGCAAAGTAAGGATCCACGGCTATTTTGTTCTCTTTTTTTTTTTTAAACAGAACTCTCTCCTCGAAGGTCTCCAAAACCGGTCTTTGAGAGTGTCGTGTCGTCGACCTGCCTAACATTCCTGGTTATCGCTCACTAACAACCACTGACTCTAACTCCCTCTAAAGGAAAATTGCATGTCTTTCTTGACTTAGTGACGTAGGATAAAGCTAACATCAGTTTTCATATCAATCCAGAAGAAATGAATCATTCACATTGATCTTCTTTGAAGCAGCACGAGGTGATCACGTTATTTCACTTTGTCTTTCGTTTAATAGCTGATTTTTTTATTTTTCTCGTTTTTAATAAAAAAAAATTTTGCCAAAAGAGAAAAAAGAGAAAGAAACCAGACAAATATGAAGACTGGAAAAACCTCGATAATTGCACAACTAATAAAAAGGGAATGTTCTTTGTTATGCTCTTTTATGTGCGGTATATATATTATTTAATTATAATTATTGCGATATTTATAAACGAACATGTTTATAAAAATACAAAAGGTATATTTAGATGTTAAGTGCAAGAAATATATTATGGAAATAATTCTGCATTCATTTTATTGATGCATATAAGAAAACATAATAGTGCTGTGTTTTCATATAATTAATAGTCATCAAGCTCTCAAGTTGTTGACTATTAAAATTGGTTGCGCGTGCAGAAATCTGTAGTAATTGAAGCATATTAAAGTGCGCCGTTTTCTGCACAATTTATCACGAGTTTTAGACACACGCATCAAGATCACGACACAATGCTATTATACGCGTATACAGATTGCCACGAGAAAAAGAAACGTATTTATTATATTTTCGCTATTACGTGTCACTTTTACTATCAGAATCATCAACGAACATATCATGTACTTTCTATTTCCTAAAGCTTCGCAGAACTGTAACGTATAATAAGCATTTATGCTTATAATTATAATAATGCATAATAATAATACATAATATGCTCCATACGCAGTAGTACGAAAACCGTGTATTAAAATCAGACTTGTACATATTTCAAAACTATATTTCCAACCATTCTTCGCTTTAAACCCGTTAAAGTTCAGAATAGAAGAAAGGATTGGAGTTAAAGTTCAGATAAAAATAAAAAAAATAGAAGAAACGATACTGTTCACGTGTAAACAATCTTGAAATAAAATAAAAATCAATTTAATGTTACATTATACGAACTTCCATTATACAAAGTTGCCTGTAATGAAAATAAAGTATCCCAGTTTTCAATACGCCCCGAATTAGTAGACACGTAGGCATTTTTTTGGTATGACTTTCCGATTTATATTCAAGTAGAAGAGAGTGAAAAAGAAGAGGAAAACAGACGAAAATCAGAGAGAGGGAAAGAAAGATATAAAGGAGTGCGGTCATAAAAAAGAAGAAGGAGAAAGAGCAGGAGGAAGAGAAGGAGAAGGAGAAGAAGGAGAAGGAGAAGGAGAAAGAGGAGGAGGAGAAGGAAGAGAGGAGGACAAGGGTATATGACGAAGCGACATGTTTAATCAATCCCGGAATCTGTACGGTTTCATCAGAGTTCGGTTTCTTTCCTAAGAAGACCGAAACTGCGTCTTGACTATAAAAGGCACGAAATCTTCAGCGAAACTGGCTCTTTCTCTTTTCCTCTTGAACTCGTCACTGGTATATTACATCGGGACGTTTACGGTACCGCGAGGAAGCAGGTTAAGGACACTCGTCCTTATAAGGACTCCTCCCTGATCGTTCTCTTTCTCTTTTCTCCTTTCCTAAATTCGATAGAGAAGAAACGCCAATGCTTCATATATAAATTTCCTTTCTCGCTCGGTCCTATGTTAATAGCTTTTACCACGGTATACTTCAATTTACTATCCTTTTATGGGAATTACATGAAAATATGACCAAAGCACATATAAACAGGATCGAACGTACCAACAGCGAACGAATGTTCCCAATAACACTAACAAGTATTTAAGAGCCAGACGAAATTACGGCTCAGTTTGGTATATGGATTCGTTCGAATTCTTATAATATACCATAAATGTTGATAACAGATTTTATTTATTGCCTAAGAAATAGAATTTCTTGCTTTAGTAGCAGTACGACGATTACGATCGATTATGAGCTGAAAGATTTTGATGATTTTCGGAACGTTGCACGGAATGTAATATACCGCGGATTGAAAGAAGAAAAATCAGCACGTACGAGGCACATGCATGACGTCATTCTCTCGTGTCCTAGAATGCTTGCCATACGTAAGCAGATATTTCTATATCGTAAGGCCCAATAAAAACAGCAAATTTTTTTAATTAATATCGACTGATAAAAGTTAGCACGATCTTCAGTTACGATTCCGTTGAACTATTTATCGAATTATTAACGAAGAGAAAATTTGAGCGAAAATGCCTACAATTTTCATACGTTTACGTCTATGTCATCTATGGGGAAACAATTTTTTAAATTTACTTGTCGAATTTTTATTGAAATATAAAACGCAAAATGTTTCTTGTTTTTTGCTTCATTTTCCTGTTCTAATTATTCGAAAATTTCCTATTTGTCAATACTGCGAATGACAAGTAATTAATCTTACATCTTAAGAAACGAAAACATTCGTAGTATAAAATTAAAGGATCATATTATCCATTAATTTGTATGAATTGGTCCACATTTTTCTTGTTTTGATTTTACAACTTGGTTTCACGAAATTTTGAACGCAACCTTCAAAGTATGCTAAAAATTACGGTGAGTCAATGTGCCACACGTACGTGGAAATGAGGTATGGCTGTTATCAGCTTCAGATAAGAGTCAAGAATGAACTACAGTTGTGCTATCTATTAACATTGGAGTTCCAGCCTTCTTTGAAGTTTCGAAATCCTATAGCTCTCTCTATGTCGATTAAATTATTGTTTTCCAATTTTACTGAGTTTATTCTTTATATCTACATAATATCAAAATGAATAAAACCACGTATAGGGATTATTTTTTCTTCCTTATTAATAATTTGATAATGACAGTAAATAAAGAAATATTATTTACACTGGTTCAATAAACGTTAGTCATATATGGATAAAATTCAATGTAAAATAAAACGATTATTCTTCTAATTTTTTATCTATAATCATCGTCTATTTTATATTATAGATGAAATAATGTACGAATCAACGGTATGTTTTACCATAAAACGGTAATAAGTTATTAAATAAGTAAATGTATCTTTAATTATACTGTTTATAATTTCTTCTGATTTACTTTCATAAAAAATTTTATTGTGATAAATATTGTCGCAGAAATATTTTTCGGTAAAGTTCACTCTTTTGAAAAGCAAATTATGCAATCATTTATACAGCGAAATATTTATAAAACATTTCAATTTACTACTTATTTACGAATAAAGAAAAAATGTTCAAAGATTTTCGACGGAGATAATTATCAGCTTAATACCATTTTTTAATTATTCTGTTTTTATATCATGTGTTCCTTTATAATTAAGTTTTTCTAAAATAATAATGTTAATTCATATATGTTTATTATTTTGAGCACGAAATTTGAGAGAGGAAGGTAAATACAACGGTTCAATGAGAGTAATCTCAGAAATAGAATACTTTTGTTTATTGTTAGAAACGTACGAGAAAAAGCTTGATCACAACACTGTGAGATAATCAAATTCAGCGAGAGCCTTGGGTTAGGTCAGTGTTACGTTTACAAATCCGTTTGATTTATTTTGGATGTTTAAGCTCGTAATACAACAACAAAAAAGCAAAACGGTCGAATGTAACATTAAAATTTGATAATAACAATTGCTCGCGTTAACTTTAAATCAAAATGAATGTTTGAATTGATTTACTTTTTCGTATTCTTCCGATTCCTGCAAGAAATTTGTTAACTGACTTATACTAATTAAATTAGATAACAAAAACATAATTAAAAGAAGCTTTAGCCATTTATAGTTTATAAATATTTGTTAAAGATATCTTTCGAATTCGAAAGATAAAAATATTGTAAAAAATAAATATTTGGTATAAAGAAATTAAATTTTGATATTTTGATAATTATATATTTGTATAACTGTTTATAATAATATTAGTATACGTATAATGACATCACATAATTTATATTAAAATAATCACAATTTTTAGTATAGACTGCATATTACTAATTCAGCATACTGTTTTCAGGTAATATTTCATTATAGTTCAATGCATATAACTTATATTATATACTAAATATTTGCATATATATAAGAATATTATAATATTTAAACAAAAGGAAGACTAGAATTACTTTAGACATAAAGTACTATATATCCAACTGTATAATTGACATAAAAAAATTGCACCACACTATAAAATTAATTAAAGAATTAATATTAAAAAGCCCGAATTTATGCATATGAAAATACATAAATTAATATGATTGTTATTTATATCAGATAATACTAAATGTATATAACTGTTGCACAGACCATAGTCTTACAAACTTCTGTCCAATAATCCATGCACAAATTTGTGTGTGTGTGTGTTTGTGAAATATATTAATATTTATAATTCATTTATATACTTATATAAAACAAAATGAAAATTATGCATTCTTATCATTTGCCTTAGCTGTACATTCCAGTTCAATTTTTTAAAATCAAAACAGAAAAATCTTACAAAAATCACTTCTAGTTTAAATTCAAAAGTATTATGCTAACTTTATACTTTGTATGCATGTATATGTGTGTACATATGTATACATATATGCTCAATTCTTTGTTTACAATATAATTTTCCACCTAGGTGATAAAAAAAGAAATACTTTTTTAATTTAAATAAAATCTACTGAATAGTATCAAGATAATGATAACTTAATTTTGATATCTGATACAATTAATTTTTCTTTTTTCCCATTGATATTAATCTAATGAACAAGTAGATTGATAAGATATTTATAAAAAGAAATATAAAAATTAATTAATATCAGAAGCAAATCATAAAGAATTAATTATAAGCATATTTTCATTTGGAAAGAATGTTACTTACCACATAATTCAGAATAATTCTTTTTATATTATTGTTATAAACAATAAATATATATTTATAAATTAAATAAATAATTTGTAAACAAATAAAGATTGAATAATAATAAAATAAAATTTTACTAAAAGCATTTATACACTGACAGACTGCATGCAAAAAAATAAATATAGCATTTCTAGTAGCTCTACAATTAGTACACAGTAGTTTAGTAGTAAAAAATTAATGCTATCAATAATTATAGAATTGGTTTCTTTGTAATTGATCTTAATTTCTGCTCCATTTGAAATAAAAGGATGAGAAAGAAAAATTTATCACTAAGGCTTATCACTAATCTTTTATGATCTATTTGTTATATTCCCCTCAAGAAAACTAATCAAAAAATGAATCATTGGCCTTTGTTTGACAGTATTAGTAATGGAAAAGGATAAAATCTATCAAACTCACGTAAATGAGGCCGGAGTAGTATCTGTCTTTGAGGTTATGCAGTACCGAAGCTTCATTTAGGCACGTTAATTCAGCCATGTCTTCAACTTTATCAAATTTCGGTGGATTCATCTTCTGAATATCATCTTTCGCAACAAGGACCCGTTTTCCAGTTTCGGCAATCTCCACTTCGACCTCATCACCCCGTTCACCCTTTATCCCGGCTGCTACGAAACCCTGAGTTTCGTGAGGCACCCAAACCAGCTTTTTCTGCGTCCATTCCGCCTGAGTTGCAGGATCATTGAAATTATTCCTGTCAACGGAAAGGAACCGCAATTCGGGATCCGAATGATCCACCCTCGAGTCGACGTCCGCCATTTTTGTTTTCGAGATCACTAGCTCCTCGAGCCGGCTTCAGGGACGAGCGATTCCAAGGACGATCCTCGACAGACTGACCTCTTCGTAACAAGGACACACATGTAACTATTCAACACTCGTTTTCCCGTACTTTTCGAGTGTCTATTTTCTAGTGGTGGTTAAGATAATCTGAAGTTGGAGAGTTTTGGACGATTCGTAGTTCGTTCTCCTTCGAGGCACCGTGTTCTTCTACCACCTTTAACGCTCTTCGAGATTGTTTTCTTTCTCGCTCCTCGCGGCCATCTTCTTTTCTCCTTACCATAAAATGATGGTGGGGCTCTGTTTTCAAAGTAGGCTGCGTAGTAGCGCTCATGTCGCTATATGACGCGTCTCGATAGAAAATTGATTGGTTAGCAGGTAAATATATTAATACAGTAACCAATCAGAAATATTTCGTATACCATGAAAAAGAGTATTGGTTTAGACCATAAGTGAGGTATCCTTATTTCATTCTTTTCTATGTTCTGATTTTAAATATACACCTGACGATTCTTAACCGACAACTCATAGTAGCGCAATTGTAATGCAGTATAAGTATATCGATGATATACAATTTAATTATTCCCAAAATCTTTTTATAAAAATTTCTCTATTCGTTTGTTATATAAATTATATTTTTATTTCCTAAGTTTACAACATAAAGACGTCTAATTATATCATATAATATATTAATTTACTGTGTTTTCCAAATTAAATGATATTTTACTTTTTATCTAAGATCCATATTTAATATAAAAGTAACAGTGGTGAAATA
Source organism: Bombus campestris (assembly GCA_905333015.3). Lineage (NCBI taxonomy): Eukaryota > Metazoa > Arthropoda > Insecta > Hymenoptera > Apidae > Bombus > Bombus campestris. The sequence continues at coordinate 1,596,707 of HG995148.1, read as the reverse complement.
ATACATTGCTTTTTGCATATAAAATTTGTATTTGAAATTTACAATAAAACAATGTAATATTTTAATAGAATCAGTTGATAATTGATTTAATTGTTAGGGATTCTCTATTATACGTATTTAGAATCATTAAATAAATAGTATAAAGAAAATACGAAAATCTTGTCCATTTAAAATTATGTAGATATATTTTTGATATTTTTTATATACGTCTATATACATGTGTACGTAAAATATAAATTTATTAAAATTCTTTGATAAATTATTTACTTTCCATGAAATTTAGACCCTAATTAAATGTCTTTCAAAGATGTATGATTTACATATATTTTTAATGCATTTAATAGTAAAAATAGTTTAAGACGAGGATTTTTAAGATTGAATTTCTTTTCTTTATAGACTTCTTTAATATATTAACAATAAATATTCTTGTTATTTCTACTTTATAAACTGAATTATGAAAAAATATATTAAATTAATAAATTATGTAACTAACTTTATTTATTGCAATAGACGGACTTCTTGCATGTTTTTGTTTATAAATGATGTACATATATACACAAATAATATGTATAAATTTAAAGAAACTATAAACAAACAAATTTTATTTATTAAGCACAGATATATAATACTTTTTAAATTTAAAAGTTCCTATAATCTGTCTAATGAGACAAGGAAGTAAAGGTAAACAAACTGTGATTACTACGGCTGCTACTATTGGTCAAACTGATGACTCTCGAATGACACTAGTTGGCGACCAATAGTTGCAACCGTAGCAATCACATTTTGTTTACAGTTGCTGCCTTGTCTGGTTGGAGCAACTGTAGAGTATTTGCTAATAATTTTTTTTTTTTTTATGTTAATAGGAATACAAAGGAAGGTACGAACGTAATGAGATCACACGATAAAATATCGCCTGTGTGCGTTCAATCAAAATAACGTTATCGGTAAACGTCAAATATAAACGAATTCGTAAAGTTGTAAAAATAATCATGTTTAATTTTGTGTTTTACATAATGCTATATGTAATCTTGTGATTAATATTCTTTAACTGTTCTAGCAGGAAGGTGAATTGCCAAAAGTGTAATAAAGTATTCTACGCAGTAACATTGTGTAGTAGAACGTGAAACGTACATCATCAAATTTTTGGCTAGTATAAAACGATATTAATAATATCAACGATAGATGTAATACGTTAAAGTACGGATATCATAGTGGTTTTTATCGTTCTATATTTTTTGTTGCACATTTAATTTCTTTTCATATCTAATTTGCAATTTGCAATTAGATTGTGTTAACTTATAAAATTTCTTCAATATAATAATTTACACAGCAATATATATCTATTTGAAAAAGTATACAATTTTATAGTTGAAACATGTATTATGATAAAGGTTATTCATATGCAACGTATGAGGAAAATAAGGTAAGAATAAGTATGTATATAAATTGAGCTGAACTTTAGGAAATCAAAAATTATTTATTTCTTTTATATGCAATCCTATAGTTTTTAATGCATAGAATCTACTGAAATGTAGATTTAAAATTGCAGAATCCAGTGGTCCAAAAGTTAGGAATCTATAAAACTAAGTATTTTAGTCTATTTTACACGTTACTTTGACTTCTTACTTGACTTCTATCCATGCTTTCTTCAGTGAGTGAAATCTATGAAAGCACTGAGTGAATGTGGTTGAGTTAAATCATATGTGTTTGGCTACAAGTATTTTGAATATGTTTGGTTTTTTGCAATGACATGACTCAAGGCAAGCATGTAATAGTTTTTAAATGTGTCCGAAGTATTAGCTATTTCTTTTTGCATTGTTATGTTTTATCCGTTTTATTTTCCTTTCCTCACCATTTTGAAATTTTTCTCATTTTATTTTTTATTACTCTTTATTCCATATAGAACAGTCAATCATGATTTGCAATAGTACTTATTTTCTAACTATCGCAGCCGGTTATGTTAGTACAAAATAATTCTTTGCGAATTTAACTACAACAAATACCCTAAAAATACTCTATTTTGGTTATAATTTTTGATCTAGTGGACTCTGCAATTTAAGACTGGCATTTTCAGATTCTATAGATTGAGAACTATAGGATTGCAGACAAAGAGGTCAATAATTTTTGGTCCCCTGAAGAACAACCTACGATTGTTTCAACTTTCTGTTTGATAAAATATAATAATCAAATCATTTCCAGGTAATAGTTGTTGATCTTCGGAGTGATACTTTAACAAAACCAACTCAAAAGATGAGAGAGGCACTATCCAGTGCTGAAGTTGGTGATGATGTTTTTCATGAAGATCCAACAGTGAAAGGTATGAAAATGTTGTTCTGAAATATTATGTTTAGTATTAACACATACACACACAACTTTTTTCCCTACATGATATAATTATTAATGTCAACAATATAATTATTACATATAATATCATTAACAGTAGATAGGTTTTGTAAAGAATTTTTTGGTTTTTAGTATTACAAGAAACAGCTGCCAAAATGGTTGGAATGGAAGATGCATTATTTGTATGCTCTGGAACTATGGCGAATTTAATTGCAAGTAGGTTTAGCAGATTATATGTACATTAAGTTGCACTTTTATTCAAAGTACTACAAGTTTTATTAATTTCATTACTTAGCTTAAAAAGATATTAATTCATAAGCAATACTATTAATTCAAATTGTTATGTCTTTAATGTAGATTTAAACTTTATTAATGAATAAGAAATATTGAGTGGTATCTAATTGAGCTTTATTAAGTATCTAACACAAAGAAGATCAATTTTATATTTAATGATTATTTGTAAAAATATAAATATTTCCAATTTTTTAAATGATAGGTAGACACTGTAAACACTGGGAATGTTTGAAATTTGATTTAATTTTTATACAGTAGTATAGTATTATAAGAAGCTAAAATTATAATTTAAGTATAAACTTTAGATATAATTTATACCATACAAATATAAGAAATAGAAATTTATGTTCTACATGCTGTGTTAGAATCTACAATGTTTAGCCATTAAAGAATTCCTTATATTGCAACATAAATATTCTCTTTAATAACAGTAGCTAACAAATTAATTTTGGTAAATATACATCACATACATACACATTGCATGTATATTATAATCATGTTGATAGTAATAGTTATCTATTATATTTATTACTAATTTGTATGCAAATTACTATTTAGATCATATACTCATTTCAGTCTCTGTATTATATCTATTATTTCTTCCACTTAATTAATAATCTAATTAAACTTTAATCTAATTGTAATTTCTTCAAGAATGTTTTTATCTTTAATTGCAACAAATATTTTTATTTTCATGCAAGATGCTTTATTTTTATCTTATAAAGGTGTTGGTATGTAGCTATATTGGTGGAATGAAAAAAAGAGAAAAGGGCCAGGATTATATATTATACTTTTTATTTTCAAAAAAAGCATTATGTTTTTCATTACTTTTAAGCTTGGTATAATATATTTCGAAGACTATTCAAATAATCTTTCTATTATTATTATTATTTATTCTTAGTCCATTACCTTTTGGCTTTGGACGACCTCTGGTTTTACATCACTACTGTTTACATAAATATTACAATTACATACATCACTTGTAAACTGATTTCTCTTATTCTAACAATTGCACCTTGTTCTCACTTATGATTGATATATAATTGCATCTTCCGTCTTTGGCTCATTTCTTTGGTCTGTTCCCTTTCTGTCCTTCCTCCCCTTCTTCCCTTACTCTTCTACTCTCTGATATTGCTTTAAGGTCTGCCAACCCTTCTCCAGTCTCGCTTAGTGTCTCTAACATGTTCCTTACTCCTCCTGTTATCTCGCATTCCTCTAAAACGTGTTTTAAGTCCTCCTCTCCTTTACAGCACAATCTGCATCCTCTTTCTTCCTCCTCTTTCCAGTATTCCCTAGCTCTGGTTTCGTTACCGCGTCTAAACCTGGCTAGTATACTTCTGTCTTTCCCTTTCATTTTTCCTTCTAGATACATTGGTAGGCCTTCTTTTGCTATATCTTTGTAGTATTTATTGTACCTTGATTCCTTTATTCTTCTCTCCCTTTCCTCTGTTTCCCTCCTCCCTCTTTCTTCTACGATTTGATATTCTGTCATCCTTTCTTGTCCCACTCCTACATCCATTTGTGTCCTTCCCCCTCTCTCCTCCTCTATCCTCTTCTTTCTTTTTCTTGCTCTTTTCCCTTCTTGGCCCTTTCCCCAATTCCTTTCTCTCCCTTTTATGGACTCCTTTACCAATTCCTTCTTCGACTCTGACGCTTTCTCCTCATACCTTGCTGCCCTTTCCAGTGCCTTTTTGCCTATTTCCTCTATCTTGCACTCCTCTGCCAGGATGTAGTTTGGTGTTGTTATGTCTAAGCCTAATATCCACTTTACGTACCTCCTTTTTATACTATCTAGTCTTTCTTCTCCGTTCCATCCCCACACCTCTGCTCCAAACAACGCCACGCTCTCTACCAATGCCCCAAACATCCTCATTCTCCTCCTGTAGTCACCCTTGAAGATCCTTTCTCCTACGCTCCATGTCTTCTTCATCGCTAATGTAGCCCTCTTTTTCCTGTCTTGTATATGTTTTTCGTCACTTCCATTTTTCTGCAGTATGTATCCTAAGTATCTCATCTCCTCCACTTCTTCAATCTCTTGATCCTCCCATCTCCATTCTCTTAGTCTCCTGTTGTTCCTTTTTTTTTCAAAGACTATTATTTTCGTCTTCTCTGTACTTAATTCCAATTCCACTTCTCTTAAGAATGTTTTGAACCTCTTCAGCATTCCTTTTAACTCCTCTTCCCTGTCCGCCACCAGTACAATGTCATCTGCATGTGATAGTGACCACACCTTCCTGTCCCCTATCACTATGCCTCCTACTTGTCCTTTCCTTAGCTCCTCTTCCAGCCCTGTTACATAGATATTAAATAACGTTGGACTCAGCGGACACCCTTGCCTTAGTCCCCTCACTGTCCAAAACTCTCTTGAGATGTATCTCCTAGTCCTTACCGCATTCCTTGTTTCCTCGTACAGCTCTTTTATCCTTCTGATTAGTGTCTCGTTTACCCCCATTCTTCTCATCTTCTCCATTAGCTTTTCCCTGTTAATTCTATCAAATGCTGCCTTTAGGTCAGCAAAGCATGCATAAAATTTCCCTCTTTCTCCACTCAATTGCTTATCTATAACATGATACATCACATACACTGCATCCATCACTCCTCTCCCTTTCCTGAATCCGAATTGATTCTCTCCCAGCTTGTCTTCCACCTCCTTCTTTAGCCGCTCGTCCAGTATCCCTGCATAGATCTTATATGCCATGTCCATTAGTGTGATCCCTCTATAGCTCTTCACCACTCCCTTGTCTCCTTTCTTGTAAATAGGGCACATCATACCTTTTCTCCAGTCTTTCGGTATCCCCTCCCCATTCCATACTTTCCTTATCATCTTCCAGAAAACCTCCCCCACTTCCTTTGGCACATATTTCCATACCTCATTTTCCAAACCATCTTCCCCTGTTGCCTTTTTCTCCTTCAGGTTTCTTATTTGGTATATCACCTCCTCCTTCTTTATATTATTTTTTCTCTCCTCCTTTACTTCCTCTTCTACTCTCCGCCCTTCTGTTCTTCTGTCCTCTTTATTTTCTGTGCCATCTAACAATACCATGAAGTAATTTCTCCACTCTTCTTCGGTTATTCCTTCATCTACCTCTTCCCTTCTTCTTCTATATTTATTTATATATTTCCATGCTTCTCGTTCTGTTCTGATCTTATTGATTTTCTCCATTTCTTTTTCTTCCTGTGCGTCCTTTCTTTGCTTACACCACTGTTTGAATGCCTTTTTCTCCTCCATGAACTCCTCTCTTCTGCACTTTCCCTTCCTGAACTTTGTCATCTTCCTTCTCATCTTCTTTTTCCTCTCTTTCCATTCCTTGTCATACTACATTTTTTCTCCTAAGTTCCACTTCCTTATCCTTACTCTCTTCTTGGGTATTGTCTCATTTATCTTCCTCTTGATATCTGTCCATATCTCCTCTACTGTTTTTCCCTTACTTTCCCAGTCTTTACACTCCTCTAAATATCTTCCCACGCTCTCATTTGTCCATTCCCTTCTCTCCTTCTCTTCCTCTTCTCTTTCCTCCATTCTTTGTATCTCTGGCCCTTCTATTTCTATTTCCAGCGGCATGTGGTCTGACTCCACTCTTCTTCCTACCTTCATATCTACTATTTCCTCTGTCGCCTCCTGATTTCTAATCACATAATCGATTACCGATTTTCCTCTCTTCCCTACGTATGTCCACTTATCTCTTTCTTCGTCTTGTCCATTTATTATCATCCAGTCTCTCTCGTCCAAATACTTAAGTAGAGTTCTGCCTTCCGCATTTATCTTTTTGTCTTGCGACCTTCTGCTTCTTTTTTTTCCTAGATCCTCATTTATCGGTCCTCCTTCTTCTCCCGTTCTTGCATTCCAATCTCCTCCTATAATTATCACCTCTTCCTCCCTTTCGTCTATTCTTTCCTCTATTTTCTTCCATGTTTCTTTAGTGTCTCTATTATACACCACCATTATTCTGTAGGTTTTCCCTTTGTACCTTATTTTGCTTTCTACCATGTCATGGCTTAGTTCCTTGTACTCCACTTCCTTCAGATTTTTATTTATTCCTGTTATTATGCCCCCTATTGCCCTTCCTTTTTTCCCCTCTCTCCTTGCTACTCTGCATTTCCAGTCAAACACCTTGGGTAGTCTGTGCTTTATTCTTTCCCATTTACTTTCCTCTGACCATGTTTCAGTAAGGCCAATTATATCAAATGTCCCCAAATATTCCCAAACCTCTTTATCCTTGCTCATTATCCCAGCTACGTTCCAGAAGCACATTTTCATCCCCTTTCTATCCCCCACCCCTTCTTTCCTTTCATCTCATGCTTTCACTTCTCTCCTTTTCTCTTCCTCTAGTTTCTCCTTTCTTTCATTCCACCTATACCATCTATTTCCTATTTTCAACTTCTTGTATCCTATTTTTACCAGCTCTTCTTTCTCCCTTCTTGCCCTCGCTATTACTCTTAGCCTTTGTTGTAACTCTCTTTCGCTCCTTGTTAGGTCATCATCAATGTATATCCCCTTCCCTAGCTTGCTTTTCTCTCTCATCACCTTCAATTTTTCCTCCCATGATTTTAACGTTGTAATCATTATTCTGTCCTTTCCTCCCACCCTTACCTTCCTTGTCTTTTCTACCCCCACTTCTATTTTCAAGTTTTCCTTTATAAATTCCGCCACTGTCCCTTCGTTGCTTTCCTCCCCCCAATCCGCTTCTCTTATTACGACGTTTCTCCTCCTTCTCTCCCTTTCTGCCCTGTCCCGCTCCTCCTCTACCCTCCTGATTCTACTCTCCAGCTCTTTCTTCTCACCTCTCCATTTTTCCCATTCCCCCTCCCATCTTTCCCTTTCCGCCTCTTTCTCCCTTTTCCACATTTCCCTCTCTTCTTCTCTCTCCTTCTTCCATCTTTTTCTCTTCTCATCCCTCTCTTTCCTCCACCTTTTCCTCTCCTCTTCCCTTTCTTTCTCCCATCTCTCTCTCTCCTCTTTCCTCTCCCTCCTTATCATCTCTACTAGCTCCTCCAACATCTCCATCCCCTTCTCTACTCGTATCATCCTCTCTTCCCACGCATCTGTATCTCCCTCTCTCCGCTTTTTCCTTCTCTGTCCCGATATACCTCTCCAGTGTGTTTCTTTGTTCTGCTTTCTCTCCCGCCTTCTCCGTGATCCTCGGTCTGCCTCTTGACGCCATCTGTCTTTCTACTTTCTGACTAGCTTCTGTACTGTCTATCGCCTAAGCTCTTCTTTTTCTTTGGAGATCCACACCTTCCTCTGTCTTCTCTATCGCTTTTCCTTTACTTTCCCTGCGTTCTTCCACTCTTTACCTCCTTTCCTTTTACTTCTTTACCTTTCTTCTCCTTTTTTTTTCCTTCGCCTATCACTTTTTCACCACCCTCACTAACTACATGTTACTTTCGCTCGCCGCCAAACCAGAAGTCCCAAATAATCTTTCTATTTTCATATTGATATATAAAAATCATCACTTTTTGTTTTACAACATGGTATTAGTATCAGTTATATAATTCATGACAATTACATACATAATAAATATATATTAATAAAGATGCTTATAATTATAATAATAAAGATAATAAATAAACAATAAGTAAAGACTTCTTTTATTTTATTAGAGATTTTATTAGAAATATTGTAGTTAGATATATATGTAATTTTTTTATTCCAAACGTATATTTTTTAATTATGAATCCTAATTAGAATTAATTAGAAGATTACTACAACTTTTTTAATTGTAATATGCAGAGGTTAATTACAAATAGTTATTACAAGTATTTGAAAAATTCTAATAATGAGACATCATTGTAATACTTGATCTCACAACAGTTCTTGGGGAAAGATTTATGTTTCAGAAGATAAATGGAGAAACTTTACTCTTAAACTATTTATCATCTATTCCTGAAACTAGATATAATTAATATATTTTTCAGTCAATACTACACTACAAAATGTTAAAACTATACTTTAGGAGTTCGTCTTAGGAAAACAGTTTTTACCTTATCACCAAATTCGTTCCCAATATTTTGTTGTTAAATATTTGATTAATATATATGTCGGAGATGAAAGGACATCCGGCCTCCCCGTTGGAATTCTTAGAAAAGTGTCAAGCACTGTCTGTGTAAACTTTTAGCGTTTATAAATCTTATAAATCTTTCTGAGTTAAACCGATTGTAGTTGTGATAATGAGCTTGGGTTCAAGGCGACAACTAGTCACCGAACGTAGCCGCGGTCACGGGACGGACGTTTTGCCTAACGGAAGTATAGAATTACTTAGTTCTCCTTAAGAAGAGATATCGGTACCGACATCCAATAGTAAACAGTCCTACGGTCTCTGCCGCGTGGCTTGTCACACGCGCCGACCCTAGTCTTTGTCTGGCAAGACGATAACCAGATGCCGATGCATTTTTCACAGTATATGTTCGGATGGCTTGGTGGTCCCGCCACAGATCTCAATACTTAGTCAAACAAGGTCCTTCAAATTTATAAACAGCCCTCGTCGGGAAGATACCGAAGGTGTCCTTGGCACGCGCGATGCTTCCCGCTAGCGGCTTTCTCTCAAGGGCGGTTAGCATCCTTTTCTAACCACCAACATAGAGATTGGCCAATTAACGGCGACGTTCATTCCCCTCACTTTTTGAACGAGGATTGTCCTCGACGAATCCGATGATCTCGTGTCCTGGGACACACCCCATCATAGTTTTCTTCGGCAGCATCACGATGACGGAGAGACATTCTCGTGCGATATCATCAAGCGAGTATAATGTTTGCGATCAGCGAATACCTTAATTGACGAAGAGTCTAATTTGTACTCTGGAGAGACGTGACTGCTATCCCGTTGACCGCGGATTCGTTATTGAACTTAGTATCATTGTCATCATTACATATGTATTCTGATGTTATTAGATTTTTTGTAAGTGGACGCGTTAAGGATCTATAAAGAACTTTGGTTTTTTAAATTGTATCATACATTTTTTTAATGCACTAATCGATGCAGCTTGTCATTCCCTATACGAAAGTATTAGCCTATTTGTATCGAAAAGCTATTAGTTCACCAGGTATTTTAACCTCAGGTTGTTAAATTTAATGCGTGTGTATATCGCTTACATTGCTTTATCAGAAGAATATTTAAAACAGATAAAAATGTTGCTTGAAATTTTTGCATATGCTTGAGAACGTATAAAATAGTGATCAACACAATTAAATGCTATTTTGTAAATTAGTGGTAAAATTTGTCAGTTATTTGATAATTCAGAAAGATATGCAAATACTACTTAAGAAGCAATTAGGACATCATCAACGTGGACAACATAAAAATAGCTTCTGTATGTAAGAATTATAATAATCAGTTAAAATCTTAAATGGTTCCATGATTCTTATAATTATATTAAGGTTATAGTCTAATTATTACTACTAATTTGAAAAATATCTTAACTGTGATTTTGTCAAATTTAGTGTATGAAAGATAGGAAGAACATAAATAAAAAGTATTGCTTTATATTTTTCCCTATAAGGTTCAAAATATAAATCATAGAAACATACTTTTAATAAAAATATGCTTTTAAAATTATTGATTAAAATTATTAGTATTTTCTGTGTATTCAAGCAGATGAACTTTTCAAATAATTTTTGTTAAGTGCGAGAAAAACTATTTTTGCAATTTAATAATTATAAATAAATTTTCAATCTCAAACTCCACCTTTTGCTGTTAATATATAGGTTTTTATATGCAATGTATTTAGAAATTAATGCTATATGTAATGAATCATACATGAGTTTCTGCAGTTAAAGTGAAAGATTAGTTGTTTTATTTGAACAGTTTTATTCGAATATAATATATTTTTTTTACTTCAGCTTCAAAACCAAGAAAGGAGTTGGTTTACAATACTTTTTGCAATGTTATAAATATTTCATCCATTCATTCTCTTCGTTCATTCTTTCCTTCTTCTACAAATTATTTCATATTATTGTCTTACTGTTATTTGTTTCATTTCTCTATGTTTCCACATCTTATCTGCGCTATTAACTTTAGCCTTTTGCTCCTAACTTCTTTACTCTGGTGCTCCAGTATCACTAACATCCTAAATATATTTGTATTTTTTGTTAGTACAGTAAAACCTTGGTAATCCTAATCTTAAGGGAAGAGTTTAAATCTTCTATGAAGGTTTCCATTTACCAAAATTTTGATAGAAGCATATTGCCTTTTGCAATGAAGAAGAGAATGACATTGGTGATTTTCCCTGCTCTCTTGCCTCCTTTTAAAAAAGTATGCAGTTTTGCGCTTGAGTTTGATAAAATTTCAGTTTTTATTACTAAAAAAGGAAAACTTCTATGATGTAGTATTCGTCCATAAAGAGTGTAAGGGGATATAACTTCATAATTTTTAAATGTCTTGGTTTCAACTTTGTTTGGTAAAATGATTCTTTAGAAGGACCAGTGCGTTCAATGTTTTAATACTCAATCGGCTGCAAATTTTTGTAATAGTGTTTCCTGAAACAGAAAAACTCTTTTACAAGATATTGATGTTGATCTATATAGTCAATAAAGCATTGCATAAAATATCCATATTTATACTTCTCTTCTCTTCATTTCCTACAACACTTTAAAACTCTTTATCTACATCAGATCTTCCACATTTGATTTGTTTTAATTCATTTTAATTTTTGGTGCTGTTTTGTAAGTTTTCATATTCTTTTATTTCACTCTCTGATTCTGATTCACAATTATCAATTTGATCTTCATTTCTTTCTTTCTCAATGAACAATCTTTTAAATAGCTGTTTTGCACAATTTTTCATTACATATTTGGATTAATAGCTCAAAATTCATTTGTATCGGGATATAAAAATACAAAAAATGATAAAATGTTTTTATTTCTCCATTTCTCAATTTCACTTTTTACTACTTCTAATAAATTTAGTGGTAGTTTAGTATTTATGCACTTTAATTTATAGAAAACATAGAATTGTCCCTTCTGTAGTCATTAAATTACCACTTTCTTTACTTAGTTCCTGAACTGTTAACACTGTTGGCTCTAGGACCATTAATATATGATTCTACACACAATATAATTACAGTTAATATAATAAGAACAGTAACGTAATTTTTGGCAAAACATTCCAAACGAAGATCGATTAATTCTTTATTTATACAATCAATTAATTTCAAAAATCTATTTATAGTTGATATAAGTGTAATCCAACGAGTTCTTACATTTAAAATTAGTCAAGTTCTTTTTTTCCTTTTTGTCTTACCTGTTTTCACATATTTTAAAATTTTTGACGGTCGTTGTCCCGTAAACATGACTTCGCTGTGTCATCTGTTGTTGGCTGCCATCACCTTTTTGTGTCCTCAGTTTTTTTATTTTTTTATTTTATTTAATCGATACTTACACGTTAGACAAATGATTCCAATATTCGAAAATGTTCTATTGAAGTGAAACGATTTCTAAATACACTGAAAAGTGGCAGTTTGCAAGTCTAACGTTATAGTAATAGCGAATGGTTCAAAAATGATTATAATATCCGTAACTGTATGGGTCAATCAGAACATAAATAAATAAATTCATATACGCATAAGTGCACAAAATAAATTAGGGTAACACGATAAAGATTCAATAATGATGATGTATTCAATGCAATTTTCTTAAAAAGTGTCATAATTATACTAATAAATATAATAATAATAATAATATACTAAGTGAAAAATGCCGGCAATTGACGATAAGATCTACGCGAAACGTGTGGTTGTTGAAGCATTAACAGGATTTCAGGTCGAACTAATGAATTTTTAAAAAATTTGATGAATTTTCGCATTGCGTTTAATACAGGTTTTATATAGGTATTATATAATACAGGTATAATAATATATAATATTATGTAATACAGGTATTATATAATAATGCATAATTATCAGAACTTTCTTCGTCTATTAAATTTTCGACTTTGTTGTTTAGGACAAGAATCGTTAAGGCGTTCTAATTTTGGAAGAATTTACATATAAGAATTATATTGGGGTTTTTGCCTCAGTTCTTTTGTTTTCGGTTTTCTTCTTGTGTTGTGTTTGTTTTTCTAATACACTGGTGGCAGCCAACGTCTTCGTTCGGCTATTTTCGGCTTTGTTGACTCCGGTGCTATTAGCCAATCGGCAAATTTCGCACAGCCATTGCTGTCCTACAGAACGTCTCTTTATCATAGCGAACAACGGCGGCTGCTAATTGTTTACGCTTCCATGTCCGCCGTTAACTTTTTGTACATTAGCCGTTCAAACAGTTTCGACCTCTGCGTGTTCAAAAGAACCACGGAAGCATGCAGGGGTATAAATCGACGAGCCGCGTTCAGCTTACATCATTGTTAAACTACTCAGCCTTTTGGCAAATTACTCGGTTTTTGCAAATTCGTTGGTAATTTACTTAAGAAGATTTAAGTGCGTGTTCATCCTTTTGTAGTCTATAATACCTTAATTTTGAACCGTAAGTCTTGCTCGATTCACCGTTATTTCTAATTTCATAATTTTGTTGATATTGCCCGGTAACGAGTACGATTTTTTCCCGTTTATAATATTTTTTGCTGTAAAAAGTCGGCACTCGCTGAAGTTATCGGAATACATAGAAACTAGAAGCTTTCTTGCTAATTGTGAAAATTTTGAAAGTTATTACTTCGTCACGACTGCTACCAATTTACGTGGTCAATATTATGTCCAATTCCTGATTTATCTCCAGCTCGGTAAGTGATGTATCTTCAGTATTTTGTGTTGAGTGTTGAGTAACAAAATCTAAAGCTGTTTCTCTTAAATCTGTTTCATTTTGCGAAGAAACTGCTGTATCATGTAGCATCTTATTTATTTCTTCCCGTATTTCATATCGACATACAGTTACTCATATTATTATACTATCTTTATAATTATTTCTATCTTTAAAATTATAGGTATCTAAAATTATAAGTATTAAAAATTTATAATTATTGCTGTGTGTAAAAGGGAATTTAGATATTATACACTAGACTTCTATATAAAGTGAATTCCTATTACGTGCCAAATAGCAATACACAGGATTTAGGAATTAAATTTGCTTTATCTCAACATTAGATTGTTTTCTTTATCATCACCGGCTACTTATGTGTTTTCTTAAGTACATACCGGTTATTTTGTTGGTGGCGCGGTCACTATTAATATCGTATTTGATAAAAAGGAAGAGTAAAAGTTGGCTCACCAATAATCATTTTATGAAAAATTACAATATTAATATTTTATCGCATGTCCGTTTTGTTTAACGATCTCATGTAACAATTTGGACATATTAAAAATAATTTTTTGTAGATATTCTAAAGAACGAGTTGCCCATTTTTCTTTTAGTCTCGTTTGCAATTCAAATTTTGAATTTATTGGAAATTCTCTAGCTTCTCCTCTGGTCTAATCGAACCCACAGATTCTCTATGGGATTTAAGTCCAGAGATTACAGAGGTGGATGTAAAACTTTAGGACAATTGTGTAACAAATATTCCTGTACTATTCTCGCTTTATGTTTTGTATCGTTGTCCTGATAAAATTTGAAAGTACTTTGTATTCTCATATTGTTTGTACTTTTCAGCAGATTGTTTTTTAGAAGGTCTAAATATTTATTCTTATCTAATATATGTTAGATAAAAACCAGTTCAGCCACACCGACGTTCGAAATCCGTCCCCATATATAGCTTTCTTCTTGCTACACGACAACTTAAGCTATCGCATCTGATTATTTCGCGTGCTGTTTCAGCATTGACTTTTTTCCTAGTTCCATGACAAATATCTGAGGCCAATTATGTCTCGCTACAATGTGAATTTTCTTTAACTCTCCATATTATTCTTCTTACCACCTCTTCATTAAAAATTCGATTTGTTTCTTTCTGTTTCTTAACTTCAATACGGTTTTCTTCTTTATATCTCTTACCTCTTTGTGATGGCTTTAATTGTGCAATTTCATGATAACTTTTACTTTTTTCTCTATGAAAAATAACAAGTTGTCTATTATCAAAACTGCTATTCTGTCCTTTTCGTAGCATGTCAGATTTTAAACATTAGCACTTTGAAATATAGCTTTGTACTGAGATAGAATTATATTGTAGCAGTTTGTATATAAAACAAATCTATTTTGTACTTTACCTTTTTCCTGAGGTGTACTAGATTACACAACATATCATACAAACATTAATGCAACATGAAAATATGACAACTTTTATTGTTTAAAAAGTAATATATAATTAAATGTTATTGTTAGATTGGAGTAGTTTATATATTTTTAATCTACAATAGTTTATCCTTTTGTAAAATAAACAGTATAATATTTAAATCATTCCTGCTTACACAAAGCAATAATTAAAAAATAGTATGATGTCCATTATTAATGTGCGTAACTGTATAAAAGCTAAAGCTGTTTCTCTTAAATTTGTTTTATTTTGCGAAGAAGCCGCTGTATCATGTAGTATCTTATTTACTTTCTTTCGTATTTCATATTGACATATTTCTATTTTTATTTCGAGATTCTTACAGTAAAATATAAATACAGGATTTTTTGCATAATCGATCGAAAATCTGTATGTATGTGTATGTGTATGATTGCATATAATAAATACGGTTCGTCATTTTGGTGGACTCAGAAAAATACAGCGCGAGTGAAAGAGAAAAATGTTCGGGAATGAGCTTGATGAAAAGAAACATGCCGGTTAAGCAATGTTTCCAACAACGGAACTTGTTTATTTCCAAGTTTTATTGAATAAAACTTTGACCAATGTAATTATGAAGTTTTTCTGATTAAAACAAGACCAAACACAATTTAATTAAAGAGCATATTTCCTTATTTAATGATATAAACGTACTTACATAATGATATAATGGTAATAATTAGAAAATTAGAAATTTAAAGATTGTTATCATTTTGAAAAAAATGTTACGAACATGTTAGTTTTTGTGTTACAAAATATACAAATTAATCCGAGTACTCGATTTAATTACCTGATTAATTTTATTTACTATTATCGTATTTAGTAAATTAATTTAACAATAACAAAGTGTGTAACCGATGAATGTGTGAATTTTTCTTTTGTCAAAGGAACTCCATTCATCGAGGGATTTTGTAACTGATTTTTTATTTTAGTTTTATTTATTGTTATTGCTGGACGCTGGTTGTTTCTGGTAAACGAGGTAGGCATAATAAAGCTTCAACTATCAACTAATTTTTTTTTACATTGGCAAATATTTGTTTTTGTTTTATATTTTTCATTTTAAAAATGTTACTGCAAAAAGCCACGAGTTCTTGATCTTTCTCTAATGTTTCTGTGATTCTCAATATTTATTCGCATTATCCTACAAACTTTCTTCCAAAGTTTTCAAATATTTCATCTTATTCAAAACCCCATCGATTGATATGAGATTTCCAATGTTATTCGCTTGCTACGCAATCCAATGCCATTGCCGATCTATCACCATATTTTACCGTGGGACATAAATTCTTTGGATTTAATTCTGTATTTTATTCCTCTATACAGATTTACGAACGTAACTTTCAAAAATGTCGAATTTACTTTCACATGATAATAAATACTGTGGAGAAAAATACCGTATTACAGTGAGGATTATCTTTGTTAATAGATTCATTAGCATATTCTAAATGTAATATTTTATTTTTCTTACTGTTATGCCGCGGCTTCTCAGCAGAGGTAGGTTGAAAGATGTGAAGATTCTTCGTAAGAAATCTATGATATTTCTTAGAGACAGAGTTCCTTCTGTTCAAAGTAGTTCAGCATTTCGAAGACAAATGTTGAGAACTTGGGTTTTCGGATGTGTATTCTTAACAAACTTGGTACGGATGAACGAACGAGTGGATTATCGCATTCACGAATTAACGAACTCCTGGCGACCTCACCAGTGGTAACTTTATATCAACGTTCGCTATCTGTTTTTGGGCAACAGCTGGTAATAGAGTTTATGTTTTGCTAGCCTTGCGGAACGCTACTAACCCCAATGCTTTGGAACTAGGTTAAAAATGCGCCGATACTGTGATATAAGGTGTCACGTAAAATAAAAAAAAGAAATCGAAGATGTAAATAAAAGATAAAAGTAATATAAAAATAAAAAAGAAAATTTATTTCTTAACACTTGGTTTACACTAGCCACAATTTACTTCTGAACTCTAGATGCGACTTCTCAAGACTGAAGGCTCTTACAACTTGACTTTCGGCGGAATCCGATTTTTTTTCTTTGTCATCCCTCAATATCCCCACTATCCACGCGTTTGTTAGGCGTTCTCGAACATTCGGCGAAAGGACCGTTGGAATATTGAGGGTTCATTAGGCACTTAGCTTCGGCGACATACATTGTCGCCGAATACCGCCACATTTTTTATTTCCGTCATCACCCTATCGGTTCCGAATCGCGGCCTAGTCTCTCATGTGGTTGGCGTCCTACTACCATCGTCGTCAGTTGTGGTTCAGATGAGGAATTAAAGTATTATTATTATTATTATTCTCGTACCTCTGAATGTAGCAAATTATTGCTCTTTCTGTTTTTTTTTCGCTAACTTCTTTGATCGTCCAGGATGACCTTCTTTCCTAGAATATAATAAATTGTAAAAATGTTCCTCTCTAGGAGCTTTGTAGTTTCGCTTGTAGATTTTCTTTCCTCGTATCACTGTACTAATAATTCTCTTTTTGTCTTATCAGCTTCCAATTTCTTCTAAAATTTCATCACATGGGCACTCGATCTTCGGGAAATTACAGCGCAAATTCTACGCAGTATTTCTTGCAGACTAGCTGTCTGTAAACTAGGCAACCTTTGTTTACGTTCTCTGATCCACCGAAACGAAATTATTATGAAGATCCTATACAAATTTTCAATACTTTTGCAATTGATGATCTGCTACTAATTGCAATAAATCATTCTATTTTAGATGTGCGTTCCCCACTTTGAATGAAATTTATATACAGGTTATCCTCACATTTATACTCATGCATTATACATGCGGAAATTTCAAAATATTTATTATCCTTGTTGGATTCCAGGATCGTATGGATCGAAGAATTGGACGAAGGTTTTGATACGATCTCACGCGTATCTGAAATATACGCGTACACGTGTAGTTAATGTATCCGCGTTTTCATCCATGTACTTCTCAATACACGGGTACACGTGTATCAAAATACAGGAGGACACGGATCATAATATCTATACATGTAGCTGTACATGTACTGAGATTCACGAATACACGTATCGTACTGTATAGTTTCACATGTATTAACCCGTACTTCATATTTTATTTTATAATTAAAATGTTTAAATGTGTAAATTGTTTATGAGACTTCATTTTTTGGTTTGCAGGTGAAAATAAGAAACATTATGGTTTCAGCTAATAAAGTTTAATTTGTTAATTTTTTGTTTCGAGATAAAAAAGCTAAAATATTAACATTTTGTGCAAGTGAATGGTTTCTTTTTTTGTTACAATATTTTCAGCACATGAAAATATTCGCAAGTTCGGAAATTACTGGGTATTTGTTTGCACTAGCCTTCCACCATTTAACTTAATTTAAATCAAAGCGTTACCGTGGCTCGGTCATAGTAGACGTGTTCGTTGTTATTGACTGTTGGACACCTCGAGATTTTGAAACAGTACGTAATAGACCTTAGTAGTAAATATGTATCTATCATTTTCCTTAACAGGATTACAATGTTCCGTTCACACACACATATCACACACGATATGACAGAATACAATAAAATATATCTTAAATAATTAAATATATACTATATATAATCTAATACATATAAATAAATATATACATATACAACCATGACCCAAATCTATGTATACATACAGCCATACCTCAAACATACATATAATATTTCCTAAACCTCTATCCCTATTACCCCTATTACCCTAAACCTCTATCAATCAAACGTTATCTCTACCCTATCTCTACTTTTATTACCTTCACCTAATCCCAATCTGTGTTTTAATTCTTCGGAGATAAGATATCACTTGAAGATTTCGTTCAAGTAGTTAGTAACAGTAATTGAGTTTGTAAGATATTACATGCTTCTATATTGTTGTGTCAATTACAGTTATGTGAGAACGTTCAGATGCGTGACTGTATATTTCGAAGATAGCTCTGACGAAAATAGACGTTTGAACTGTGTTATTGGAATTGATTTTGATTATTTTGTAAAGAACCTTTGTCGTTTGGTGACAGTATTTTTATTTAATCTCGGCGTATTCTGTTTGTTTAGGATGCATACTAAATCATCGACTTAGTTGTAAATAAATTTTTAATCGAATGATCTATAACTATTTTTTCCGTATAGCTTAGTTTCCATTTCAAGTTGATTCTATAGTCCTCATAATAATAAGTTGTTGCAAGACTCTTAAATTATATTATTAGACACGCTTTAGTTCCGAAAAGCATTTCATATTTAAGATTATTTCGATTTAAACACGCGCACGTATGCTAACAACGCAGAGGTTATGAATTCTAGTAGTTATTTTTATCTCATGCATCTCATCGATCTCGATGATTTTCGAATATGTTGTAGAAATCTATATTACTAACAACTCTTTCCTATTTGTGTAACCACCGTTCGGCATTAGTTTCTGAGATATTGAGAAAAAGTTGTCAGTATTGCTATAAAATTCTGAATTTTGCTTGTAATAGTGCGTCTGTGACAGCGCATGCGCTGGAATATTGGTTAACATTAGACAAAATAGCACCTAATCCAAATCTATATAAATTATGAACGAAATATAATAAATAGGTTTGGATTAACCTCTTAGCTATAAATGCCACTGTAATGTCTTTCGTGTAAATGATCTTTTCGACAATCTATATAGTGACTTTCGCTTATGGCATCTTTTTAAACTGGACGTCACTACAGTGGCTCACCCTGTCTGTAGATATGTGTAAATTATCGCTTGACCGTTATTTGTTTAGTTTCACGTTTTTTTCGCTCAAACCACGTTTCCTACGGTATATAAAATATTGTAAAAAAGTACTTCCGTCAGAGATGTCAACGGGTCATACAGTCTTTTGTTTTGAATACACCAGTTATGAGTGCTGTTACTTTTTATTTTATTATATGTACCATTAGTCGGTAACCTTTTTAACATTCCGCTTCGTATATTTATAATTTTGTAGAATTCTTAACCTCTGAATTCTTGAGTATATCAATACAAAACAGAAAGTAGATGGTTTCGAAGTGGACTCGGGAATTAAAAAGGCGCCGAACAAAAATATAAGCGATAGAAAACGTGTAAGAAAATTGCAAAGAAGGTATTGAGAAGATACTGAGTTCGTCAGAATCTTATGATCCTGATACTCACGTAGAGATGGCGTACAAGGAAATGATCTGGTCGCATAAATATTTGGATCTGCAAATACGTAGATTTAACTCGATTAATTCTGGAATGAAAATACAAATTAGTCGATTAGCTATTCCGTTACGATTACTTTGAACTATTCTTTTTCTGAAGTATTAATATCGTTTATTGTGGAATAAACAAATTGGTATCGTAAATACAAAAGGGAAAATTCTATGTGCTTTTTTTGTAAAACCTCACGAAGGAGAAACAACTCTGAGTGAGATGTATTGCTTTTTTGCAATCAAGCTACTTATGTCGCGAGTGAAAGTGATATTATTTCGAATATTGAACAAAGGCTAAATTTTTGCGTACTGACATTTTCGGACGCATAATGAATAGAGATAGATATCCCTTTTTTTTTTTTTTGCTATGAATGCTTTATTTTAACGATATTACGACAGCTAATTATGACTGGCTAGTAGAAGCAAGAGAATTCTGTAGTAAGTTTCGTTTTTCATTTGAAAATTATTTTAACCCATTTAGTTATGCATAAATGAAGGTTTATCATTACATAAGGCGAGATTATCATTCAAACAGTATATTCCATCCAAACGGAATAATAGATTTGGCATCAAATCTTTTATACCGTATGACTGTAAAAGTGGATATGTATTATATTTTATTGTGTATACAGGAAACAAAAATAAATGAAAAGCCTCTGGAAAATCAGGCGAAATTGTAATTTCATTATTAGAATGATATTTAGGATTAGGAAAATGTCACACTTTGTTGATATTTGGTAATACCAACCTGGTTTTACCAACCTGCACTTATCTCCAAAAAAAAAACCCTATGTGGTAAATTGTCAGAAAGGTATTCCTATCATGAGTGAAAAATTACTTGGAGATAAAATGTGTTTTCGATCTTCGCCAAATATGTTCGCAGTCAAATGGCAAGACAAACGCAAAGTGTATATGCCGTTCACTTGTCCCTCTGCGGATTTTATAAATACAAGAAAAATAAATTGGCGAACGAAAGAGGTTATCCAAAAATCGCCTTGCACAGTAAATTATATTGCAAACATGACTGCGGTAGATAATCTGTCCCTATTCATTATGTCGTAGATATAGCAGTACACAAAATACTTTTTCCACCTACTTTTGTTTGTACAAAAAAAAAAAAAAAAAAGACGACGCGCATTTTAGCTTCAATTAATTAAGGAAATCGTAAAGAAGTATGGAGAGAAAAATAACGATTTTAATAGTCGGCATAAATCTATCGCAGACCAACTTTGCTAGAAGACATTTCTTGTCCTTTTGTAAAACAATAAACGAAAAAAAAAAAAAAAAAAAAAAAAAAAAAAAAAAAAAAAAAAAAAAAAGAAAAAGGAGAAATTATGTTGTGCGTACAAAAAACAATGTAAGGCGAAGGTCACGCTACGAATTTTAAAGTTGTGACGTTGGACTCCGCGTAGTCCCTTGCTTTAAAATATATCATAAAAAATTGTATTGACTTTTTAAAAATGTGTGTTACTAATTACTAAAATATACGCGCCCATATTATCTTACTATGTTTTCTTCAAACTCTTTATTTGAAAATATCTAATTAATTATAATCTGTTCATCTATAATTTTATTCGTATGTAATTTCATAGTTACATACACGTACAGAATTTTGCAATTTTCAATGAGCGATTCTTGTAGAGCTAAACATTTTGCGAGTTAAGCATGAATCTACCAACCGTCCTTTACTAGAACCCACAGTTTCTGAAAAAATCAGCTCGGAAAAAGATGTGAAATTTTCAGCTTTCGAGATGTATTCTGATTTTTACTGTAGCAACTATCGAGTTGCTACCAGTTTATTTCAAAAACTACAGTAAAAACCATAATACGTGATAGAACAGACAGTTTAATGAGAAATATCGAGAAAACCTAGAAAATTATGTTTTGATTTCGACATAAAAGCGAAATAATTTGACAAAACACGTGACAAATTTGTTGAATTTGTTTTAACACAACAGTGTTATGAGCGGAATTCACTGTAGTAGCATCAATAGTTTTTTTACAAATATTTCAAAAACTAAGACCGAGCGGTGATTATGTGTGTAATAAAAATCATGCTCGATGGATAACGAAATCATAAATGATCAAGATCAGTGAAGTGGCTGAGATATCGATAATTATCTGAATTCGTCACAATCCATCTGTTTTTCACTAATAGAATGTTTTAGTTAATGCTTTAACCTTAGGTGATCTTTTCATTTGTTTGAAGTTGATAAGGGAAAAATAACACATGTTTGGTGTTGAGTAGTTCAGTTCAATCAGATGTGCATTAACTGTGACATAAAATCGGTTCTTTGATCGCTGAATGATCTTGTCATATTTTATTAAATATGTACGAAAATTACGTACGGTTAATGTTATGAAAGTTCGATTTTTAAAGTAATAATCTTTACGATTTCAAGAATTGGTAATGATAACGACAATGTAACAGTGATTTGTGAAATTCGATATTTGAACATTTTTTTACTAATTATATAAATGAATTCTGGAAGCAAAAATAGTTGACACGTCTCCTTTTTTAAAATATTAGTAATACAAGTGTTATGAGCAGTTCGAAATGAAAAAAAGTCGAATGTTTCCGACCATGCACCGAATATACCTGAAGATCACGTGACGTCACAAGTCTGCAAGGATGCTACACACGTTTGCTTAACTCGCTATGTAAATCCGATAACCGACGCGTTCACATCAAAATACGATCGTGTATCTACAGTGGGTCACGTAGAAATTCGCGCTTCAGAACAGAATAACTTTTGTAAAACTGGACCAGGTGATTTTGACTTTTTCTGAGGAAATAAAAGGACTTAATGACATCGTGTAGAAAAAATTTCGCATTAATTATAGTTGGTTGGAATCGCGAAGAAAATGGTAAAGTTTACGTTTTATAACTTTTTTATCTGGGCCTGTAATGAAAATTTAAACAACATATTTTTAAGTTATGTCAAATATACACATGCTGAAAATTTAATCGAAATTTGATGCAGGAACAGGCAACAGACACTAAAAAATGGAAAGTCGTGGAAAACTGCGATTTTCATCACTTTCAACCTTTGCAGCTTATAACAACGTTAGCCGATTTTAGTGAAATTGAACAAAGTTAGAAGAACTGACCCTTATTTCTTTCTTGACGATTCTGATCAGTCACATTTTCTTCAAAATTGTTTTTTACATGTCATCTAACCAACTGATCCAGCTAACGTCTCAAAAAAGCTTGAGTCGTTTGCAACAATTTTAAAACAGTTATTCTATATTGAAGTTCGAATATCTTCGTAAGCCACTGCGCATCAGAGAAACAGAGCCGTGACGTCACAAAGATGGTGACTAAGAATCGCGCGTTTCTACGCCGCTTAAATATCAAACGACGTTTTGATTTAATTCTTTTGCTTAATAAGTAAACGTATGTGACGGAAATATTAATTAACAGTCTCTAATACACCGAATTTTTGTTTCCAGTGATTTTTCTAATTATAAAAAGATGTTCTAATACCGAATTGACACCCTCCTGTATATATTTTTGAGGATGTTCGTTCGTTCCAGCGGTCCACAATGGCCGATATGAGATATACCAAAGAGATATCTATCTCTTAACCTAATTCGCCGTGGTCGTAAGTATTACGTATTTTTTTGAAATATTCTTCTGTATTTTATCTTTCGTAAATGGAAACCGATATATTTGACTTATATGTGGGGGGTAACGTTATAAGCCGGGGCGTGTAATGAATCTTTCTGCGAGTTGTCCATCGTTGTTGTATACCAGATGATATTGGTTGAAGCGAATGTATTGCAAAGATTAACAAGTGATATCGGTGAGTGAATAATTGAGATGTCGGTGACGAGTTTAGGTTCGATTACGAACTCAATTTACGTGTTCACTGAGCTAGTCGAACTTATCGGATTGAGAATCAGTCCAAGTATAACTGTCCTTAATATACTCCTCTCCGTATCTCTCTGTATCCCTCAGGTCAATCTCTCTTTTTAAGAAGAGTTATTATTATCATTATTATAATTTATTTTAATCCGTTTCTTTTGGTTGTGGATGAACTTTCGATTTACATTTCTTACATTTATTTGCTCACTATGTATCTACCTCCCCTCTTCTCTACTCTATTCTATTGCACTCCTTAGCTTATTCTTGTCTCTAACAGCAAAACTAATGACTACACTATTGCAACTTATAACTACACATTATTGCCACTTTGGTCTTTTGCATCCTTGCTGTGCCACCTTCCTTCAGTTCGTTCCTTCAGTTCGTTCTTCAGTTCGTTATTATTTAGATTGTGATTCAGATTATTACTCATTGTTCATTATTCAGATAATTCCTTAGTTCTGTGTGATTAGTTCCTCAGTGCTTGATTGATTCCTGGGCTCTTGGTGATCAGTTACCCAACTTTTGGCAAGTAACTTCTTGGTTTATAGCGGTTAGATTTCAATTCCGCAATTCCTAACATTTCATTAATTTTAAATTCTAATTCTTTAGTTCTTTAGTTCCTTAGCTCTTCGTTCCTAAGTTCTTCGATTCTTTAGTTCTTTAATTCCTTAGTTCTTAGTTCCTAAGTTCCTCAATTCTTTAGTTCTCTAGTTTTAATTCTTTGTTTCATTTAGTTCTTAGTTTTTGTCAGTTTTTGTTAATCGACGTGCTAGTATTTGTCAATTTGTAAAGCGTCAAACATCACTTAAATTCGAATCATCTTGTAATTACTAAAGTGTATCGCGAAAGATTGTAAATTCTATTATTCTAAGCAATTCTGTTAATAACCAACCAAGATCAGAATAAACTCTTGATTTGTTAGATTAAACGAGCACTCATTTTCGTCAATTTTAATCCTCTCCCGTGCCA
The DNA here is from genome assembly GCA_905333015.3 of Bombus campestris. Taxonomy (NCBI): domain Eukaryota; kingdom Metazoa; phylum Arthropoda; class Insecta; order Hymenoptera; family Apidae; genus Bombus; species Bombus campestris. The sequence continues at coordinate 1,571,869 of HG995148.1, read as the reverse complement.
GTACTCCTGCGCGTAGCGGGTTAGCAGAAACGTGGAGTTTAGTTGGCAATCGCGTTGAACATCGGTCGACGCTACTCATCGATATTTAATTGTCGATAAAGTTATAACGACAACGAAAATTCTAATTGAAACAATCCTTAGATTGTTTCTGGTGGCAGCAGCTATTATTTGCCCGAATTTAAAATTAACGGTAAAAGTAACCCGAACAATAACATATAAAAACGTAACAGGGTAAATATTTTTGGTCGTCTTGTATTGCCCTTGCCCTTCTCTTCTCTATTATCGCTTTCAATTCTGCCAGTCCATCTTCAGTTTCATTTAGTATTTCTTCCATGTTCTTTGCTCCTCATGTTACCTCGCATTCCTCTAATATATGTTTCAAGTCTTCCTCTCCTTTTTTGTATAATCTGCATCCTCTTTCTCCCTTTAAGGAGAGTTATTTAATCACTTTATACTTCTGAGTTAAATCAATTATGATTGTCCGAGATTTGTCACGGGAGAGACGTGTACCTAACTCATAAGCAGCTATTTCTCAGTTTTATTGCTAAGTATGGCTATAATAAAAGCCTGGACTAAAGTATTGGGGACCTTCCCAAACATTCCGAAAGAAAGGTGTCCTTTCATCTCCGACACGGTGATCCTGACAATCACACATCCTCGGGTGTATTTAAAATTTTGTATTTCCTCAACATTAGGCTCGATGCAAGTGATATTAATTACCATTTAACTAAATATTCCAATAAGCCAAAGGTCCAGTTTGATAACAAAGATTTGGACAGGATGTCTTAATACCAAATAAAAGAAAACAAAATTTCAGTAACATAGTGATGAATATCAGCGTTTAAAGTGCTAGCTGTATCCTGTGGATCACAAGTCCGATCGTAATGACATGATGGACCATTCTTGATTTCGTTTCCAAATGAATCTCGTTTTTCTAGATCACACGACCACGCAGAGCTTCGTTACACGGTCTCACTGAGCTTTTACTCTTTTGCCCCCAAGTGCATGTGGACACACATGACCTTACTATGCTAGTCCAAGAAGTGCATGTGAACACGTCCCACGACCTCACTAGGCCTGGTTACTCCTTTTACTCACAGACGTATCTGAACTCCGCCAATCGTGCTAACGATCTTCCGAGATCAGGGTACTCATATCGTCATTTTCACTATCCTGTCCACCATTACAGACATTCAATTCAAAAGGAATATAACTATCTGGTATTTTTCTTAATCAATCATGACTGTATTTGTATGATCATTTACCATCTAATGGTTTTAAAGTATACCTATCTCCCTCCAGAACTTTTGCTATTACAAGTGGATCCTTGAATTTTGAATCTAATTCAGTTTGATTCCTTTCCTCATTTTTGCGTAGTGCAAAGTTGGCAAGGTTGAATCTAATCACTTTAACTTCTGTTTTGTCAAATCTATCTTTATCGTACTTAGCAGGCATATAGTTTCCTTTTTTCTCTGCTCAGTTATTTATCTGTTATGTAGCATATCATGAATTGTTGCGTCGCTCACTCCTCTTCTTTTTCTAAATCCGAATTGGCTTTCTTCCAGTTTAGTTTCTATTTTTGCCTTTTGTCGTTCGTTCAGTATTCCCGCATGGATCTTGTATGCTGTGTCCATTACTCTGTTACTTTTCGTTACTCTCTTGTCCCCCTTCTTGTATATCAGACATTTTATTTATTTATTTATTTAGTCCATTATCTTTCGGCTTTGGACGACCTCCGGTTTTACATCTCTAATATTTACATATATACTACAATTACATACATTACATATATACCAATTTCTCTTATTTTAACTATTGCACCTTGTTCTAACTTATAACTAACATTAACTGCACCTTCCGTCTTTGGCTCATTTCTTTGGTCTGTTCCCTTTCTGTCATTCCTCCCCTTCTTCCCTTACTCTTCTCCTCTCTATTATTGCTTTAAGTTCTGCCAACCCTTCTCCAGTCTCGCTTAGTGTTTCTATCATGTTCCTTACTCCTCCTGTTATCTCGCATTCCTCTAATATGTGTTTTAAGTCCTCCTCTCCTTTACTGCATAATCTGCATCCTCTTTCTTCCTCCTCTTTCCAGTGTTCCCTAGCTCTGGTTTCGTTACCGCATCTAAATCTGGCTAGCATACTTCTGTCTTTTCCTTTCATTTTTCCTTCTAGATACTTTGGTAGGTCTTCTTTTGCTATGATTTTGTAGCATTTGTTGTACCTTGATTCCATTATTCTTCTCTCCCTTTCTTCTGTTTCCCTCCTCCGTATATCAGACATATTATTCCTTTTTTCCAATCTTCTGGTATCCCCTCCCCATTCCACATTTTCCGCCTGCTGCCTTATATTGGGGATATCTATTTCGTTTTCTTCTATATTTTCGGGTAGCAGTAACCCGTAGGGTCTTGCTGTTTTGCCTATTAGTAATTCTAACAAACTCAGTTTAGTCACACGATTGACGGTGCAATTCAGAGCCGGTAATATTTCGCCAATCACGTCTTGCTATGGCCGTCCGGTCGTTTCTATTGTTGTAAACATACTTTTTAATATGCCCCTAATACCGGTTGCTATTAAGTGGAATTTAATGTGTTTACTTTCAGACAGAATTCTTGGAATTCTTTACCCGTAAATCACCTTGCTTGATTCGCTATTATACGACAAGGACTGCCGAACAAAAATATAACAGATTTAAGCGCTTTAACGGTGCTAAGAGAATCTATCTTATGAGTATGATACGAGTAAAGTATACAAATTTAGTGAAAGCATCAATCAAAACAATAACGTATTCTTTCAGATCGCTCTTACCACTCAACTTTCCTCTTATGTCTATGTGAACTGTATGCCAAGGTATGCTGGTCTTAGGTATGGGATGTAATTCAGCTTGTATTCTCCCTGGATTCGTCTCAGAAATGTGACAAGCATGGCAGTTCTCTACGAATTTACGAACATATTTCGCTATTCCTTCGAACCAGTAATACTCGTACAGTTTCTCGTGTGTTTTTCCCAACCTAAGTGCATAATTGACTGATGTACAGTGACCAGCAAAAGTGTTTTTTTTTTTTAATAACGTTTATTAGACCAAGATTCTTTTTTAATACATTTGAGTATTCGCAATAAACTATGAATTTTAATAAGATGGATTAGGCAAAAGTACCGATACGCGACGGTACGACGCAGCCATACTATATTATGTGTCGGAGTTTTACATTTTTTGTGTTTTAATGTATTCTTTGGATTTAAGCTGCTGGGGAGCGGAGCTTTTATGTGATCTTGTTTTTAATTCTTATTTCTGTCCTGAAAACTTGGCCGCAAAACAGGACATTTTGACGAGCAAAAGTGTAAACACACTCCGCTGATTTTATGTAAAAGGCGATAATACGACTAATCTTTCAAGTAACCGATAAAGATTAGGTAACAGTAACTACAAGCTGTATCTGATTAACGAAATGTAATACATTATTTTTATTAACATTAATAATGTACAGAATATTTTATAATAATTGTGTTTTGAAACAATGTTTACAGTTTTGCACATTACATAATTTCTCGATACATAATATCGAAGTTGAAAGTTTGCAAATAGGTCCACTATCTGTAAACCCTGTCATTTAAATTCATTTTATTACTGGACGCATTCAAAGAATTACAGTCGATAACAGTAAGAAATTCTCGTCCATGTAATTGTGGCAAAAATGTTTGACCGCGTTTACAACTGTTAACGTTTCTAATTCATATGAGTGATACCTGCATTCCGCAGGGCTAGTCCTTTTGCTGTGATACTCCATGACCCCGTTTTTACCTTCAACTTTATGCATTAAAATGGCCCCATATCCCTGAGAACTAGCATCGGTATGTAGTTCTATGAGACTAATTAGAGTCAAACATCATTAGTACCGGCGCATCAGTCAGAAAGGTAATTATTTTTTGTCTTATGTTTTCGCGCTTATCTGTCCAGGTTATTTTTTTGATCAACTAACGTAAGCGTATAGTACAGGGGTTGCATCACTTGTGAGAATTTAGGAACGAATTTTCGAAAGTAAGAGAATAAACCTAGAACTGTGTGGCGGTCGTAGGGGCAGGTAAAGAATTCAAAGCTCGTATTTCACCGAGGTTAGGGCGAACTTCACCGTTATGGATTAAGTATATAAGGTAAAGTACTGAAGTTTTTTGAAAAGATCGTTTAAGGAAATTAAAAGAAATTCCGGCGTTTACGAGAGTGTACAATGTGTAATCTTTCTAAAGCTTGGTCTATGAAATCGGCAATAATGAGAACGTCATCCAGATAAACGACAACGTACGAATAAGCAAGATCGTCTAAGTCCTTGAGAATGGCCCTCTGAAATACGGATGGTGCATTTTTTAACCCAAACGGCATAGTTATATACTCGTATTGCCCTTCGTGGGTAACAAATGCTGTATACTCCGTAGAGTTAGGGTTTTTTTTTTTATTTAATATTTTCCATTTATAATTTGTGCAATTTGGATATTTGGTAGAATTTTTTAGCTGTATAATTATCATGTAGGTGTCTACCCCCAACGGGGTACCATCTTCGTGTTTGCTAGGTTATATCCTTTATGAGATATGTTGGGCGTTTCCTTTTTAGTCATCTTTCTATGCTTTCTTTTTATTTAATATTTCACATTTACAATTTGTCCAATTTGGACATTTGGTAGAATTGTTTAGCTGTATAATTATCATGTAGGTGGCTACCCCCAACGGGGTACCATCTTCGTGTTTGCTAGGTTATATCCTTTATGAGATATGTTGGGCGTTTCCTTTTGAGTCATATTTTTATGCTTTCTTTTTATTTAATATTTCACATTTACAATTTGTCCAATTTGGACATTTGGTAGAATTTTTAGCTGTATAATTATCATGTAGGTGGCTACCCCCAGCTGGGTACCATCTTCGTGTTTGCTTAGGTGTTTCCATGAGATCCTGATACGATTGGATCCACTCCTTTCCTTTACCTTTTTTTTTTTGCGCGTGCGAGGAGGGGAAAATGCTGTTATGCATACCTGGTGGCCCGCGCCTCCTCTTCCAAACCTTAATTGGGTAGAGAATCCGTCGGAACCGCGTCTTAGCATTACTTCGACGAACCTCTGTACTACACCCTGACCGTTCATCCATTTCTAAGTCAAAACTGTTCTTCTTCTTCTGCTATTGTTGGGACTATCGGCTCTTCTTCTTCTCCTTAGCCTTTCTTCTAATTTCTCCTTCGCTTGCCTGTCCCTCATTATAGTCCCACAGTAGGCCTTGAATTGTTCCCAGATACGGTCGTCGGCCGTGACTATCCTTACGATATTATGCACTGATAGCCTCTGACCCACCATATTTTCCAGTGTGGTGCTCTGAAATACCCATCTTGGACAATGCAAAAGTGCATGCTCGGCATCATCTGGGCTTGCCTCGCAATCCCAGCATTTGTCATCGCCAGCTTTATTTATCCTAAGGCGGTATTGATTAAAGATACCATGCCCCGTAAGCATCTGCATGGTATAGTGATCAATACCCCTATTTTTTCTCCAGAAGGTGGTTCCATCTGCGATCAGCCTCCTGGTCCAGTTCGCTGGGCTGTATTGTGACCAGTCGCCCTTCCACTCCTCCAACGCTTTCTCCTCTAAACTGGCTAACCGAGCGGATCGCACCTCCTGTTCTTCAGGATCAAATCTGGCCAATTTCTTCTCCTCGAAGATCTTCCACCTCCAACGCGCTCTAATGTGAATTGGCATTGTCCCCGTAAACACGCATAGGGCCGCGTGCGACACGGTCCTATACGCCGTCGAGATGCCAATCAGCGCGCTTCCCTGGGTCTTGCGAAGCTCTTTAGTCGCCTTGATCGTATTCAGCACATTCCTCAACACCGGTGAGACATAAAGCACGACCGACTCCCATACTTGATAATATAGTCTCCTACAGGCATAAGAGGGGCCGTTCACGTTTGGCAGGAGCCCTCTGATAGCCCCAACAACCGCGTCAGCTCTGGCACAGACTGTCTCGATGTGCCTCCCAAAGTTTCTTCTGTTGTCCAGCACGACACCCAGGTATTTCACTGTGTCGCGTATGGACAACGTCGTTCCCGCGAGTGTTATATCTAAGTTTTTTGGGGACTCTCATCCCCGTCAGTATTATGATTTCGGTCTTCTCTCTTGCTATCTGGAGGCCCGTGCTCCTGCACCAATTTGTAATCGTCGTCATGTGGAGGTTTAGCATCCGCTCCACGTTCTCCGTCTTCTTCAGACCCAACATGATAATAAGGTAGTCAGCAAATGCGGTAGATCTAGTATAAGTATAGTAAAGTATTGCCTCAGGTCTTCTACGGACTTTCATCATCTTAGGTCCACTGCTAGCTTTAATTGAAGGCGGTCTAATGTTCCCGCTATCGGCCCCCATCTTTCTTTTGTCAATCCTTATTTCTCTCCTATTCCTCTTGGTTATCCATTCCTCAGATTCGTAGGATTCACATTCTATGGTGTCGGATCTCATTGGCCTTGACCCACATACCTCCGTGTAAGAATTACCATCTCCGCTCTTCTTCTTCTTCAGGTGTTTCCCCTTATCTAAAGGTGAGATCTTCTTCCTTTTCGGCCTGCTATCATCACCTCTTTCCATCTCCACCCTTGTTGGAGAGGTTTGTGTAGAGGCTTCTATCACCTCAGGTCTCGTTTCCTTTACCTTACTTCCTTTACCGGTCCGTCTATAGCTCATCTGGCAAAGTCTTTTCCAGGCCAAATCGACTTTCCCATCTGCAGCTTTGGCAAGGTCTCTGATCTTTGGATCTTTTTTCGAGATAAGGTGTAATCGCCTTCTACCTCTTTGATGTCCAGGAAGGTCTCCTGGATAAGGTCCACCATATATTTGAAATCCGACACTTTGCCCACTATTTCCTCACCTTCGCTCAGAAGCATACTCCTAGCACTCTTTCGAGTTTCGCGTTCTGCTTTCTCATTTCTGGGTCTTCTTCTTTTTCCCGAATTCGGCACATCGCTACCATTGTCATCCATCGAAGTTACATCACTGAATCTCCCTCCTGCTTCGTCACCTCTCGATACCTTGAACCCCAGCTCAATCGGGCTTCTGGCCAGTCTTGGCCTAGATGTGAACGCCCCCCCCCCACCCGTCTCATTCCTATCGATGTAATCCGAGCTATCCTCGCCTTGCGATGTAACTTTATCCATGGCTCCTGACATCTCGCTGCTCATAGATTCCGCATCTCCACCCTTTATCACTGGACCCCCGTCTTCATCGATAGACTCGAAGGCGCCGTCCTCGGAATCATCGAGCTGTATTTGCCTTATCACCTTATCCCTCACCCTCTTTGATGAGTTATTAGATTTTTGGTCCCCGGTATTATTTAACGAACGGGGGTGGCCCTGGGATCGACCTTCCCCTCGTCGCTCGTTCAGTCGCAAGATGAATGTCGGGTCGGGCCTGGGACGCTACCCGAATCACCGACAGGGCTTGGGGGCTCCGAAACCCCCTGCGCCGTTATATTTGTCCTTTTAAATGACCTATTCATAGTTTTTAAAATTATATTAATTCGTTAAATCCGTGGTCATATCCATAGGCCACCATTCCTGACCAAAACCATCCCAAATTGTCCAATCATATCCAATAAGTTCGCCAATTCGTCAACAAAGCCGCCCGAATTATATACAGCCAATATTTTTATATATATGTATAAGTATACATGCATACCCACATACACATACATGTATATATATATATATATGCGTATGTTTCTACGAGGTTTTGTTCTGTGCACCTCTACACTCCGTTTGCTCATCGCCGAACAGAGTATAACTGGATTCAGACGTCCTTAACGATCAATTGTTCTGCATTCCTCGATGGATACACGCACTCTTGTGGGTAAAGTCATTCCCGCTACAATTGACTGCGCATCTTCTTTGCCGTGATGTAGATGGCGATCCAATCTTTTCAGTGCCTTAAATTCTCAAGTGTCCTATAGCATAGGTCCGTTTTTTTCAGGTTCACGGATGAATCTCAATAGTACAAGGTGTCAACTTCATTATAGCTTTCAAATTAGCGTCGTCCAGGCTCGCACGAAGTTCTTCTTCGTCACGTGCTTTGCCTGTGTTTATGGCAAACTTTGTACAGCTTTGTTGCGTTGGGTTTTCTTTTCGTGGCGTTGCATCGATATGCTTTGGCTAGTTCGCTCAATATTGCGTTTAAAGCCGAAAAGGTGTTTCGCCTAGGGAAGGTTTTCCACGTTCTTTGTAATTGAACACTTTGTAAAATTACCACTGTTCTACGGTTTTTCCACAGTATCAGAATTAGGTCATTCGATATTGACGGTCCGGTCAGTTTTTTTAAGTTCTAGAGCTGGGGCGGTTTCCAGTCTCCTATTTCTTCACCCTCGAGTGTCATGCGCATTCTCGTGCTGCCCAATGTGGCGGCACTCGACAACGAATACTTCTGAACGACGGTAGCGCAGTGGTTAGTGCCTTTGGTTACAAACGTTCGGGACCCGGGATCGAATCCCTACGCCCGTAGTCCCATTTTTCTCCCACGCATCTAAATTAAAAGAAATACAGCAGTACCCCAGCAGCAGCGACCTGTTCACAGATCAATGGCCTATTCACCTCACCAAATTTTTTGTTTTATTTATTAAAATTTACAATCAATTCTCGCATTGAGAATTTTCAGTGATTTTTTTCTGGCGTGGCGCTGTGACATGGCTAAATTATTTGTAATAAGTTAACTTATTATAAATATGCATAATTTAGAATAAAAACTAGTTGAATCTGGAGCTTAGGTCTAACGGGTAGTGTCTCTTCAGCCTGCGGATTTGCTCCGACGTATCGAGTAATCTAGTAATTAGGGGTTTCGATGTTTGTTGACTCTTTTACTATATTTGCGGCTATATTTTGCTTTTTTCTCTTTAATGGTACGTATCTTGAGGTCGCAATGTATTACTTCGTTGGTGACATACCAGGGTGCATTCAATATGGATCTTAGCGTTTTCGATTGGAAGGGTTGAAGTATTTCGATGTTGGAGTTGCTTGCTGTTCCCCATAGTTGGATTCCATAGGTCCAGACAGGTTTTATTACGGTCTTATAGAGGGTAATTTTGTTCTGTGTGCTTATGTTGAATCGTCGGCCAGTGAGCCAATAAAGTTTTTTAAGTTTGTCCTTGAGTTGCTTCGTTTTGTCTGTGATATGATTTTTTCAAGTTAATCTCCTGTCCAGGGTCATGCCCAGGTACCTGACTGTGTCCTTGCTAGGAATTGTTGTATTGTTAATGGTGACCTGGGGGCAGGTTTGTTTTCGGAGCGTGAAGGTTACATGTGTGGATTTCTTTTTCATTAATTTTGAATCCCCATTTATGAAACCACTTTTCCATAGAGTCGAGACATCGCTGGAGAGTAGACGAAGCAATTGTCGGGTCAGCGTTGCAAGCTAATAGCGCTGTGTCGTCAGCAAATGTTGCTATTGTTATCTCTGTTGATACAGGAAAATCGGCAGTGTAGATGGAGAACAGCAGGGGTCCGAGGACACTGCCTTGGGGTATACCAGCTTCCATTGGGAATGTTGTGGTAGTGGTGTCTAAGTATTTAACTATGAATAGTCTATTGGTTAGGTAGGTGTGAAAAAAAATTGACCAGTTTTTTGATTACTTCACTTTTCAATTCCTCATACGCGTTTTAGTTAATGAAATCTTCCCCGTACCTCCACTAGAGCCGCAAGAAATATTGCTGTGGTTCGCCCAGTCGTTAAGTCAATTCGAATCAACGCGGATCACAAGCGATAAAGCGAAATTTAATACCCTCGCCGCGAACATCGGCTATCAATTACCGATTGTTAGCGTTTCCCACGATATAGATTTTTAATATACAGATACGGCGTCTATGTGACCCAACACGTTCACCTCTTTCGCTCAGATCACGTCGGGGCCACCAATTTGAGGTGGTAAGGACGTGTTGGGTGATATCAAATTACTCCGGTGTAGAGCTATAACAATGTTTATTTTGGCGTAGATTGTGCGTTGTTTTTAATTGTAATGAATGTGCGTTGAGCTTAAATGGGCATGATACAGAAGTGATACAAACATACTATGACTATCTATCTAATAGACCAATAGTGTAGCTATCAGCGACTACTGTGAACTGTTATAAGCTATCAACTATGACAGACTAAGATCGACTATTGAGGCGAGCTTTTTCTCGTTTCCCTTTTTATAGGGTGTCGAGGTCCTCGGAAGAGAGAGTTTTCGTCCGAGGTGGGGATAGAAAAACACGTAGGCGATAAAACAGAACAAAAAGGCCTTAGAAAAAAAAATTTATTAAGGCATATGGGTTTTTTACCAAGTCCCAGGATTTATTTTTTTACGACGTTCTGTCCTAGGACGATTAGCGTACGATTTTTTTGACATCTGAATCCACTGAATTTTTATATATGTTTAAAGCTAACTTTTGTCAGTGAACGGCACCTTCAATTTCCTTATTTTCCAAAATTATGGAAAAACCGTACCTACGGTCGAAGATAATCTATTTTTGTATAAGTTCGCATAAAACTTTTTACTTTGCAAAATCCAATCACATTTGCCACCATTCCACTATTTTGTAATTTTATATAAGAAAAAAAAAAATATGAACACAGAGTCAAGATGTTGCTGAAAGGTCTGTACAAAAATCTTCATCCTTCACCGAATACTTGTAGGCAAAGAAAATGTTTATCCTAATCTTCTAGGTCTCGAGAGTTACATATTTATTTAAATCTTACTTTACACGTTAATTTTTAAGAAAACTTTTAATTATTTTCTAAATTTTCAGTAATGAACCATTGCAACGTTCGTGGATGTGAAGCATACTGTGGCGATTCTGTTCATATTTTGTTACACGAACAATGCGGCGCTGTTCAAATCGGAGGAGTGAGTCTTAGATCGTTACGCAACAATATCGATGGTACTTTCGATCTTTCTGAACTGCGATCGAAGCTGCGACATGACAGAAATTTCGAGCCCATTTCTAAGTTGGTAATTGTGGAAAATACAATTAATGGAAAAATTGTTCCCCTAAGCTGGCTTAAGGAATTAGTATCACTGTGCAAAGAACATAATTTGAAGTTGCACATGGACGGAGCCAGGCTATGGAATGCAAGTGTGGGATCAGGAATATCTGGGAAGGAAATTGTTTCCGGCTTCGATTCAATAACATTTTGTCTCAGCAAAGGTCTAGGTATATATTCTTTTACTATTTCTATGTTTAGAACGATATTTTCTATGTGTTCCTTTAACAACAATTCTCTTTTTTTATATATTTCATTTAACATTCTTTAACAATTTGAAAGTTAATTATCATATATATTGATAAGAATACGATTATATTTTTTTAGATATATCTTACCATCATTTTTTTTTTTTTTTTACAAAAATTATCATAACTTAGGGAAGCATATTTATATTATCTTAACAACTATGAACTGATTAGCATCGCAAAAGAGCAAATTTGAGCCATTGGGATTTTCCTCAGTTAATATTATTCAGTTTTAATATTTAATGATGTGCATTTTCTTTGGACGAAGTAAAAACACGTTTATTCATAATCTTAATTTATTCTTAACGTTAATCGAACAAATTTTTACGACCTTACAATATCGTTAGTTTTACACTTCTGTATTTTCTACAATTTGAAGAGAATGTACTTTCTGCCATTTCTTTTTTGGAAGATTTATTTTCCAAAGGATTATATATACGCGAAATATATATATCGGGTTCACATTATGATCAGGGGCGTGTAACGAATCTTCATTTGGATTAGACATTGTTATTACGCAATACAGAAGATATTTACTAGTACAAATATGATCATTACAGAATTTGACAAGTGACTGTGGTAATTAGATACTCGAGATAACAATGACAATGATCTTAGGTTCAATAAAGAATCCGCGGTCAACGGGATAACAAATATACTTTCTTCTAAAGTCTAAGTCAGACTCCTCGTTAAAACGTGAAGTATCCACTGATTGTACAGACGCTTTACTCGCTCACGAGATCACACGAGAATGTTCCTCTCCGCCACAGTGATGCTGCAGAGGAAAACTATGATGGGGTGTGTCTCAGGGTACGAGATCATCGGATTCGTCGAGGACAACCCTCGTTCAGAGAGTGAGGGAAATGGACGTAGCTGTAAATTGGTTAATTTCCATGTTGGTGGTTAGAAAAGGATGCTAGCCGTCATTGAGAGAAAATTGCAAGCGGGAAGCGTCGTTCGTGAATTAAGCAGATTTCCAGTATCTTCCCGTAGTAGGTGATAGATTTAGAGATTGTTAGGATAAAGACTGTTTGTTCGTTTGAAGGACCTTAGTTAACTCAATCCTAAGATTTATAGCGGGTCCTCAGCCTAGCTGAACATGTACTGTGGAGATGCATCGACATGTGGTAATCATCTTGCCTGAAGAATAGGGTCTGAAAACATTGTCCTGTATGAAGCGATATTCAACAGAATTTGCAGATATATATTATAGAGTTGAAATCTTACATGTTCTATCTGGTACGTGATCTGTACTAATTTATTTATTATAACACGATGTAGCCAGAAATAGTTATTTAAGACAGTAATGTGATATATCTAAGCATCTGAGATGGATGATCCATAATTCAACTCACAACTTACGATTATTAATGTGGCAATCTATAACTTATAGTCTACAATATATAACGATCCAAGAATTCATGAGTCCTCGTGCAACTTTGTTTTCAACAATACATACAACACGTCCAACACTATTTTCAATACCCTGTTCGACCTCTTGCTACAACGCTCGTTTCGAGTTTCGTTATAGCACTCGTCACAACACTCTTCTCGACTTCTTGCTACATCACTTGTTTCAACTCTCGTTATAGCACTCGTCGCAACACTCTTCTCGGCACGGTGTAATGCCGGATTCGTACCAGCTAAAACCTCCACAATGACCCTCCGAAGCTCATCAGGAAGGGCGAAAACTTACGAGCTTCCCGCCCTCGCCTCGCGCTGATCGATAATCCTCTCTTTTCGATGGCACGAAGTGCGCGAAACGCAACCAAACGTCCCGGTTCGGCAGGATGGCCTCGACGACCTTAAGTCCGGGCGCAGCCACTCTCTTATCGAGGTTTGCCTACCAACTCTCTCACTACCCTGATCGCCATCGTCCTATGCAACTTCCTGCCTAGCAGGAGGCTGCGACGGTTGGTCTTCAAGTCCACCGCTCAGATCGATACTCCTTAAAGGAACTTCTTCCGCACCACCACGGCGTACAGTCGGTACGCTCTGCCTCCTCTTTTGCCAATCCGTGGCAGCAAACGTGCTAAGGCGTTCGCTGCGCCCTCGACCGGCGGTACTAGACGCTCGAAGTGGGCACCGAATGCCCAGTGGCTGTCTAGGATGAGACCCAGATACTTCATCTACGCAACCCTAGGTTCAGGCGATACCCCGCTGGAGGCGTCCTGTGATTTGCCCTGCTACAAAAACCACAGGGCTTCGGTCTTCTCAAGGGACACCTCCAATCCCAATCGCTTGATGAACGCAATCACTCAGGCCACCGCCGTCTCCGGAAGAGGGATGGTCTGTCCCCATGTCGAGCTCCTGACCGGCATCAACGTGTCGTCTGCGTAACACATCAGTGCCGATTCCGGACACATTGTTGTCCGAAGTACCGCGTCGTACGTAAGGTTCCAGTGGGCTGGTCCTGAGACCGATCCCTGCGGTACCCCACGGTCTCTTCTTCTCTCCGACTTCTTCTCCTTTAGCTCGGCGACTTCGAGTGTCGATATCGACTTTCCAAACATTCATACACGCACGCTTAGTGATAAATTATTGTAAGGCTAATTAGCGGCGAGCTATCCGCCTAAATATAATTAGGAAAATGCGTTGGCACTAAGAGATTGCTTTTTCGCATAGATATAACGTAGAAATATACTGATTGTAGAATTAGGGTACTTCCAATTCAAAGTGTTGGTCTTTCTTATAAATGCAAGATAGGCACGTATAGAAAATTGAATATATTCCAACATGAAATATATTAAATTTCTTGTAGATACCAATCTTGCGTTTATTTATAATTCTTACTGTATTACATTATTACGAATTACTTAATGTTAACGCATGCATTATGAATGATTTGTATTAATTTCTGGAACATACATTAATCCCTTAAAAATGGGGTGAGAAGTGGTTCGAACAATATACGAACTGTGTGTACATGCATATTTATCATTCACCAACAGCAAATAATGCAACAATAGAACGAGCAAATGAGACAAAAGTAAATTTGGATGAAATATTATAAAAGGCACATTCTATCCTCCACCGATTTCCCGCCTTTTGATTAAAGTTGACCAGGCCGACCTCGATCAGAGATTCTTCTCGTTCATCCTGTGCACCTTGTCTCCTGACTGCGGTAAAACTCTTCCTAAATGGTTATTTTTCCTCCCGCTGCCTGCGCTTAATATGTATGGGCATACTGCCCGTCACTTCACATAGGGCCGTGTGTGACACTTTATGCTAGCTATTTTCTTGATAGCTCAGCACAGACTCACATATTAGTGCAGCGTGGAGTACCACCAACTCCCATACCACACTGTACAGTTTTCTAATGGAGCCGGTGGGTCCGTTTACGTTCGGCAACAGGTTTCTAATGGCGCCAACGAACGCCTTTGCCTTGCCACACACCTGCTCCAAATGAGAAAAACACCTCTTAGTGTTGACCTATAAAACACCCAAATAATTCTCTATTAATGTGAAAATTGAAGGAATGGTAAGGCAAACCGAAAAAGTACATTTTCAGGACGCACTTCCCTATCAACAGTATAATTTCAGTCCTACCTTTGGCCAGATGATGGCCCGTGTCCGCGCACCATTCTATGAAGAACTTCATGGCTTCCCGAACTCTATCGCCGGTGTCTTCAAACTTCCTCATCGTAATAACTAAGGCCAAGTCATCGAAAGCTACGGCGTCCAAGTTCTTTACAGGATCCAGGGCGTCGTAAACGTTATTCCGAAGGAGTGAGTCCACGAACGACCCCTGTGGAACTCCTGTGTGTACATTTCTTCTGACTACGTCGTCGCCGCAGTAAGCTAAAATTCTTCTGTCCGAAAGGTAGTCATGTAATAAAATGCGTCGATTACTTGTATAATATTCTTTCATCTTAAAGTGTTGATGGCGTTTCTAACGTCCAGGGCGACAAGAACGCACACAAGGCTCCGTTTCCTACATGAATCCGCAATCCCGCAAACTCTACCAAGCACGATTCAATCGTGCTCCTCTTTTCTCTGCATCCAAACTGTACCATATGGAAGGAGTCTCCAGGGACACCGCCCCCTTCCTTTCGATGAGCATCTTAAAGGTGTGTTTCCAGATCTTACTGAATGTTGATAAGATGCTAATGGGTCTGTAGGATGACCAGAGTAGCGGGTCCTTTCCAAGTTTCGCTAATAGACCACCCTCACTACTTTCCATACGGCCGGCAGTTTTCCAGATCCATTGATTTTATTGAGCAGAGCTGCCTGGGTCGCTGCTCCGCAAGGATCTTCTCAATGTACCAGGGTCACCAGATGACGCCAACCGCTTTCCTCGAGTCAGTCCTCTTCATGGCGTTCATCAGTTCTTCTTCAGCGATTTCTAGTCCAAGCCCCTTCTTCATCGTCGGTCTGCGGGATTAGCTTTCGTTTGGTAACCTACTTCTGCATGGTATGCATAAGTCATCGAGTTTGAGACACTTACATGTTTGCATCGTGCATGAACCATTCCTATTCTCTCACCTCATTTTCGCACAATCTCATCAGGATTCTACTTGTGATGGAACTCGACAGCAACTAGCACCGGACGATGGCAGCGCAATGTTTAGCGCCTTTGGTTACGAACGTTCGTGGCCCTGGTTCAAATTCCGGCGCCCGTAGTCCGATTTTTCTTTCCACGATTACTACATTAGAAGAAAAAGCAGCAGGGCCTCCTGGAGTTCATGCACAACAGCAACTAGTGTGTCTTTCGATATCCGGAGCTAACTTAATCAGAGCACAAGGTACCCAGTACCTTGCTGCCTGCATTAGTTAAGCCTGCAGGGGTTGCCACTCGTCTCGGGTCGAACGGGCTGTTTTCTAAGCTTTCCCGTCTCTACAGAACGGTTCCGGAACAGTTGGTACGCTGCTCACAGGGCGGCAGATCATTGAAGGGCGCCAGCATCCCTTAATCAGCCGTCTTGCCAACATTTTGGCATGAACCACTGCCACCACGAGTCCCAACCCGAACTGGCCGACAAGACGGATCGCTACTCTCTCCGGGCTTTTACTCGACACCCGTGGTACCATCATTGGTACCGTCATTGGTAGGACGATGTGACTGCCGGCCGGCGACCTGCTAATTGTGCTAGACAGTTCCGGATGGGACTCACGTAAGCGGGAGCCTCAAAGTACTTTTGTACCCGGGAACTTATCCCGACGGTCCCACTCTTGGCTTCAGGATCTTGGATGCTATACTACCCAAGGTCACGTAGAGAGAGTGTAACCGCACTTAAGCGTCTTATACTCCCGGCGACCATCCCTGCGGTGTACATAGAGGAGCCACGTAAGTCCCGACGATCCTCGCTGGCTGCGGGAACGTGGGTTTGCCAGCCCCCATAGACTCACATACCTGATCCCTCCCTGCGGAGATGTGCAACAGCAGTTGCACTATCACCACAGATATTATACTTCATACTTCTGAGCTAACAGGAGAAGATCGTCGGCATATGCGATGTATGTCCACTCTATTTTCCACGGTATCCTATCCATCATCGGGTTTCAGATGAATGGATGACAGAAGGATTCTTGAGGATATGCACGCTCTACCTTTTTCCAAACAGCCCCTCTCATTCATGAGGTCCTCTGCTGATAGTAGCTTTTTCACAGAGCAATCTCCTCGCACTTTATTTTATGCAATTTATCAATAACCCTAGGTAATGCCAGATTGTTAACGTATTCTTGAAGACAGGAAAAATCCCCGACATATACTTGCATTAACTCAGACCAATGTAGCCTTTTGCTCTTATCCACGAATTCTCAGTCAATTTATCGTGACGAAATCCACGTTGAGCATCATTCATTCCACCTTCCACCTTCCGCTCAATCTCTTTCATTATCACTCTCTCAAACGCCTTAATCATCAAGATATTTTGTCAAGGCCCCACGATACGCCAAGAGACCAGCTTAGACTAAATGAAGAATACTTAACGATGCATATTGTAACAATGTTGAACTTTACTTAAATAAAAACTGAACAGGACAGTACATAGCACGAGGCTTAGTCTACTTCACGTTTCATTAGTTCATTAATCAGTGAATCCTTCCAAGGGTTTGTGATATTGGAATCAATGTAGTGGAAGATATTGCAGGCAATTCCTTCAGTTTACACGATTACAGAGTACCGCGTTTCCTTCATTGTTTGTATTTGGTATTCTTAATTGTTCCGGTTCAGTGAAGTTATTTTATTGTTTCACTCTTCCATCAATGTTTCATCATGCTCCTACGATTACTTCCTTTTACATTGATATGTTAACAAGTTGTTGTACACTTAAATTTCTCGCTGTTTACCATCGTGTTATAAAGTCAAATACACTTTCCACGTGTAGATCTAGCACTGTATCCCCTGCATTTCGAGATACTTGTTTATGCAGTGCAAACGTCCATATTCTTGCACGTGGAATGGTGTTCTTCGCTCTAGGGATTTGTATGATCCCCTTTAGAGATTCAAGCGTTCAATCGAGCTCCCTGGTTATTTAAATCATCAGTCGACCCACTCGCTAATAGAACATAATAGAAAATATTCCAATCTTGTTATGGTTTTAATTAGTCGCATCCGTCATTAAAATGACATTACATTATATGCTACCTACAATTTAACATTACTTCTCAATATATTGTAATACATCGTTCAGCGGGAGCACTGAAATGGACCAAATCAGTGTTCCCGAACCTTTTTTGGGAATAACACGAAAGAATGTACACATTTTCTTAAACGAAATCCTTTCTTAAAATTTCCTGGATATATTTACCATTATTGCTCGTAGTTTCTTTAACTGTGATAATCATGAAAACATTGTCCTTTATGAAGCAATATTCAACAGAATTTGCAGATATATATTATAGAGTTGAAATCTTACATGTTCTATCTGGTACGTGATCTGTACTAATTTATTTATTATAACACGATGTAGCCAGAAATAGTTATTTAATACAGTAATGTGATATATCTAAGCATCTGAGATGGATGATCCACAATTCAACTCACAACTTACGATTATTAATGTTGCAATCTGTAACTTATAGTCTACAATATATAACGATCCAAGAATTCATGAGTCCTCGTGCAACTTTGTTTTCAACAATACATACAACACGTCCAACACTATTTTCAATACCCTTTTCGACCTCTTGCTACAACGCTCGTTTCGAGTTTCGTTATAGCACTCGTCACAACACTCTTCTCGACTTCTTGCTACATCACTTGTTTCAACTCTCGTTATAGCACTCGTCGCAACACTCTTCTCGGCACGGTGTAATGCCGGATTCGTACCGGCTAAAACCTCCACAATGACCCTCCGAAGCGCATCAGGAAGGGCGAAAACATACGAGCTTCCCGCCCTCGCCTCGCGCTGATCGACAATCCTCTCTTTTCGATGGCACGAAGTGCGCGAAACGCAACCAAACGTCCCAGTTCGGCAGGATGGCCTCGACGACCTTAAGTCCGGGCGCAGCCACTCTCTTATCGAGGTTTGCCTACCAACTCTCTCACTACCCTGATCGCCATCGTCCTATGCAACTTCCTGCCTAGCAGGAGGCTGCGACGGTTGGTCTTCAAGTCCACCGCTCAGATCGATACTCCTTAAAGGAACTTCTTCCGCACCACCACGGCGTACAGTCGGTACGCTCTGCCTCCTCTTTTGCCAATCCGTGGCAGCAAACGTGCTAAGGCGTTCGCTGCGCCCTCGACCGGCGGTACTAGACGCTCGAAGTGGGCACCGAATGCCCAGTGGCTGTCTAGGATGAGACCCAGATACTTCATCTACGCAACCCTAGGTTCAGGCGATACCCCGCTGGAGGCGTCCTGTGATCTGCCCTGCTACAAAAACCACAGGGCTTCGGTCTTCTAAAGGGACACCTCCAATCCCAATCGCTTGATGAACGCAACCACTCAGGCCACCGCTGTCTCCGGAAGACGGATGGTCTGTCCCCATGTCGAGCTCCTGACCGGCATCAACGTGTCGTTTGCGTAACACGTCAGTGGCGATTCCGGGTGCATTGTTGTCCGAAGCACCGCGTCGTACGTGTGGTTACAGAGGACTGGCCCTAGGACCAACCCCTGCGGAACCCCACTGTCTCTACATCTCTCCGCCCTGGCCGCTATATTTATTTATTTTTTTACTTTTATTTAGTCCGTGCCTTTCGGCTTTGGACGAGTTTTCGGTTTTACATCTTTTTTATCTATCAGGCTTTTTACATTCTCTGATTCTTGTGGGATTATCGCCTTATTGCCTCCTCCTTTATATCTATCTAAACTCTTTTCCCTGTCTATCTCTCTTTTCTTATATATCTACCTCCCCTCTCATCCACTCTTTTATATTGCACTCGCCTTGTATAATCTATCTCTATAACTATTGCAACTTTTGGGCTTTTACCTCCTTGCTGAGCTTCCTTATTGTCGTTCCTCCCTGTCCTGTATTGCCCTTCTCTTCTCCATTATTGATTTCAGTTCCATCATCCCTGCTGCTATCTCGTTTAATATGCCCTGGCCGCTATATAGATGATACTCCGGTCCTGGAGATATGCCCGAACTGGGCCTTGCAGATAGGGAGGCACCCGATGGAACTCCAGGGCCTCCTCTATCTTCCCCCAGGAGCAGCTGTTGAAGGCGTTGGCAATGTCCAGTGATTCCGCTAACGCCACCCCTCTCCGTCGCTCGGCCTCCTTAACGAGGGAACGGACCCGAATTATAGCATCGATCGTAGACCACCCCCTCCCCTTCATCCCAGAAGCCGTAATGAACCTGCAGTTGTCACTCAGAAGTTGTACAAATTTAGTTGATTTAGTTGTACATTACTATATTGTCATTGCTACAGTATTACTGTAAATAAATCCGTTCATTAACACATTGAATGCTATGAGGGTCACCGGTGAGTGCCACTCAACTTGACCATGACTGTCACCGGTGATCGGCGCACCAAGATTAGTAGAAATACATAATCTGAACAAACGTGTTAGAACAAATAGTTATAAATTTTATATTATTACCATCGTTGCTGCAATAGTGTGACGAAATTAATGTAGTGGCTGTTGAACACGGGAAAACCCGCTGTTAACTTAATGTACAATATTCTCATTATAATATATATCGGATTAACATTAGGATTAGGACTAGGGGCGCGTAGGGGATCTTCACTGGAATTGGCCATCGTTGTTACACAATCGAAATATTATTTATTACTACAAGTTCGGATACTACAGAGTTGGTAGGTAACCGCGGTGCTTAGACGTTAAGGACAATGGCCTTAAGTTCGATAACGAATCCGCGGTCAACGGGATAGCAATTGCACTTCTCTACAAAATCTAAGTCAAACTCCTCGTTAATACGTGAAGTATCCACTGATCGTAAAGACGCTTTACTCGTTCACGAGATCACACGAGAATGTTCCTCTCCGCCACAGTGATGCTGCAGAGGAAAACTATGATGGGGTGTTTCTCAGGGTGCGAGATCATCGGATTCGTCGAGGACAACCCTCGTTCAGAGAGTGAGGGAAATGGACGTAGCTGTAAATTGGTTAATTTCCATGTTGGTGGTTAGAAAAGGATGCTAGCCGTCATTGAGAGAAAATTGCAAGCGGGAAGCGTCGTTCGTGAGTTAAACAGATTTCCAGTATCTTCCCGTAGTAGGTGATAGATTTAGAGATTGTTAGGATAAAGACTGTTTGTTCGTTTGAAGGACCTTAGTTAACTCAATCCTAAGATTTATAGCGGGTCCTCAGCCTAGCTGAACATGTACTGTGGAGATGCATCGACATGTGGTAATCATCTTGCCTGAAGAATAGGGTCTGTGTGTGGCGAGCCACGGAGCAGAGACGGTTGGAATGTTTACTGTTAGGTGTCGATACAACTATTTCTTTTTAAGGAGAGCTATGCAATTCTATGCCTCTGTTAGGTAAAACTTTCATCCCGTGACCGCGGCTACGTTCGGCGACTAGTTGTTGCCTCGACCCCAAGCTCATTATCGCAAATCTTGGACAATTATAATGGGAGTAACGTGTGAAGATTAAAGTATTGGGGATTTCCCAATGAATTCCAAAGTGAAGGCAAAGTGTCCTTTTATCTCCGACATACATATTTTTTTACTTGCGTTTAATTTACAATCTTTATAGTGTGTTTTAGTATGTTTAACTCTACTTGAATCTGGTGCTTAGGACTACGGTGTAATGTCTTCTTAGCCTGCGGATCTGTTCCGACGTGTGGAGTAGTTTTGTAATTAGAGGGTTTTGGTGGTTGTTAACTCTTGTGTTATGTCTGGATTTGTATATCTTCTCTGACTGCGGGTATCTTAAGGTCGCGATGTATTGTTTCGTTGGTAATATACCAAGACGCATCTATTAAGGATTATAGTTAGATTCCATAGGCCCAAACAGGTTTTAATATGGCTTTGTGTAACATTATTTTACTTCTTGAAAGACCTTGAAAGAACTTGAAAGACCTTGACAGGCCTTGACAGTCAAGTAAGGAATGCTAAATCCTGTTGCGGTTCTTTAGGATTATTACGGGTCTGAATAAGTATGACTAAGGGATGGACAGTGGTTTATGGTAGTTTTCGGGATGTAACAACATAGAGCAATTCTTTGGCAAGGCCAAATAATCAAATCAAAATAAATAAATCAAATCACTATATGTAGTGTAGTATAAAAGGCATTTGCATGAAATACATCACATATCACAAACGAGAATTGAGATTATATTATATTATATTATATCATATTATAATGAGATCATATTATATATTACTGCATTAAGATAAGCAACATTTGAGTTATAGACAAAATCAAAACTATTTTTAATTTAAAACATATTTATTTTAATTCAGGTGCTCCTGTAGGTTCTCTTCTGTGTGGAACTAAAGACTTCATCACTAGCGCAAGAAGAATCAGGAAAGTACTTGGTGGGGATATGAGACAAGTTGGTATTCTTGCTGCTGCTGGGCTTCTAGCTCTTGAAAATATCCCCAAATTAGTTCATGATCATAGAAGGGCTTACGCTTTTGCATCTGCGCTAAATGAAATCCAGTCCTCTATATTTTTGATTGATTTGAGTACTGTACATACAAATATGGTTTTCGTTAACATCAAATCTGATACCATTGACGCAATGAAGTTCATTCGTTGTTTGCTAGAATTTGATGATGCCGAGAACGAACACGTTATCATCAAGTGTTTGGCATTGTCCGATTCACTTATCAGGTTTGTATTTTCTTTCGAAATTACAGACGATGATTTGATGTTAGCTATTAAAAAGGTTACATCCGTTATTAAAAAGTTAGATCCTAAATTGTAATCATTGTAGTCAAGGGTGCGCAATTGTTATCTGAAATATAGTTATTGAGGTACGCATAATTCCTTTTTGTTATATCAAACCTTTTTCAATCAGCCTCCTCTTCTCATGATAAATGATTTTCCAAATCGACCAAGTCTAATCTGAGAAAAACATCTAGAAGTATAAATCTGAAAACAGAAATTCCCTATTGAATAATAGCCTACACGCTTTAAAAGCAGATATTTCATTATATTCTGTTTTCCAAAGATTTCATCACTCGTTTTAAAGAATGTAAAACACTCAATCGGGAGATGTTAGCACAGCCCATGGCGTACTATCAGAAGGTCAAAAATTTGATACCGAATATGCTCATCGCCGTGCTAGCACATTTCGAAAATACTAGCTTTTGGGACAGAGATCTTTTGCAACAAACCGCAACGAGTCACACCGTCTCTTTAACCGACTGGCAAGTATTGTGAGCGTTTAAGGGCTCGGCTATTGCCGACCGCG
The DNA here is from genome assembly GCA_905333015.3 of Bombus campestris. Classification (NCBI taxonomy): domain Eukaryota; kingdom Metazoa; phylum Arthropoda; class Insecta; order Hymenoptera; family Apidae; genus Bombus; species Bombus campestris. Next base: position 1,548,818 of record HG995148.1, on the reverse strand, counting down.
CCAAACCTCGGGTTTAGAACCCATACTGGCTTCGCTTAAAGGTGTTCGTTAATTTTATATATCTACCTTCAGGCGTCCGCCGCCCAGGGAGTGGCACGCGTAGGTGTTCGGCGCGCGACTTGGAAAAACCCTGCCCTCTTCTTTCGGTTCATTGGACAAGTTGGACCTACCCTTTCGGGCAGCAGCTCGCTTAGCCGGCGCGACAGGATGCTCGCATCCTGTCGCGTCGTTACCAGCGGGGGCCACGTGGAGGCGGAGCTGCCAGCTTGCGCTCGGTCCCAGCAGGTTGGCTTTTCAGCCGATTATTCCCCTGCACCGTTACAGCATTCATTTGCATGAGTGCCGCCTGCACGGACGGTCGCAGGGGGTTATCCTCAGATCGATCTTATCGTTTGCTTCTTTCTATCCTTTGTGCGTTTTTTGGTTTCTTTTGCTCACCTGCCTTGTTTGTGTGCTTCTCTATCGTTTTCCGCTGGTTCTTCTTCTTCACCTTGGTGTTGTTCTTCTCACTGCTGTTGTTGTTGTTGCTATTGCCGTCGGTAGTCAATTCCTTCTTAATTATTGTTGCTGTTGTTGTCACTGGTGTTTCTGTTGTCCGGTGTTGTGGGTTCTTCATCTCCTTCTTCCTCTTCATCATTGTCTTCGTTCCGGTGTGGGCCTTGCCGGGCTAGTCTTGGGCTTCGTCTTGGAAGTTGGTTTGTCGACTTTCGCATTTCAGCAGCTCTTCTGCCTGCGGACCGTTGTTGTGGTGGTTCGTATTCTGTGTCGAGTAGTTCTCCTTCTCTTCTGTTCCTTTGCTTGGAGAACGCTCCTTGTGAACTGGAGGAAGTGGGGGTATACATCCTTCGTTACAAACTCCCACTTTTCCTCCGGCCAGTGCAAGTTTAGTTCTTCAATCGCTCTCCGCATTTTTAGCCTTTCTTCGCAGAAGATTGGACAACTCTCTAGGATGTGCTGGGGGGTTTCCGTCTCCCCACAGTCGCAGGTGTCTACTTCGCTCAGACAGAATGTCTTGAGTTTGCCGTTGAAATCCCCATGACCACTGATGAACTGTGTCATGTAGTGGTCGGGTTTTATCCAGCGGCTCTCAAGCCTATCCTTGATCTTGTCGAAGTACTGAAATGTTGTTCGCCCTTTCGATGACGCCTGCCAGCGTTCCTGCCACCTTTCGATGGCTTCTCTGGTGATGCTTCGCTGGTTGGTTTCCCCGTTCAGGCCTCTTTTCCTCCTGTAAGTCCTAGCTCTGATTTCGACTAACAGGTCGATGGGCATGATTCCGGCGATGACCTGTAGTGCCTCTGTTGATATTGTTTTGTAGGCTTTGGTAACCCGTATGAGTGCCATCCTTTGTGCTCTTATCAATGCGCTTTTCGTTTTCTCGTTCAGCAGGTCGCTCCAGCCGGCCGCCGCGTACGTGGTTATCGGTTCGAACAGCCCTCTGTACAGTGTACTCATGGCCGCGTGACCGAGTCCCCACTTCGCCTTGGCCACTCTTGCGAGGCTGTTGAACAGTTTTTGGCTCTTCCCAGTTGTTTCCTTTACATGCCTGTTGATCTTTAAACCTCTTTCCAGGTAGACTCCTAGGTATCTGATTGATTGTGCCATCCTGATGCTTCGGTTGCTGATCCTGATGATTGGTGGTCTCTCGATGTGTAGCTTACCCTTGACCAGTAACATTTCCGTCTTTTCCGCCGATAACTTTAGTTTCTTCCTATCGCACCACGTGGATACGCGCGTGACTGCTAGTTGTCCTTTTTCTTGCAGTTCGATCCTCGCGTTTCCAGCGACTAGGATCACTATGTCGTCGGCGTACGCGATGGGTTCACAGTCCATCGTGTTCTCTGTTAGCTCCGCCAGCAGGTCGTCGAATATTAGGTTCCAGAAGCTTGGACCCAGTACCGATCCCTGCGGGCATCCTTTGCTGACGGACTTGCTGACTGTCTCAGTTTTCCCGGTTATTTGTGCCGATCTGTCTGTGAAGTAGCTTCGTGTTAGTTGGTACAGATTGTTTGGGCATTCCCTTCTTTTCAATTCGTGTAGCACGTTTGGCCACCAGACGTTGTCGAAGGCTCCTGATATGTCTAGCACGATTGCTAGAACATATTCCCTGTCGCTCAGTTCCGCGACTTTTTCGCGGAACTTGATCAACGCGTCTACTGTGGATCTTCCCGGTCGAAATCCGTATTGCCGGTCCGAGGACATTCCTTGCTTGTTGAAGATAGTCGTCAGCCTAGTAGCCATCAGTCTTTCCAACAGTTTGCCCACCATTGACAGTAGGCAAATCGGTCTGTATTACTTCGGGCTACTCCTGTCTCGGTCCGGTCCTTTGGGAATGGTCACGATATTTCCAACCTTCCACCTCTTCGGGAAGACTCCCCAGGTGAGGCATCCGTTCATGAGCTTGAGGAGTTCTTGCTGGATTCCTCCCCAGGCGCGTTGAATTACTTCCACTTCGATTAGGTCGGGGCCCTTCGTTAATTTCTTAACGGCTCCAGTGAGTTCGTGTAGTTGGAACTCAGGGGTGTCTTTGGCGTTTGGAGGAGTTACCGTGCTTCTTCTGATTGCCGCTTGTTCTTGAGTGTCCGTCTCTTCCTGGTCATCGGGTAGGATGGCGGACAGCATCGCTGCTGCAGCCGCTCGCCAGTTTGAGGTTTCCCCTTGTGGCGTCCGCAGAGTTGACACTGTCTCTTCCCTTCTTAGCTTACCCGTGACCGTCCTATAGGGTATCCCCCATGGTTCTCTGTTGCCTTCTTTTGTAACAAATTCACGCCAGCTTTCGTTTTTAGCATTCGCGATCTTCTGCGTGAATTTTTTCCTGAGTCTCCTGTACCGCAGCTTCTCTCGTTCCCTCGTTGCGGGGTCCTTTGCCCCCTGGTACCTTCTCCTTGCTTGGTGGGTGTTCCTTTTTGCTCGTGTGAGCTCCGAGGTCCACCATGGTACCGACCTAAAATGCCATTCTTTCTTGGGAATGGCCGCATCGCAGGCTTTTATAAGGACCGCCTGAATTTGATCGGCCATTCGCTCAACATCTTCAGCCTGCTGGAGGGTTGTCTCTCGGAGTGCCTCGCTTTCTTCCGCAACAACTCTCTGGAACACTTCCCAGTTGGCTTTCCGCATGTTGTATCTTCTTTCCTGAAGCTGCGGCCTGGTGGTTTGCTTTTCGAGATCTAGGCGCGTCTCCAGTACTCTATGGTCGCTGGAGGTTCCGTCCTCGTGGACTTTCCAGTCTCTCACGAGCGGTATCGCTTCTGGACTCGCTAGCGTTACGTCTATGTTCGATCGCCCTCGAGTTGTTTCAAACGTGTAGGCCTGTCCCGGTTGGTTGAGGACATGGAGGCCATACTGCGCTATGACAGCTTCTAGGGCTTTTCCTCTATCGTCTTCGGTCCTGCTACACCACAGCGGTGACTTCGCGTTAAAGTCTAGGCCGATGATGACTTTCTTGCCTCTTAAACTACTCAGTACTTTGTCTAGATATTTGATGCCGACTTCTATATTTTCGGTCGGCGGAAAGTACTAACCGACTGGCAAGTATTGTGAGCGTTAAGGGTCGGCTATTGCCGGCCGTGCCATACCTCGGGTACGATCCCACACTTCTAACCGACTGGCAGATTGAAACGCATTAAACCTACTCAATTCGATTCGATTGGTAACGCGAAAGTTTGCGAAGATGGCACCACTGGCTAGAAAGACCCGCCTGCCAGGCGTGCGCGACCTAGCGGACCAATTGCTGAGACACCGTGTCGCCCAGTTGATTATATCGAGGCGGGCAAGATGCCTGGTGAACATCGACTCTTCCCCAAGAGAAACAATGGCTTTAAAGTTGCCGTTGCATCGCTAGCCGGCCGGAGAATTCTTGTGAGACGTATGAATTTTACCTTCTGCCACCAACAATTTTTATGTCACGATATTGTTACGAGATCGTTAAGTATTGAAATCCATTTTTTTATTTCATTTCATTTCTATTCAAATTTAAAGTACAAAAGATGCCAACGGAATTCAGCCGCTGCTATGGACAATTGTTTGTATTACAAACTAAGCTGCGATTTGATTTATTCTCGAGCTAAATTCTAATCTCCTCGTGGCTTTTATTCTCCATGTTTTCAAGGGAGAAATTGACGTCTCCTTCCAACACATCCTTCGAATATATCTTTCCAAAAATTCTGTCCCATTCGAAATCGACAGCTCTTCACAAACAGACGATATACTGGGTAGCCTGATAAGTTCGTCTCAATTAACATTTCGGCTTTGTACGTGTGTTTCTTGAGTTATATAGGTGCCATTTTGCTGCACCTTTCTCCATATGAGTATAACTTGATTATTTCATCATCCCAGGATTTCCTATCATTCATTGACCAATTACTGTCATCTGTAATTTGTAAATGTCAACAGCGAAGCAAAAAAGAAATTATCGTCTATCCTCGTCACTCTTATACGAGAAGCTATTGTTTATCAACGCTGTATAAAAATATGAAACCGAGTTTCCTCGCATGGAAGAGCCAAGGTTTCCTTCGGAAAAGTACTGCACCTTAACGTGAATCAAAACTTATCAGACTTTAGCCAGATCCGCTTTAATTTTCTGTTTTAATTATACAAATTACAATTATTACAATTATTAACAAATGTCGTCGTGTATTTCCTTTCACATATCCAAAAGTTGAAAAAATTGATTCACCATTCTGGCTGGTAAATCAATTGGGAAATATAAATATCAAGAACGGATATGCCGCTGATTTTATCGTTAATCTACCATTATCTGACATCACTCTGACAAGCTTCTGGTGCTGTTCGATGCAAATTACAATGTCAGGTAAATTCCATTCGTCGGACAAATTGCCAATCATTGACCAATAAGATCGACATTAAGTGTCCTTGGTCAATGCCGTCAAAAATCGAGATATAAAAATCATCAGCTTCGATTGACTTAGCCTTTGCTCTGCCGTCTGTTTCGGATTCTGTATGCAAATTTATTCCACTTTATCGACGAATATTAAAATCCTACTTACTCGTGTGAATAAGCGAATTGGAATTTGCGTATTTAAATTAAAGTTAAATGGCCATGACAAAATACAAAATCATGCAAATTTAAATGTTGTTTGTAATCCTGTAACAGAGAGAATTGTCGATTTTATGCGGCTAATAAATAATAAAATATAACTTTATCGCTTGGAACGTAACGAAAAGCGTATATTATCTTTCCAATAACTCATTAATAACTATATTAGGTTAGGAAAAGTTTCTTTCGCTTTATGAGGAAATTATAGACGCACAATGTTTTTTGTTTTATATTATTTTATCGAATTACGTACGATTCATTTTGTTCTGTTGAGACAAACACCGCGACATTTTACAGACTTAGTTTCACGTTTGTATGAAGGTGCATTGTTGTAGAAAACACGTTTGGTAAATAAAGACATTTTTCGGACATCCTAATATTAGGTTAGGAAAAGTTTCTTTCGCTTTATAAGGAAATAATAGACATACAAGGTTATTTGTTTTATACTGGTTTATTGAATTATGCACGAACGTGATAATAGAAATATAACGAAACGGATCATACCTAATTCAATAAAATAATATAAAACAGAAATTGTTCTTCATTTATTATCACCTCATGAAACAGAGAAACTTTTCGGACAACCTAATATATAGATTAGGAGTATTCTGCCTGACTATAACCACGTAGACCACGATCTTTTTTTCAGATAGCTTTTTTTTTAATATTTCACATTCACAATTTGTTCAATTTGGACATTTGGTAGAATTTTTTAGCTGTATAATTATCATGTGGATGGCTACCCCAAGCGTGGTACCATCTTCGTGTTTGCTAGGTTATATCCTTTGTGAGATATGTTGGGTGTTTCCTATTTAGTCTTCTTTCTATGCTTGATGTGTGATCGTTTCCACTGCCAGCCGGTTCGGGGCGTTGCTATTCTTTCTCTGTACCTTCATGCACATCTGTTAATCTCCTCCTTGACCGTTGGTATTCCCAGGTCTTTCCGAATGTCCTCGTTTCTAACGTATCATGGGGGGTTTACTATCGTTCTAAGAATTTTAGCTTGTTTGTCTCTATTTTGCTTATATGGCTCTTTGCTGCTGTTCCTCATAGAGGTATTCCGTACGTGCAGATTGGTTTTATGATTGTTTTGTATATCTTTAATTTGTTTTCCATGCTTAGTTTGGATTTTCGACTTGCTAGCCAATGCATTTGTCTCCTTGCTGTCTGTATTTTGTCTATTATTGATTTAGTATTTTGCTTCCATGTAAGTTGTGTGTCTAGGCGGAGTCCTAGGTATTTAACTTGCCTTTTTGTGTTATATGCGTGCCATTCAATTGGATATTTGATGGTTTCTGTTTTCGTAGTGGAAATGTAATATGGTTGCATTTAGTGGGGTTCGCCTTTATTTGTTTACTTTGTAACCATTTTTCTATTTTTGTGATGTGCACTTGTGGTAATGTGGCTACTGTTTCTGGATTAGTGTACCTGACTAGTACAACCATGTCGTCCGTGAATGTCAGTATTTTGCTATTGGTAATTGTTGGTATGTTGGCCGTGTTTAGTGTGTATAGTATTGGTCCTTAGACCCTTCCTCGCGGAACCCCTGCCTTGATGTTTTTGACTTCGGAGTATGCGTCCTTGTTTTTTATTACGAAGGTTCTGCTGCTTAAGTATGATTTTATTAATTGATATATTTGCTCCGGGAATTGTTTCCTGATTGTTTGTAGTAGGCTTTCGTGTTTTATTTTGTCAAATGCTTTTTCTATGTCCATAAAGAGGGCTTTACAGTATTGTTTGTTTTCTAGTGCTAGTATTATTTCGTTGAAGAGCCTGTGCATTTGCTCTATGGTGGAGTGTTTGTTTCTGAATCCAAATTGGTGATCTGGTATAAATTTTTCCTTCTCTACTATTGGTTTTAGTCGGGCGTATATTATTTTTTCTAGTATTTTGGAGAACACAGGACGTAGCGATATTGGTCTGTAAGACTAATATCCACCTATCCTCATATTGACAGTTGCCGAACAGATAGAACCACGCGATACCCACAATACGTAGCTAGTGTAGGAATGTAGTGTAGTATCGTGGACAGATTGCCTGGGAGATATTGGGTGTGTGTTGTCAGCGTTGTCATGGAATGTTTCCAGCGTTGTCATGGTGTGTTGTCAACGTTGTCATGGAATGTTTCCAGCGTTGTCATGGTGTGTTGTTAACGTTGTCATGGTGTGTTGTCAGCGTTGCCATGGAGTGTTGTCAGCGTTGTCATGGAGTGTTGTCAGCGTATTTGAAAAAGAACCATTGTAATGAAGTCAGTTAGTGACGAACAGTGATTGCGTAAACATAGATTGATGGAGCTTCAAACAATATTGTAACAACCATACCGTTATCAAACCTACTAGCACTATACCATTTTCCTACACTAGTGTAAAGAAATTGGCTGAGACAGGTGTCTGATGTTTCCGTGCGAACAACCGCTGATACATCCGCGTGAATGGACGAAGAAAATTCTAAACTTTCTACTAGATGTACCTTGGAACAAGTCTGTGAAACATCAGTGAATTCAGATGAATTGAGTAAGAAAGCAGGCGGCATGCATATTTATATATATATATATATATATACATATTTAATTTATTCAAAGAAAGATTAGAATTTTATAGAACACGAAACCGCTGTTCAAATGGCAAACACGAGGCACGAAGATGAAGCAATAGGATTAAAATCTATCATCTTTGGAGTGTAAAGTGGGGAGATCACTGGACCAGATTGTAAAACTGGTGAATCTGGAGGCACTGGCTGAGTGAATAGATGAGATCGTGACGACGTTTTCTCTGATCTACTATGATTCTTATGCTAATTCGACGGTGTTCAGAACATCGGATAGAGCAGTTGGCGAAAATACCAGACGGTACGTAAGCAAATAACTGGTCCACTTTTAATTGTAATTTCTAAAATCGGAATTCTTAACCGATGAGTCGTGATCTCCACTTCCATCAATTTTTAGTGAAACATTATTTTCTTTTCAGGATGTTAGCAAGCGGTGAAGTACAAGGAGACAGAGCGCGACAGGTTTCTCTGGAGAAGCTGATGGAACTGGCCAAGGAGGACAAGGTTACCGACACTCCAAACGAGTGACCTCAGATATATCTTCCCGTATAACCTGTACAATCTCTGTGTTGCCTAACAACGGCCCTGGAAGACCTAGTAATAAAAAAAAGCGTTAGATGCGTGGGGTCTTTTTTATCCGAAATTAATTTTCTGAGTCAGAAAGTATAGATTGAACACAAGCCTAAAATCACACAAGTTCCCGAGATATTCAGAAAACATATCTTCACCACTGCAGTAAATTGTAATTGTGCGTCCGTATTGCGCTTGGATTAATTTTTTCATTTCTGCTGCAAGCCATAAATATACAAAATGATATCAAATGGCCGACAATAGCAGCAAGTTTATCATTAACTCACGCTACAATCGTTACAGTTATTGATATTATGCAATTAGAAATGGAAATAGGCAAGATATTTGTAGTATATTTAATTTTGCACCGCTTTGGAGAAGGTTGCCATATGTTTATAATGTTATTTCGTAAATAAATGGTTAATATAAACTTTATTGCATACGCGCCTAAATAAAATACAAATAGGATGAAAATTATTTCATAATTTTTGGCGCTTACAAATCAGTCATACTTTCTTGACAAAAAATCTTTTATTTTACATTTTTTCGTGAAGCGACCAATATTACAGAGCCAACTAAACAGTAAAATTATTTTCGTAGTCGTTAATAATTTATTTCTGCCTATTTATTATGTTACGTCCGGTAATTTTCTACCTAAACCAGACCCCACGCCGCAGACACCTTTACTGCAGATGTCCACACACCTTTACTTCGTACTCTCAATAGCCTTAAGGATAGACTAATCTTGATATTTTCATAGTTAAGGTCCTTTAGACTAAACAAATATCTTTTATTACACGTGTACCTTAAAACATTCCTTAACTTTATTGTTCGTTCTTAAAAATCGTGGTTCATTTGTTTATGTGCAATGTCACCCATGATCTACATTGGTAGGAGTATTCCTCCACCTATCTTCCATCCATTAACGTTTGTTCTAACCAATTGGCATCGCTGATCGCTAAACACACATAAATGAAATTGGTAAACAACAAATTACTATTACAATAGTGTAGTATCGTGGACCAAAAGGTTTAAAAATATCGGGTAAACTATAAACATCGTCGCGAGCCGAGGTGCCGACAGGCTCATCAGTGTGTCATCGGTCCTTTAGCTGAAGAGTTTCGTAGAAAAAGGCCTATGTGACTCTGGCCACAAGCGGTTACGTAACACGTGCGTGGCGAGACTAAGACAAAGGGACAAAAGGAATGCTAAGGCAGAGAGGACAAATTCACAGGCAGTGTCAGTGGAGAAGTCAGAGACTGTGAATCGAGAAGCTAAAGAGTGTTACTAGTGTCGCGTAAAAATTAAAAAAAATATATAATTAAAATAAGAAGACTCGATTTCCGCACAAGAGATCGAATTCTTTATTTTAACTCTATTATTTGTACAATAGTATCTGCGGTTCGCGACGGTAGACTTTTTAATATTATACTAGTTCGGATTTATTCAGACTGTTTGGATGATTTTGAAGGGAGCATTTATATTCTTTTATTCGTTGGAGTGGGAGAAGGCTTTGGTTGCACTTGTCATATATTTAGTAGAACGACTAGGATGACCGAATGCCACCTAGACGCCTGAAAATGGATGCTAACCGGACGGTCACACGTGATAAGGAGCACGGAATTTTAGCTTATCGCAAAACTGATTGAATTTCAGCTGTGACACTAGCGTTGTCGAGAGAATATGGTCCGCATGAGAGAGAGAGAGCGTTGGTTCCGTTGTGACGAGAGTTGCAAATTAATTATTGAGTTGTCTAAAGTATAGTACGTTCTCGCGATTAGTTCATGTTAAATAACCATCGTTTTCTGTCTAATCAACATTTGTATCAAACCATTCTTTGTAAACAAACCATCATTTATGTTAATGATTATGGATCTTTACCGTCGAAATAAAAGGTATTTATTTAGTGAACGATTCCAACAATATTAAACGATACAATCTTGCGCGTGTCTCAGCACTTCCTTCTCTACACAACCTTCCATACCAGATGCCCTTCCACACACGACTGAGGACAGAACAGTTTACATTCTTTTGTTTTCGAGACACCGCGGACACACATTATATCCCAACGGTCCTTCTGTCACAGACGAAATCCGACACAAACAAAGCGATAACGATAATCATCTGCCGACATCAGGACAGCACTTAGTCATGTGATAACGATTGTCATCTACCGACCTCTGGTCACCTACCGATCTCTGGAATAAAACAATAACCGAACTCCTACCCGTAATCACAATGAAGATATAAAAACCCCTGTCCTTTAGCCCGTAAGTTAGTCTGTGCTCTACAATTAATCTGTAAGATTGTTGTGCTAATAAAGTGTTCGCCCTTTTGCGTACAACGCCTCGTTATTTATTACGTGACACTTCCACCGAATGTTTGAGAAGAACGTTGCGTGGCAACGGTTGCGGGCGCCTAACAAACGCGTGGATAGTGGGGATATTGAGGGGCGACAAAAAGAAAAGAATCGAATCTGATCGACAGTTAGGTTTGAACCGGGTAGCGATGAAGTCGAGTTGTAATCGAGCAGCGAGATCGACTAGCAAAATTGAAAGCGATACACGACGCGGTCAAAAAAAGACACTTGTTAATAAATATATTGACCTAAACACCGAGTGATTATTTAACGCACTACACCCAATGCCAGCTCAAACTTTACACGAAATAAACTTCTAAGCAAGTAACTGTATCTTATTAACTAATTACAAATTGAGAAAAGATTCAAACCATTACACTTTTTGCACTTTTAAGAAATGCATCCGGATATTCAGCTTAGTATTACAATTCTTTTATTTTCTTGTCGTTACTTGATCTATTTATATCTTCTAATTTTACATAACAAAACGTGATTTATTTATAATCTAATAAGAAAAATATATCCTGCCTGCGTTGGAAGGATAGTAGCTTTTCTTAATTTTAGCAAAAACTTAAAAGAGCTATTCAACGGGATAAATATTTATCATTCAGCTGTACATTAATTTATGTTATTGCACATTACTACATAAAACGATATCTTAATTATGCCTTCGAGAGTAAACTAATTAATTTTTTTCTAGCTTTTTTTTTTTGTTTCTTTATTTTTTATTTAATGCTCGTGTGTGTAAATATTGTAATATACAGTGATCGGTAATTTGTATAGAAATTGTGTGTGATTTATACAAGACAGCGTATTGCCACATTTATTAACAGCTCATAAATTTGTAATGCATACGTGGTTTTTCTGTGCATATTGCTATTTTTGTTACGATTTATCTGGAAACAATCCGGACACTCACGGTATGTGTGTGATTTTCTTACGGTGTGTGTATTTGCAAAAAAATTATTTACATGTACATTTGTTTATTAATTATTAATGAAGGTGAAGATTCAAAGAAATACTAATCCTCTCTGTTTGAAAACATCCTGGAGCAGTTTATGATATGTTGTTACGAATTTTAATGAATTTTGCAGATTTGATGTTTAATGATTTTTTTTGAACAACGTCTCGCAGAATGGTTTGCGTATGCGAATCCCATAACCTTCTTCTCTACGACTTGTAGATAAGCTACTACCCATGTATCGTTTGATTTGAAATCGCTCTGCACTCTGTTGCTCAAACTAACCTGCTTTCGTCCCTGCAAGGAGAGTTGCCCCCTCACAAGGATATTTCGGCAGATGTTTAATTGTCTATAACTAAAAAAGAAAGCCGAATACATAATCTTTTTGTTCATGATTTTCGTTTTATTTTGGTTCCAAGAATCACTCCATAAATTTTTTTACACTCATAACCGAACAGTCTGTAGATCCGTTAGAAATTTGGTATTAAAAATATCGAGTCATTAGGTTATTAACTTCATGAATTCTGATGTAACATCGTAATCATCTTGTATCAAAAAAACTTGTTTGCCGCATCATAGTGCACCTCCAGCAATCGTTTTGGAAAAAAGATTAGCAGCTGTAGATAGTTTTTGCCTATTTGAGTCAGGGTCTAACAGCTATTGAGTAATTTCAAAAGTAACTTTCAGATTTCTATTGCGATTCCCAGCGAGAGCTTTTTCACTACAGTCCCTTGTAATGTGTTTTCCATGTAGAGAGAAAGGATGATCCAAAAAATGAAGCCCATCATTATAAAGCAAAAACTAGGTAATTTTGGCGAGAGAGATATGTGAAATACGAGTTTTGGGATTTCTGTGTTTCGAAATTCAGTTCATTTGAAACTTTATTATTAGTTGGTCTAAGTCGCAGGTAAATGCAACAGGTAGCAATGCCTAGTACAATTGGAATATCACGTCATTTACTTTATCCTTGATGAGAGATTTGTCGCAATGATAGAAAATAATTAGCTTTCAATTATCTAATAGAGCTCTGAGAATAACAAGTCTCACAGTTTTGCAAACTTGTTCGTTCTTTTTGTCTATTTCCATCCTCTGAGAAATGTACACTTGATAGAAACAACTGATGTTTTTCGTTTCATGAGAAATAAAAGGGTGGGTAGAACACTTTGGTGAAATATCATTTGAATAGCACATTTTTTAAGCGTAGATAAAGCTGAAAATGGATAATGATTCTTTCTCAAAATGTGATAGGCTTCTGGACTCACGGTGCTTAATATTATTTGCAGTACACGTAGTTGCCACACTCCACTTTACTCTTTTTTTCTTTTATCATTTATTAGAAAATCTATTTGTTTTTGAATGAATGTCCTTTTCAAAATATTACGCACATTTTCTTTGATTATGTTTTGTAATTTGAGATGTTCCTCTTTCTAGTCGATTTAGCTTTATTTCAGCATTTTGTTTTCTTTACTCCTTTTCTTCTATTACTCGTTTAAATCGTTTGTATCTTTCGTTTAACATTTGAAAAAAATACAAATTATTGAGAAAGCTTTTTATTTTTTATTTTTTGTTTATTAATAGGTTATAAAAGTATGAAAATGTTGTGAAAATATCAAATTTTATAGCGCCCTAATTTCTTTAGAATAAATATCTTTATTTATTTAATGTTACGCCACGAGGCTTAGTATAGGCCATATTTCTAACCGTCGCTCGCGGTCCTACGTTGTCGCAGACTGATCGTCTTATCTACCCAACGGAAAATATACAATGTATCGATGAGCGTCTCACGTAAAGTAAAAAAGAGAAATTGAAGACGAAAAATAAAGTAATAAAAAGAGAGAATTCATTTCTTTACACTTGGTTTACACTAACTATAATTCACTTCTGCACTCCAGCCGCGACTTTTCAAGACTGAAGCTCTTACAACTTGACTTTCGACGGAATCCGATTCTTTTTCTTTGTCATCCCTAAATATCCCCACTATCCACGCGTTTGTTAGGCGTTCTCGATCATTCGGCGAAAGAACCGTTGGGATATTGAGGATTCATTAGGCATCTCGCTTCGGCGGCATACATTGTCGCCGAGTGCCGCGACATCTTTATTTCCGTCATCAGCCCATTGGTTCCGAAGTGCAGCCTGGTTTCTGATGTGGATTGAGATGTGGTTGATGTTACAAGCGCATAGTTGTCACCAAGCAGCGAGTTCCAGAAACGTCGATTTCGATCCGTTATTTCATCTACACAAAGAAGAAAGTGGCATACGTGTTCATAGGCGCGAACGATGGCGTGACCCAAGCGTAGTGGGGGTCGTCTCCCCGAGAAGATGTAAACCCAAATTCTCTTACGTCACCTTAACCGGCCACCTCTAAAACATCCGCTGGACATAGGATACCTTCCCACCCTGATAAGGAACTTCCAAGAAGCATAACCCCGAATTGTTTTACGATACCTTAGCCGACCACCTCTAAGATATCCACTGGACATACCTTCTCACCCTGATAAAGAACTTCCGAGAATAATCTCCCCTCCATCATTACCATTGTTCTCGCCTAGTATTTAAACCCCGAATAATGACAGTCAAGAGAGTCTGAATCGCGAAACGCTACTGGAATATTGTAATATTGGTACTCGAACACTCCTGAGAAATAAAGTTTTTATACATATCATCGCAAGAGTTATTTTTTACGTGACATTTTGGCGATCCTGCCAGGATACATCAACGTTGGATAAAACAAGACTACGGTTTTGGCCTACGGGACATCCGACCAAAGGTGTATCAAGCAACCTGCACTGAGAACGACGATTTTACTAGTGAGTAGAACCATTTATTTAAAAAAAAAAAATCGATCGACTGTATTCGGTGACATCAGACTCTGACGATCTATTACTGAGATGGATAAGAAAGATGATAAGAAAAATACACTTGTCGCTTCGGCTAGCGTTGATCCGAACCTACGGGCAATTTTGGATATGATGCAGCGCCAGAACGAAGAACATAAAGCGACTGTAAATAATTTATATAAATTAATTCGCGATGAAAGCACACAACGCATTAAAGAAATAGAATTAATAGGGAAAACTATGGCCGAACTCAAGCTAGGAGCACGATCCTCCGTGGATACTTCCGAATTTAACTCAATCATGACAGACGATATTAGTTTTGCCAGCAGAAGTACTACCCAGAACACTCGTATAGCGAAACCTCCAGTAAAACGCGTACGAATCGAAGAAACTCCAGAAACCACCGACCCAGCAAACTCCGAGGACGAAGAAGAAGAACCAGCCTCGTGCGGACGACTCACGTTCGACGCGAAAACTAGCATCGAGTTCATCCCAGTCCTTAACGGTCAAGATGATATCGGAGTGGAGGGATTCATCAAACGGGTAAGAGAAGCTAGATCGGAATGTAAAGAAAGACGTGCTCTATTAAGACTAATTCTAACCAAACGTATTGTCGGCGAAGCTGAAAGAAGCATTAGACATTCAGTCATCGAGACATATGGCGACTTATTTGAAAACCTGAGAAAGTTCGTATCAATTAATGTAACTTCAAACGGGGCACGCGATAAACTACAAAAAACTCGTCAAAGTCTTAACGAATCAGTACACGGATATGTCAAAAGATTCCGACATAATCTCAATGAACTTGTATACGCGTTGCAACACGAAATCCGCGATCCGATTCGACGAGCAGTCGCGATAGACTTAGAAAACGAACGTGCAACTAAAATATTCATATTAAATCTAAAACCTGAGATAGAAATCAGAACATCAAGTACAAAACCGCGCACCTTACAAGAAGCACAAGATGCCGCGTTCGAAGCAGAATTATTAATCGGAGAAATTGAACGAAACCGCGGAAACCAGCGCAGCCAGCAAATAAGGGCTCAACCATTCACCCGAGGGAATGCGTCATCACCGCGTAACCCCCCACTCAGGAGCAGTCCGATGACTACAGCCAGTC
This sequence comes from Bombus campestris, assembly GCA_905333015.3. Lineage (NCBI taxonomy): Eukaryota > Metazoa > Arthropoda > Insecta > Hymenoptera > Apidae > Bombus > Bombus campestris. The sequence goes on along the minus strand of HG995148.1, from coordinate 1,533,365 downwards.
GTCAGCAGATAAACGCTCAGACGAACAACGATAAGGCTATCTCTGGAAACCGATTTAACCAGTTAGAAGAGAAACTACTACAAGAAAGAGCGAAAATGAAATGTTTCAGGTGCAACCAAATGGGACATACCGCAAATTACTGCCGAAATTTTCAATCGGCCAGCCAGCGAAACCTTCCGCCCCCGCGCAACTACAATATAAACATGGAGAATACGGGACAAGAAGAGGAAACGACACTACCAGAACCTCCAGAGATATCATACGAGTACACGCAACAACAGGAAGACTTCTATCCATTGGAGTTCGATCAGGAACAGAAACCAAACGATATTTAATTGATACCGGTGCGGGGATAAATTTAGTTAAAAGATCAAGCGCCACGTTCAAACCTAAAAAGACAGAAGCTAAAACATTTTACATGGGCAATGACAAATACCAAACTGACGAAACAGTAGACTTTCAATTCTTTAACATCATGAACACATTTCACGTTGTACCAGACGATTTTCCTTTAATAGAAGACGGAATAATTGGCTTACCTATGCTTTCTAACTACTCATACCAAATTAGCAACGAATCAATACAACTAAACGGGAACGAAATATTTTTTCAGGAACTGAAAACCATTCTCCCAGGGGAAACCAAAGTCGAGACAATTTATCTGGATAAAGTTCCGACGAGAGTATGTTTCTGCAATACTGGTGAGCAACCAACTGTAATTACTAATGATCTTTCTTATGAAAACGATCTCGATAAAATTGCTAAAATGAATCAAATAATTAGACTAGACCATATTGAAGAAAAACTTCGTATTCCTATTGAAAAGATCCTCCTACATTACATAGACGTATTTAACTTAAAATCCGATACCCTACCTTGTACCAACTTAACAAAACACACCGTCACCTTACGCGAAAACAAAATCGTCAATACCAAATCATACCGACCTCCCGAAGCCCATAAAGCAGAAATTGAAAAACAAATGAAAGAAATGTTAGATAAAAATATTATCGAAGAATCAGATTCTCCTTACAACAGTCCAGTATGGGTAGTACCCAAGAAACCAGACGCATCAGGCAAACAAAAATGGCGTATAGTTATCGACTTTCGAAAGCTAAATGAACTTACCGACTAAGACGCTTATCCATTACCGACAATCGACGACATCTTGTCACAATTAGGCAACGCCAAATTCTTCTCCGCTCTAGATTTATCTTCAGGATTCCACCAAATACCTATGGATCCCGACTCAAAGAAATATACAGCCTTTAGCACACCTCAGGGACACTTTCACTATAATCGTATGCCATTCGGTTTAAAAAACGCCCCAGCCACCTTCCAACGCATGATGGATACCGCGTTACGAGGATTATTGAATAAATACTGCTTCGTATACCTTGACGACATAATAATATTTGGTAGTACAATTCAACAGCATAATGAACACCTTGCTATAGTGTTACAAAGACTAAAAGAGTTAGGACTAAAAATCCAACCCGATAAATGCGAATTTCTAAAACCTGAATTAGAATACTTAGGACACGTCATAACACACGAGGGCATAAAGCCAAACCCTAAAAAGATTTCCGCAGTTAAAGACTTTAGGATTCCCAAAACACCAACAGACGTAAAATCATTTCTCGGATTAGCAGGATATTACAGAAAATTTATCAAAAACTTTTCCAAACTCGCTAAACCATTAACAGACCTCACAAAGAAAGACAATCCTTTTAGATGGACAGAAACGCAACAAACAAGCTTTGAAACACTAAAGGAAAAGTTATGCTCAGCTCCAGTTTTAGTATACCCAGACTACACGAAAACATTTACACTTACCACAGACGCTTCCAATGAAGGAATAGGCGCGATCCTGTCACAAGACGGACATCCCTGCTGCTACATATCACGAACACTCAACCCACCAGAGAAAAATTATTCTACCACCGAAAAGGAATTATTAGCTATCGTATGGGCAGTTAAAAGACTCAGGCAATACCTGTTAGGAAGACGATTTGTTATTCGAACCGACCACCAAGCACTTACTTGGCTCCAAAATTGCAAAGACCCTTCCTCGCGTTTCATTAGATGGAGACTCAGACTAGAAGAATACGAATATGACATTCAGTACTACAAAGGTAAAGAAAACACAGCAGCTGACGCACTTTCCAGAAAAATTTACCAAATTACCGACAAATCAGTCCCAGACACACCTGTAAACTTTAAAAACATTATAGAACACTTCAACGCATGGTCAAAAGACACTACACCACCGAAACGACTTAAAATCACGCCAAACGACCACACATTCTATCAATTGAAAAGAGAAACATTAGGCCCGCTCGACAAAGATACTTGGATTCGGAAAATTGTTGAACTAACCAAGAAATACAAGAAAATCGGAATAGGAGATAACAGTTTTACCGAGACCGAAAAAGCTAGAATCAAAGTAACACTCATGTTTATCAACGATCAAATTGAAGAAATAACTTTTGCATACGAACCGATACAGACCATAACCGACGAACAAGCTCTAGATATTATACGCGAAAATCATAACGACATTAGTGGACACTTAGGTATTCAAAAGACATATAATAAAATCAAAGACCAATTCAAAATCCCACACCTCATGGAAAAGATATGTAGAAGATTTTATAAAAAATTGTGATGCCTGTCAACGACAAAAGCTAGTTAGAATCAGACCCAAGGAACAACCTATAATTCCTCAGACACCAGTAGAACCAAACGAAAAGATAGCCATGGATCTAATTGGCCCTATGCCTAAAACCACACGCGGAAATCAATATATCCTTTCGATCCACGATGACTTAACGAAATATCTCGTTTTAGTACCACTGAAAACACAACGAACCGAATCAATTATCGATGCACTACTACACCACTATATTTATATCTTCTCAGCACCTTTTTTTTTTTTTTTTTTATACGTGGGGAAATCCTCATGGACACCCGGCCGCCCTCTGGGAGGCGGCGGCGGGTAGTGTCGGACTCTTACCGGCTAAAACCCCACGATGGTCGCCGTGACGATTCTCGGGAGCGTCCCGTTTCCTGTCTCGAAGCTCTCGGTCCAAGGCGCTCCCTCGTCGCTCCCCCGCGAGATTTTTCGCAGGGGGACATCCTCTTCTTCTTGGCAGCCGGCGGGTGACCACCAGCCCCCCGGCGCCGACGTTCCGTGGGCCGTCGTGCAATTCCGGGGAGGGACCCAGACCCTCCCCGGCTTGACGGCCTGTTTTTTTCTCCTTCGGACGAACGCGCGCGCGCTCTTCTACGACGGCGGCGTCGGTGGTGGCGCAGCGGTCGCGCGGCGTCGCGTCGTCGACGTTGCTCCTCCTCGCGCTCTTCTTCGTCCGCGCACGACCCGGCAGGGGTCGCGGTTCTTCTCCCTGCTCCGCTCCGCCCGCTCCTTCGCCAGCATGACCTGCTCGCAGAAGGTGCGGACGGCTGCGTACTCCTGCGGACTCCTCAGCGTCGCCTCCACGAGCGCCTCGGGGGCCAACCCGTCGCCTATGGCGAGACGTAGCACGCGGCGCGGTACCTCCCACGCCGGACAACGCTCCAGCGTGTGCTGCGCCGTGTCTTCTTCCTCCTGGCAGTGGTGACAGATTGACGTCACCTCACGCTGGATTCTTCTCAGGAACTCACCGAACACACCGTGGCCGGTGAGCACCTGCGTCATCCTGTACGTCAAAGGGACCCCGCCGCGGTCCCGCCACGCCTCCCAGTTGGGGAGGACGGCGCGCACGGCCCGGTGTGGCCGTGAGATGTCCTCCTCGGTTAGTTGGGCGCGCCATCTCTCCCAGACCCTGTGCCGCGTCTCCCTCCACACGTCCTGGAACGGACGATCGCCGCCGCCACCGTCCGAGCCCAGGGCCCTACGGTGGTTGTACAACCGTTGGAGCGCAAGGGCCTGCAGCTCGAACGGCGGGGACGCGGCCAGCACGGACGCCGACGCGTGTGTAACCCCAAAATTCTCAAGCCTGGCGTCACCTTGAAGGACCACCTCTAGACACTCTCCAGACATTTACCACATTGCCTCCCTGATAGGGAACTTCCAAGAAAATATGTCCCCACCAACATTTTTCATCGCTTTCCCACAATATATAACCCTCGACTATTAACCGGCCAACTAGTCTAAGTTTTGAAACCAATAGCTGTACGTTGTGACGAGATTGTAAGCGGTATTCGAGAGTCATTCACTCTCTAGAAATAAAGTTTCTTTTTTTACGGAAGTTTTCCTTTTTTTTACGTGACATTTTGGCGATCCTGCCAGGATCCATTCGCTTCAGTGTAAACGAAATCACGATTTCGGCATACGTGCATCATTGAAGATTGAAGGATCAACGAACCTCTGCATAGATCAGCTCACTTTGAGTGAAAACGACTTCTACGGAAAGCGGACCACGGTCATCACCAAAACTGAAACTGATCAAAGCAACATTTACGGGAAGAAGAATACCCAGGTAAAGAACTGGATTCTTTTAAATATTATCGCACTCGTCGCAACAGCTTCAATAGTACAGACTCCGACGACAGTACATTAATCGCTATGAGCAAAAACTCAGAAAACACACTTTCTGCTAGCCCTGTAGCTACAGCTGTAGATCCAAACATGCTTGCTATACTAGACGCTATGCAAAAACAGAACGAGAGAAACGAACTAGCTTTCAGTAACTTGCATAAGCTAATACACGACGAAAGTCAACAACGCGTTAAAGAAATTGAACTCTTGGGTAGGAATCTCGCTGAAATACGATTAACAGCTCATTCAATTCCCACATCTGAATTCAACTCCGTTATAACCGAAGACATTGGTGCCAGCACTATTCAGAAAAAGCGACCACCCGTTCCTAAAAAGACCGAAATAAAAACTAACGAAACGGACAATGTGGACAGTGAGGAAGACGCGGTAAACCATAACAACCCCATGTACAGTGCAAAAACTTGCCTGGACTTCATCCCTACACTCAATGGTCGAGACGATATAGGGGTAGAAGGGTTTATTAAACGGGTAAGAGAAGCTCGAGCCGAATGTCAAGACAAACGCGCCTTGTTACGCCTAATCTTAACACAAAGAATAATCGGAGAAGCAGAACGTAGTATCCGCCACATTGAGATCGAGAATTATGAAGATCTATTCGAAAACCTAAGAAAGTTTGTATCTATTAGCATTACTTCGAACGGTGCACGTGATAAATTGCAACATACGCGACAAAACTTTAACGAATCGGTACACGGTTATGTGAAGAGGTTCCGACACAACCTCAACGAACTAATATACGCACTCCAACATGAGATTCGCGACCCGATTCGACGCGCCGTGGCTATCGATCTGGAAAACGAACGCGCGATGAAAACGTTTGTGCTAAACTTAAAACCCGAAATAGAAATTCGTACATCCTCCACCAAGCCGCGCGACCTACAAGAAGCCCAAGACGCCGCATTCGAAGCAGAGCTGTTGATCGGAGAAATTGAGCGCAATCGCGGAAACCAACGTAGTCACCAGATAAGAGGTCAATCATTCACCCGAAGGAATGTAACATTACATCGCAACTCCCCACTAAAGAGCCCAATGACTACGCCTAACCGTCCGCGAACAAACATTCCAATGAGCAACGATAGAAATACCGCCGGGACCGCATTTAACCAGACGAGGGGAAGACCACTACAGGAGGAAGTAAGGATAAGATGTTACAAGTGCAATCAGATAGGGCATACCGCAAACTATTGCCAAAATTTTCAATCAGTCAACCAACGCAATCTCCCACCGCCACATAACCACGGAGAACGAAGAACGGAGAAGGGAAGTGGACCGATACGACACTCGAGAGGGGACGTCATACGAGTACACGCGACAACGGGAAGACTCTTATCCGTCGGGGTCCAGTCGAGAGCAGGGAACAAGCGATACCTCATCGACACAGGCGCAGGGATAAACTTGGTCAAAAGATCAGGTACCACACTGAAACCCCAAAAAACAGAAGCCAAAACATTTTTTATGGGTAACGATAAATACCAAACGGACGAGACAGTAAAATTTCAATTTTTCAATGTTATGAACACATTTTACGTTGTACCAGACGATTTTCCATTAATAGAAGACGGAATAATTGGTTTGCCGATGCTTTCCAACTACCGATACAAAATTACCAACGAATCAATTCAATTAAATGGGAATGAAATATTCTTTCAGGAACCGAAAACCATTCTCCCAGGGCAAACCAAAGTCGAGACGATTTATCTGGATAGGGTACCGACGAGAGTATGTTTCTGCAACACTGGTGAGCAACCAACAGTAATCTCTAATGATCTTTCTTACGAAAACGATCTCGATAAAGTCGCTAAAATGCAACAAATAATTAGACTCGACCATATTGAAAACCAACTTCGTATTCCTATCGAAAAGATCCTCCTACACTATATAGATGTTTTTAACCTAGAATCCGATATCCTACCTTGCACCAGTCTAACAAAACACACCATCACCTTACGCGAGAATAAAATCGTCAATACCAAATCATACCGACCTCCTGAAGCCCACAAGGCAGAAATTGAGAAACAGATGAAAGAGATGCTGGACAAAAACATTATAGAGGAATCAGACTCTCCTTACAACAGTCCAGTATGGGTAGTACCAAAAAAAACCGACGCATCCGGAAAGCAGAAATGGCGCATAGTTATCGATTTTCGTAAACTGAATGAACTTACTGACCAAGACGCTTACCCTTTACCGACGATCGACGACATCCTATCACAATTAGGTAACGCAAAGTTCTTCTCGGCACTAGATTTATCATCAGGATTTCACCAAATACCTATGGATTCCGATTCTAAAAAATACACAGCCTTTAGTACACCTCAGGGACACTTTCACTATAACCGTATGCCGTTCGGATTAAAAAATGCTCCAGCTACATTTCAACGAATGATGGACACCGCGTTACGAGGTCTACTGAATAGATATTGCTTTGTATACCTTGACGATATAGTAATATTTGGTAGCACGATACAGCAGCACAACGAACATTTAGCCATAGTACTGCAAAGATTAAAAGAATTAGGACTAAAGATTCAACCGGACAAATGTGAATTTTTGAAGCCGGAATTAGAATATTTAGGACACGTAATAACACGTGAGGGAATAAAACCGAACCCTAAAAAGATTTCAGCCGTAAAAGATTTTAAAATTCCCAAAACATCGACCGATGTTAAATCGTTTTTAGGACTAGCAGGGTACTATAGGAAATTTATTCGAAATTTCTCCAAACTAGCAAAACCTCTGATCGATCTAACCAAAAAAGACAATCCATTCAGATGGACAGAAGCGCAACAAGCGAGTTTTGACACACTAAAAGAAAAATTATGTTCAGCTCCAGTTCTAGTATACCCAGACTACTCGAAAACATTCACACTAACCACAGACGCCTCAAACGACGGAATAGGTGCAATTTTATCACAAGACGGACATCCTTGCTGTTACGTATCTCGAACACTCAACCCACCCGAGAAAAATTACTCCACCACAGAGAAAGAATTACTAGCCATTGTTTGGGCAGTTAAAAGACTTAGACAATACCTGTTAGGGAGACGCTTCGTTATTCGAACTGATCATCAAGCACTCACTTGGCTTAAGAATTGTAAAGACCCCTCTTCACGTTTAATTAGGTGGAGACTTAAACTAGAGGAATACGAATACGAATACGAAATTCAGTATTACAAAGGCAAAGAAAACACAGCAGCTGACGCACTCTCTAGAAAAGTTTATCAAATCACCGACAAGCCAGTCCCAGACACACCTGCGAACTCTAGAAACATTATAGAACATTTTAACGCATGGTCAGAAGACGCGACACCTCCGAGACGACTTAAAATCACACCAAACGATCACACATTCTACCAATTAAACAGAGAAACACTAGGCCCCTTTGACAAAGACACTTGGATTCGAAAAATCGTTGAACTAACCAAGAAACACAAGAAAATCGGAATAGGAGACAACAGTTTTACCGAAACCGAAAAAGCTAGAATCAAGGTAACACTCATGTTTGTCAATGACCAAATCGAAGAAATAACTTTCGCGTACGAACCGATACAAACCATAACCGAGGAACAAGCCCTAGACATTATACGCGAGAATCACAACGACATTAGTGGACATTTAGGTATTCAAAAGACATACAGTAAAATCAAGGACCAATATAAAATCCCACACCTCATGGAAAAGATAGAAGACTTTATAAAGAATTGCGAAGCTTGCCAACGACAAAAACTAGTTAGAATCAGACCCAAGGAACAACCCGTAATTCCTCAGACACCCGTAGAGCCAAACGAAAAGATAGCTATGGATCTAATTGGCCCAATGCCTAAGACCACACGCGGAAATCAGTACATTCTTTCGATCCACGACGACCTAACAAAATATCTTGTTTTAGTACCCCTGAAAACACAACGAACCGAATCAATTATCGATGCACTATTACACCACTACATTTACATCTTCTCAGCACCCAAAACAATACTAACAGATCAAGGACAAAACTTTATTAGCGAACTGATGGAAAAATTCGAAGAAGCGTTTAAGATCAAACATATAAAAACCACTAGTTTTCATCCTCAATCCAACGGATCCCTAGAACGAACACACGCCACGGTAAAGGACATGATTCGCACAAGCCTACACGATTCTAATAAAGAATGGGACCAGGTATTGGACTTTATCTGTTTAGGGTACAACACCGCGATACACGACGCGACCGGATTTTCACCTTTCGAACTAACATTTGGTAGAAAAGCTAACCTCCCATCCTCTGTATCCCGAACTTCCAATTACACCTACGAAGAAATGTTCGCATTATGGCAAAAACAATTACAAAGGTATAGAATGATAGCGAAAAGCACTCTTGAACAAAGTAGAAAGAGATACATGAGAGATCAAAAAAGAAAGATCATTAAAACTCAAGCCTTATTTAAGGAAGGAGACCGTATAATCCTCCATAATGACCATAAAACAGATAAATTGGACGACGAATGGTTAGGACCCTACGTCATTAAGTCAGTCAAGACACCGTATTATGAGATTGTTATTAGAGATCAAGTTAGGAAAATCCATGGTAACAGAATAAAACCCTATTTTTCAGGACGATCACCCTTATCATCGGCATTACCGCCCTTAACGGATTAAAAATAACCCCCATTGACAATAATGGAATATTTCATGAGAAAATATCCAAAGCGTACCTTTACAGCGAACATGTAAATATCATCGTAGGAATAGATATCAATACTGTATTAAAACAAGTAAAGTATATCGAAACCGGAGTAGCCGAAGTTAAGAATCATTGCGAGACACAAAAAGATTGTACCTTGTTACCAGAAATGCGCTCTTTACGAGCAAAACTAAACAATGTCAGAACACTCGGCATTAAACTACAGTCCTTAGCACATATTCACTTTAGAAACAGGCGAGGATTAATAGACACTGTTGGATCCATTAGTAAAATCCTTTTCGGAACGTTAGATGCCAACGATTTAGACCTAATCGATAAAAATATCGACAAATTATTTGAGGGAGGTGATAACTTGAAAACAATAGTCGCGAACCAAACCGCTTTAGTAAAACGAATCTTGGATAACGATGCGATTCAGCGATTAAAACAAGTAAACACCGAGGTAACATTAAGGAAAGTCATAGCATTAGAAAGTTCACTCTCAGACTTACATTTTCAAATCGACGAAATATTCAATTTAATCATCTTAGGAAAACAGGGAATAATCAGCCCACAGATTATCGATCACGAAATTTTTATTAACAATTATGTTCAGGCATTAGGAAGTAAAATAGTAGGAAACGCATTTATACCGAAAGAAGAAAATTTTCAAAGCATCTTGGATATTTCAGAACTCACATTGCTTACCCGACACAACAAAGTCTTCTTTATTATTTCAGTGCCAACAATCATAGACATGGAATGGGATATAGAACAAGTATACCCCATACCATCTCTTACGAATAAAGTCTTTCTAGCACCTTTAATAGTTCATCCAATATTTTTAACATCAGGTTTAAATTACATCGATGCAGACCAAGATTATCTGGACAAGCAATGCCGTTCTATATCCGACTTTTATATTTGCAAACAAACTCAACCAATTCATGATAGAAGAGTAAAACACGATTGTAGTTCCGAGATCTTAAGCGCCGAAAACACTGTTAAATTCTGTAGAGTCGTGGTTTACAATATCAAAGACATAACCTTCTTTCCATTAAAAACCGAAAATCATTTTATCGCGATACCTGAGAAACCAATAGACTTAAGCATTTTTGAGGAAAAGACAAATCAGATAATTCGCTTAGAAAAACCATCTTTATTACGAACAAACAAAACCGTTGACATATTGTACAAGAATAATCATATGAGAATCAGTGGTAGCAATAAAGAAATTTCGTATGAAATAAAAATCAAATCGGTTAGCGCCACCAATAATTCAGATTGGACTATATTACTAAATGATTTAGAGAAAACACCAAAAATTATTAATGACAATTACGGATATAAAAGCACCTTAACTGAAATCGAAGACAGAACAAATCAATTAACTTTTGCTCATAGAATCGATCAAGTAAAATCATGGGGACTATCCATATTACAGATTATCGGGTATTTTTCCATTGTTCTCATATGTTTATATTTTCTTAACAAAATAGGAATGCCAAAGTTATGTTTCCATTTATTCTGTTGTAAAGTTAAACGAAACACGGTAAATAATAATCCCCTAGCCGGCGCTCCAATAATGAACAATCCGGCACCAATCAACATCTACACTCCGATGCTACCTGTACCAAGCACCAGCAGCGATTCGCACGTGACTCCTGATTCGGAAACACCAAAGGCAAAGTTACACCCAACCATCTTGAAGAAACGCAAGAACTTCGAGGACTAAGTTCACTCTATGGAGGGGGGAGTGTAACCCCAAAAACTCTCAAGCCTGACGTCACCTTGAAGGGCCACCTCTAGACACTCTCCAGACATTTACCACATTGCCTCCCTGATAGGGAACTTCCAAGAAAATATGTCCCCACCAACATTTTTCCTGGCTTTCCCACAGTATATAACCCTCGACTATTAACCGGCCAACTAGTCTAAGTTTTGAAACCGATAGCTGTACGTTGTGACGAGATTGTAAGTGGCATTCGAGAGTCATTCACTCTCTAGAAATAAAGTTTCTTTTTTTTTACGGAAGTTTTTCCTTTTTTTACGTGACAATATCATCACAGCAAGTAGAAAATCTTCATATTTCAGTTTTTCATTAGTACAAAAATTATAGAACATGAATGCATTGGACAGGCCGCAATTGGTGAGATATAATACTACCTTTTTCGTCCATTTAATTGTTTTTCTCAATATTGAATAATATGATAGATCCTTATCAGTAAGGTGAACAAATTTTTCTGAACATGAGACATTCCTCCATTTTTCTTGTTTAGAATCAGCCTTGTATTCATGTACATTTTGTAAATGACGACTTGTTTCTTCAGAAATAATTTGGAAAAATTCATTGCCAAATATATAATCAACAGCTTCCTTCACACTGCAGTTTCTTTGTAATGATGTCGACGTAAAACATATTCTTTCAAAAGGTTCCAGATTTGGAAAAGAGTCCTCATCTCTTCATTCTTCAATTATAGGCTCATCAGCCTCTATCTCTGAATCTCCACTTTCGACTGAATCATTGTATTTCTTATTCAGTCTTCTTCTGTCTAATCGCACTGTACATTTTCGTCGGAAATCCCGTTTTGTGCATCAGATAAATCATCAAACAACAATACACTTTGACTTTCATTTTCTTTACATCAATGCATCGTTTTGCTACTTTTATAGAATTAGGGCCTATTTCATAAAATAATTTTTGCCATAGAATATCAACAACAGATTGAAAAAGTAAATGAGTTTTAAAAAGCAGGTTTCTTATAAATTAAAACACGAACTTTCAAATAACAAAATGTACAACAATAGATCACTTTACAAGGTCCGGTAGACGATCGGCACAGATCTACCGATGTACACTATACTGTCTCATTGTTTTTACTTGCTTGGAATGTAAACCTTCGATGGTTTTGCTAATCATGTGTCACAACACTGCGCAAGAATTCATTACCCTGGTAACGTAACAAAGACATTTGTCTCTGGTTGCTTAAGTCATCGATTGAGTCGAAAAGACATGAAACTGGAAACTTTAAGAGAGCTATTCAATGCGATACATATATCATAATTTTTCATTTAGCTGTCAATTGATATGTATTATTCCGTGATAGCTCATAATACTTCATAGTAGCCTGATTAATTCTTCGAGTATAAGATTAAGTACTTTTTTGTAGTTTTTTGTGTTCTCTGACTTGCTATTTCATGAGCATATGTGCGAATATTGTAATAAGCAGTGACTAGTAGCTTTTATGAAACTCGTTTGTGAAGAATATTGTGCAGAATATTGTACGGCCACAATCAGTAGATTCCTGAATACTTAATGCACATGTAGTTTTTCTGTGGAAATTGCTATTTTCGTTGCAATTCCTCTGTGAACAGTGCCTACACTCGTGGTACATGAGCGATTTTCTCACGGTGTCTTCGTAAAGAGCGTGACCTTTACCGAAATGAAGTTCTAGAAGCGACATTACAACACTTCCCGATTTACCCATATGTTGGGGTCTTATCTTAATTCCAGACCCCATTAAAATAATGAAATCCTAAATATAACCCGTCTTACGGTCACAAAAAGGAATGATTTTATATCAAATCTAATTTCTTCTTGATGCAATGAATTTTTGAATGCCAGTATGCCTATATACATGAGCAGATGTTCGTCTATACATAGATTGCGATAAGGGTAACATGTACCCTGCAAACGTTCCTCGTGATTTATGAATTATTTTTCAGATTCTCCGCAGACGATCGGAATTGGATACATTATCATCACTAAAATGTAACATTGGAGCAGTAATAAATGGCGGTCTCTGCTTATTATTTCGCCATAGATATCGCTTTTGAAGAGGTTATCCTTGCTCCAGTATTCTGGTAACGATAGCTTTTTGTTTCTCCTCATTAAAGGAGAAATAGCCAATATCTGTAACTGAGGACTGTATCGGCTATTATATTATTGTTATTTTTTTTTTTTTCTTTTGGCGCCGTCAATTTTTTGTCTTTTCAACAATACACTCTAACAACTCTTCGCTAACAAACGACTGGAAGTAATTTATAATTTTCCATGCATAATTTATGTCCCGTAAAATTTTGGGCCCAAATTTTTCTGTCGTCCATATGACATTTGGTAAAATTATCTTTTGCACGTTATTATTCTCTATTTCAGAATCATGAGAATCTCTGGTATTGAGTACATTCAATCTCTTTTTCTGCAGTCATCCGAAACAGATTCTGGTTCATCTAATACGTTCAACGCTTGTAGCTTTCTCAGATTTTTAAAAACCACTTCGAAAAGAGCAGAATCTGAAAATTTTATTAAAACGAAACGCAAATTACAATACTATTAAGAAATAAGAATACCTTCAGAGAGTGAACGGACGTACCAGTATACAAACTCTTCGGACCTTTTTTGTCTAAAGTTTGCAATACTTTTCTTAACTAACTATTCTTCTGTGATAGTCGAAACAAATTAAAAAATCGTACGATGTATAAATGCGAATCTTGTTGTGTAAAGCATTTGGCACGGAACTCACAAGAGGCGCTGCTAAGCATAAATTAGTTTACGACGCTGCTGGTTCTAGGCGGTTTTAGCCTCTAGAATTTTTGTCAATAATTAAAGAACAAAGCCGAAAACAACTTTTTTGTTCTCGATTTTTGTATCTTGTTATAGCTGCAAGAAACACTTCTTATGTTTTTTTTACACTTGCAGCTGAACACCCTCTATATACTTGTCGGAGATGAAAGGACATCGGAGTCTTCCTTCCGAAATGTCTGAGAAAGTCCCAAATACTTTAGACCAGACTTTTATTATAGCCGTACTTAAACAATAAAACTGAAAAATAGCTGTTCATGAGTTGTCAATAATGACTATCCGAGATTTATGACAGTGGGCTTGGGCTCGCGGTGACATAATGGGTCACTGAACGTAAGTGTGGTCACGGGAGTAACGTGTACCTAACAGAGGTACAAAGTAATTAAATGACTCTCCTTAAAACAGGAATTGAGATGAGGAATACGGAGAGGGGTATATAAGCGCAGTTCCACTGACTGCAGTTCAGTTCAGTACAGTTCAGTTCGATAAGTTCGACTAGTAAAGAGAACACGTGTGTCAAGTTCAATATCGCATTTGTCATCCCGTTGACCGTGGATTCGTTATTGAGTCTAAGATCATCGCCATTCACATTCCCAGTATCTAATTACCATGGTTATGTGGCGACAGAAACTACGCAAAACCGTCGTCTCGGGTAACAGCGAGGCGACGGGAAGAAAACTAAACACTTAAGATAAGAGACCGAACCGAACGACTAGCGGGCGGTCCACCGAACGTTTTTGAGAATGGTAAAGAAGACAGAATGTTTCCGACCGGCACGCCGAACAGTTCGACGAACCGCTTGTACGCACGATTTCAGAGAATAAACTTTGTTGAGTTATAACCGCATAACGTATACATTGCACCTGTCACAAACAAAATCTGACACAAAGCGATAACGATAGTCATCTGCCGACCTCTGGACAACACTTAGTCATAACGTTAGTCATCTGCCGACCTCTGGACTAAAACAATAACCGAACTCCCACCCATAACCACAATGAAGATATAAAAACCCCTGTCCTTTAGCCAGTAAGCGAGTCTTGAACAATCACCCCTAAAGCTCGAAAGTGTATCACAAACAAGAAAAATAAAATATCTTTTCTCCTAAATCTCTTTTATTATTTTACGTGACATTTTGGCGATCCTTGCCAGGATCCATTCGCTTCAGTGTAAACGAAATCACGATTTCGGCGTACGCGCATCATTGAAGATTGAAGGATCAGCGGACCACTGCGAATCTTCGTTACTACAAAGCCCTGCAGCAACTTTCAACGTTCCACCACGGTGAAACTAGACGAGAGGACTACGGTCAGCTCAGAGCAAGCCTACGAATAAGATTCGGAATCTGAGAGGAAACATTCCAGAGACTCCTGAGCGGGCATAACTGCTACGGTAAGCTGGAAATCTGGATTCATTTTTACACTACCGTACGAGGAAACCAAGTTTCTCAAGCGCTTCGAGTTCAACTAGCAACGATAGATCAGACTCAGTAAACTTAATTAGAATCATGTCCGCACCGAGAAAAAATGAAAACGAAGCTACTAATATTGCTTCTGCAACCAGAATTTCGGATGATTCAACTCGTACCATACTCGAGCAAATTGAACTTCTTGCGCGACGAATAGAGGAAACGCAACGAATAATCGATAGTGAAAACAAAAAACGTGCAACAGAGATAGAACTATTAGGAAAACATCTCTCTAAAATAAATTTAGGACGTGACGCTACCACCGAATTAGGCTCCCTCGTTACTATGGATGAATCTAATATCAGCAATATTCAGAGAAAGCAACCACCTGTAAAACCTAACGAAACGGACGATATGGACATTGAAGAAGAATCATTCTTACGAGAAAAAAGTGACAGGAAAGAAAGCGTAGAAGACAGCATTACTATAATTGAGAGCATCCATAAGGAGGTAAATGCAGTCAGTAAAAATGTGGATGCATCTATGAAACATAATGTTGTTACTAGCAAAAAGAGCAAGAAAAGTCGTTGGGATATGAAATCACAGTCTGAAGAAAAAATAAAGCTTAAAGCTCCTGTTATGTGGGAGGAAGAATGTGCAGAATGGACGAAAGTGAATAAATTCGACCATGATATTGAGAGAGTATCTTTGGAATGCTGTGACCCGATGTTAGCTACAACGAAGATAAAAGACGAGAACGTTTGTATAGTTGAACAGCAGTTGAGAAAGTCTACATCTAAGAATTCAACAAGTGCAGATATTATCGATTTGTTTCCTAGAAAATGTCAGGATATAGATTTGTTAGAATCATCCTGGACTCCGGAAGAACATACTAGATGTAAGTCGCGAATAAAAAGTTTGGGCAACAGTTCACAGGAGAATGTGCTCTTTGATAAGACCAAGGAATTGACGCCTTCAAAAGAGCAATGTACTGCAGAACAATTAAAGGATATCTTTGAGATAGATCTGAAATTAATGAAGAAAAATGCAGAATTGTATAGTCCCAGTTCTCCAGCTGGATCCCAGAAGTCTGAAGATATGGAAATTTTTAAGGATAATCAGGTAAATCTGAAGGAGAATCTCCTACATGATAAACTAGAGAATGAAACTCTGGTTATGTCTGATAATGAATCAGTTCCTAATATACCACTTCAAATAAAGTATCGCGATGGTAAATATGCAAAAGCTGCAGTGATGAAGGAAGAATTTGAAGAAATTTTAGGAGTGCAGAAGATAGAGGATCAGGCTCTTCGAAAGAAATTCGATGTGAAAGTATCTGAAAGTTCGTCTGAGTTTCCAATCAATGAACCATACCCAGACACAAACTATAAATCATTACGAATGGACATATTCGCAGGATATGAATCCGATGAATCACATGGAAAATTAAGCAACAAGAGTTCTGAGGCAATATCTTCATCTGCCAGCACAAAAGGAACAGAGGAGACGAATGAAGGAAAAGCAGCACTCAAGTTGATTCCTAAACAACTGTTAGTCCGACGAAACAATGAACGCTTGAAGACAAAATTGATTTCAGACGATCCCATGCAACATGCTGCGGCTCTATTGACCATCCAGAAGAAACTTCGAGAGTCGCACTCTGTGAAAAACGATATAAAAAACACATATTGCGAAGAACCTAATGAATTTAGGATCGAGTGTGAAAAGACATCCAATATACATGCACCTGTTGCTGAAGTTATTCCCACGGAACAGACTACTATTACGGATGTTAAGGTGGACTCGAAAGACTTGTCGATAACGGTGAAAACCTCGATTACCACAAAATCGGAATCACCAGGGGCGGTGAAGCTCGATTTAAATGAGTATAGGTCTGGAAACAAAGGAACTAAGTTGGAAGAACTTAAAAAGTCTAGACCACGTAATAGCAAAGATATTAGTGACACGGAAAGTCAAATAAGATCACCAGGCAGAGAGCACAAAAAGAAAAGTCCTAGTAGAAAGGAGAATAGAGAAGATAAACGAATTAATGATCGTAGCAAAGAGAGAAGAGATAAGAAATTTGATGATAGAGAAAGAGGAGATAGGAGAGATAGTAGGAGTTCGAAACAGGAGTACAATGAAAGTAGAAGGAGATTCAGTCCTTCTACTAGTCGCAATAAAAAACGTACTTCCTGGGAACGGGAAGGAAGTCGTAGCGAAAGCCATAGCCGCAGTTGGAGTAGAAGTAGAAGTAGAAGTCATATAGGTAACTTAGAAAATAATTATTCTTTTGAAGAGAACATGAAAAACAATAAAATTAGCAATCAACATCTTTCTCCATCAAGAAAAAGAAACAAATTTGAGAAGTAAAAAAAAAAAAAAAAAAAATATATATATATATATATATATAAACAGAAACAAATTGATGAAATAAAATATAGAGATCCAATAGAAATTGCAGATGTTTGTAGTGCAGATAACTTTAAAAATTGTTTTAATAGCATTCTTCTAGGAAATCTACCAATTTTAGATTCGATAAGAGAAATACTGAATTGAAATGTATGTTTCAACATTGGTGGTGTAATACATGTACTTCATCAATAAAACAAACCGATGTGCAATGCAGTAAAATTCTATATTTACTGAAATTTCTAAGCACTGCGGAACAAAATACTAAAGAATCAAATCAAGATATGCATTGGGAATCTACGTTACAAAATTTGTCACAAGAAGCTAATATAGAAGAATCACGTTCCATAGAGGAATTTGAAAATATCACTATCTTTGATAGTATTCTGAATGGTGATGAACAAGAAACTACTGAAGACGAACAAAAAATTTGGGGAGATTTAAAATCACCATTAATCTATGATAATTCGGATAGTGTATTAAATTGCATTATAGAGTTTTTTTTCAGCCTGAACATTTGCATACTACTGAAATGGAGGAAAAGTACATATTGTCAGATGAAGAAGACTCTCAAACATTATTATCTGAAAGCAGCCTTGCAAGAACTGGAATATTAAGTTTTTTATTTGATTTTTATTACTTGATTTATATGGACTCTCCTTCGAATAATTTTATGTATTCAAATATACAAGCAGTTAATCCTCGGTTGATTGAGAAAACTTTTGAAGAAAAGACGGCTGAAAAGAATGATTTAGAAAATACACTTTCACAAGAGGATAAGAAATTGTGTAGTAATCAAAATCATTCTGTTAATAATAGCGTGGATATGATTGGATTTGAATTGAACACAAGTAGAGAAGAAGTGCTTGAGTTTCTTCCAGTAATTAAAAGTACACCTTCATTCTCTGATCAATCGATTAATTTAGTTAATTCAGATAGCATACTTTCTGAAGAGAAAGAATCGTTTCCTAAATACAGTCTTTCTAGTCCTACTGATAAGTTTAATGTTGGTAGTCTTAAAGAAACATTATATATTTTTCAAAAGGAAGATACTATTAATCAAACCCAAACATTCAGTGATATAAAAAATGAAGATTTACCTGAAATTTGTATTTCCAACAACATTTCATTAGATGAATCTATGAACTATATATTAAATCATCAAGAGAATGATATTCATTCATTACAGAAGTATATATGTGTAGAACTTGAAACTAGTCCTTTAGTAATAAAAGAATCTTTAGATTCTTGTGATTTATTGTCTTTCACAGATTTAATATCATGTAATACTGATACAACACTGCAGTGTATTGAACAAACAGATAAAAGATTTTTAAGACAAAAAAAAAAAATTTTCAGGAAAACGCAATACAATTGTGAAGAAAAACAAAATCGTATTATGAAATGCAGAACAGAAATTAGTGGTCATCCACAATCCAGATCACCTAAACAGATGTTAAAATGTAAAAAGAAAATTAAAGTAAAAAAAAAAAAAAAAAAAAAAAAAAGAAAGAAAAGCAGTTATTTTCATCTATTGTTCCATCTAATCACAATGAATTGAGTTTAAGATGTTCACAAATTACTATTGTTAATCCTTTGGATTATCAAGATGTGCAAAATACATGTGAATCACCACTACCGACATTTCACATGTCATATTGTCAAACATCACCTGCAAATGGAAAGAAACAATTAAACTGTGCACATGTTCAACAATTGAAGCGTATGTCTCAACAGAAGCAACAAATAGTACTAAATTTTCATGAAGATCCTATGGTGAATTCAATCTACAAGGAAGATTCTAAATTACAAAATCTCCAGTGCATCATGGAAGATAATATCTCAGAAGATTCAAGAACGTTAAATGTACCAGAAAAATCATATGCAACTGAAGATAAATATCATTTCAAAATATCAAAAAGAAATATGAACATTGATACTAATATTACAAAAGCAAATTTTATAACAGATAATGACATAACTGAAATTTCAAATAATATAATGTCTGCTAAGTGGACATCACAGAATATAAATGTACAGCCATCAAATTCTATTAAAGAACGAGAAATTTTAGATGAAGATATACCTTTGAAGAAAAGAAAATTAACTTCAAAATTTTCATCAACTGTAAACTCAAATACAAGTATTAGTTTTGTAAATCAGCAAAAATGCGAAGAAAGCATTATGTTTCTACAAAGAGAGGTAACTATATGTTTGATATCTTTGACAATTTGCCTTTTTCCTTGAAATATGAGTCCATTTTCAATATAATTATAGAATATTATTTTGAATAAATAAATAAAATGTCTTATAGCTAAATACTATCATAAAATGATTGTATTATATAAAAAAAACAATTTTTATATGTATATTTTACATCTTACATACGTATCCAATAGGAGTATTAAAAACACATAATGATAGTTCTTTCAAATAAAAGTCATCATACTTATTTTAATATTTACATATTAAATTTCGAAACAAAGACAAAATTAATAATTTCCTACATGGAAGATCAACATTGGAAGATATTTTAGTACATTTAGTGTTTCATAAATTCATCATAATTAAAATTCTTTATATAAACAAAAATGCAATTATAAGTATAAAGAAGAATAAAGTTGGTGGTAATTTGTAACAAAAAAAAAAAAAAAAAAAGAAAAAAAAGAAAAAAATATATATATATTTAAGCGAATACATTGAATTGATGTTGGATAAAAATAGTTCACCTAGTGTAGAACTTAGTGTAAGCACAGAAAATGATTTATTAGATTTTGTTACTAATACAAAAAATAATAGTGATGATAGTGATAAAAGAACTGTTGAAGTTCCTGTGACTACTCAAAGAAGGAAAAGGCGATCAAAAAGAAGAGAATTTTTAAAGCATCTTGGATATTTCAGAACTCACATTGCTTACCCGACAGAACAAAGTCTTCTTTATTATTTCAGTGCCAACAATCATGGACATGGAATGGGATATAGAACAAGTATACCCCATACCATCTCTTACGAATAAAGTCTTTCTAGCACCTTTAATAGTTCATCCAATATTTTTAACATCAGGTTTAAATTACATCGATGCAGACCAAGATTATCTGGACAAGCAATGCCGTTCTATATCCGACTTTTATATTTGCAAACAAACTCAACCAATTCATGATAGAAGAGTAAAACACGATTGTAGTTCCGAGATCTTAAGCGCCGAAAACACTGTTAAATTCTGTAGAGTCGTGGTTTACAATATCAAAGACATAACCTTCTTTCCATTAAAAACCGAAAATCATTTTATCGCGATACCTGAGAAACCAATAGACTTAAGCATTTTTGAGGAAAAGACAAATCAGATAATTCGCTTAGAAAAACCATCTTTATTACGAACAAACAAAACCGTTGACATATTGTACAAGAATAATCATATGAGAATCAGTGGTAGCAATAAAGAAATTTCGTATGAAATAAAAATCAAATCGGTTAGCGCCACCAATAATTCAGATTGGACTATATTACTAAATGATTTAGAGAAAACACCAAAAATTATTAATGACAATTACGGATATAAAAGCACCTTAACTGAAATCGAAGACAGAACAAATCAATTAACTTTTGCTCATAGAATCGATCAAGTAAAATCATGGGGACTATCCATATTACAGATTATCGGGTATTTTTCCATTGTTCTCATATGTTTATATTTTCTTAACAAAATAGGAATGCCAAAGTTATGTTTCCATTTATTCTGTTGTAAAGTTAAACGAAACACGGTAAATAATAATCCCCTAGCCGGCGCTCCAATAATGAACAATCCGGCACCAATCAACATCTACACTCCGATGCTACCTGTACCAAGCACCAGCAGCGATTCGCACGTGACTCCTGATTCGGAAACACCAAAGGCAAAGTTACACCCAACCATCTTGAAGAAACGCAAGAACTTCGAGGACTAAGTTCACTCTATGGAGGGGGGAGTGTAACCCCAAAAACTCTCAAGCCTGACGTCACCTTGAAGGGCCACCTCTAGACACTCTCCAGACATTTACCACATTGCCTCCCTGATAGGGAACTTCCAAGAAAATATGTCCCCACCAACATTTTTCCTGGCTTTCCCACAGTATATAACCCTCGACTATTAACCGGCCAACTAGTCTAAGTTTTGAAACCGATAGCTTTACGTTGTGACGAGATTGTAAGCGGTATTCGAGAGTCATTCACTCTCTAGAAATAAAGTTTCTTTTTTTACGGAAGTTTTCCTTTTTTTTACGTGACACGTGCGACACCGTCCGGTATGCACGCGCTATCCTGATGGCGGTCGTCCTGTGCAGCCTCCGTAGCAGGGTCAGGCTGCGACGGTTGGCCAGCAGTTCTTCGGCCCATACGGGGGCCCCGTAGAGGACCCTCGATCTCGCCACTCCCTCGTAGAGGCGGCGCACTCTCGTTCCCGCTCCTCCGATGTTGGGCAGCAAGCCGCACAGGGCGTTGGCTGCGGCTGCCACCTTCGGCACCAGTTCCTCGAAGTGGGGCTCGAACGTCCATCCGCTGTCGATGGTGAGGCCCAGGTACCTCATCTGGGCTCTCACCGGTACATCCTCGCCGTCACACCTGACGCACAGTCCGGACGGTGGGGCTCCTCTGCGATGACGGTCGAAGAACCCCACGGCCTCCGATCTTCTCAGCACCTAAAACAATACTAACAGACCAGGGACAAAACTTTATTAGTGAACTAATGGAAAAATTCGAAGAAGCATTCAAAATCAAACACATAAAGACCACTAGTTTTCATCCTCAATCTAACGGATCATTAGAACGGACACACGCCACAGTAAAAGACATGATTCGCACAAGCCTACACGATTCTAATAAAGAATGGGACCAGGTATTAGACTTTATTTGCTTAGGATATAACACCGCGATACACGATGCAACTGGATTCTCACCCTTCGAACTAACATTTGGAAGAAAAGCTAACCTCCCATCTTCCGTATCCCGAACTTCCAACTACACCTACGAAGAAATGTTTGCTTTGTGGCAAAAACAATTGCAGAAATATAGAATAATAGCAAAGAACACTCTTGAACAAAGTAGGAAAAGATACATGAGAGAACAGAAAAGAAAGATCATTAAAACTCAAACCTTATTTAAGGAAGGAGATCGTATACTCCTTCATAACGATCACAAATCAGATAAATTGGACGACGAATGGTTAGGACCTTACGTCATTAAGTCAGTCAAGACACCGTATTATGAAATTCTTATTAGAGATCGAGTTAAGAAAATCCACGGTAACAGAATAAAACCCTATTTTTCAGGACGATCACCCTCGCCATCGGCTTTACCACCCTTGACGGACTAAAAATAACTCCCATTGGTAATAATAGAATATTTCATGAAAAAATATCCAAAGCATACCTTTATGGCGAACGTATAAATGTAATTATAGGAATAGACATTAGTACTGTATTGGAACAAGTAAAATATACTGAAAAGGAAGTAGCCGAAGTTAGGAATCATTGCGAGACACGAAATGATTGTGCCGTATTGCCGGAAATACACTCCTTACAAGCAAAATTAAATAACGTCAGAACACTTAGCATCAAATTACGATCCTTAGCTCACATTCATCCCAGGAGTAAACGAGGACTACAGTCTGTCACACAAGAGCGTGTCTGCGATATTTCTGTAAATATTTATATATTTGTAAAAAAATTTATATGAATTGAATCTACATCTAAAACACTAATACGCTATTACTTAGTAGGGTGTCCAATCTCCTCCATTAGCGATTATAGCTTGACATCGTTTCGGCATACTCTCGACTAATTTTTGAGCGTAGGATTCTGGTAACGACCTCCATATCTTTCGAATGTGATGTACAAGTGTTCTTATTTTTGTGATACGTCTTCCTCTCAGCTTGCATTTCATTAGGGACCACACATTTTCGATAGGGTTTGCATCAGGGGACTGCGATGGCCAAGGAAGTACTGTGATGGCGTTTTTCGCTTTCCATTGGGTGCAGATGCGACTTCGATGTTTAGGGTCGTTGTCTTCTTGCAATATCCATTGGTCCTCGGTTTGGTTGAACCAACGTTAAACGGATGTGAGAAGTCCCCTTTGGTACAATTTCACCATCTTTTGTGCATTCAGATTGTCTGTAAAGACGCACAAAGTCCCAAAACCGCGTGCGTTAAAGCAACCCCAAACATGCACTTTTATAGGGTGTTTTACACTTCTTTGAATCATCCTTCTTCCATGGATAGTCCAAGCACGCCTAATAGGACACCATGCCCAAAACGAAGATTCATCAGTGAATATTATATTACTCCAATCACGATCTCTGTTTTCATTCGCCCATGCCAGACGATTTTCGACGTTTCGCGTACGCGGCACTCATATTAAAAAGCTCTGTTCCTTTCACTGTTTCAAATGAAACTGAAAGGTATTCCGCAACGCGTATTAGAGAAGTTTTCGTTTGTTTACATTCTTTTTATCTCATTCTGATTAGGTGTCAGGTTTCGCAGATATCGCAGACACGCTCTTGTGTGACAGACTGTAATAGACGCTATCGGATCTATTAGTAAAACTCTTTTTGGAACTTTAGACGCAAACGATCTAGATGTAATTAACAAAAATATAGACAAACTCTTTGAAGAAGGTAACAATCTAAAAACCATAGTAGCCAACCAGACAGCTTTGATTAAACGAATTTTAAATAACGACGTCATCCAACAACTGAAACAAGTAGACATGAGTATAGGAAACAAACTGGAAACGCTTAACAAAAACGAAATCATCTTAATGAAAATTATAATTCTAGAAGGCTCACTCTCGGACTTGCATTTCCAAATAGACGAAATATTCAATCTAATCATCCTAGGAAAACAAGGAATAATAAGCCCACAGATTATTGACCACGGAACTTTTATTGACAATTACGTCCAAATACTAGGTAGTAAAACAGTAGGAAACGCTTTTATACCAAAGGAAGAAAATTTCCAAAATATTTTAGATATCTCAGAACTCACATTGCTCACTCGACAAAACAAAGTTTTTTTTTTATAATTTCGGTACCAACGATTATAGATATGGAATGGGATATAATACAGATATACCCCATACCATCTCTCACGAACAAAGTGTTTTTGGCACCTTTAGTAGTTCACCCGATATTTTTAACGTCAGGACTAAATTACATCAATGCCGATCAAAACTATTTGGATAAGCAATGCCGTTCTGTATCTGATTTTTACATTTGCAAACAAACTCAGCCGATTCACGACCGTCGAGTAAAGCACGATTGTAACTCCGAAATCTTAAGCGCAGAAAACTTTGTCAAATTCTGTAAGGTAGTAGTTTATAACATTGAAGATATAACTTTCATCCCGTTAAAAGCCGAGAATCATTTTATAGCTATACCAGAAAAATCAATAGACCTGAGCATTTTTGAAGAAAAGACACATCGAATTGTTAGACTAGAGAAACCATCTCTGTTACAAACCAATAAAACTGTAGACATATTGTACGAAAATAACCATATGAGAATCAGTGGTAGTAGCAAGGAAATTTCTTACGAGATTAAGATCAAAACAGTCAATATAACCAATGATTCGGATTGGACTATTTTACTAAGTAAGCTAGAGAAAATTCCGAAACTTATTAACGATAATTACGGATACAAAAGCACCCTAGATGAAATCGAAGATAGGACGAGTCAACTAACTTTTGCCCATAGAATCGATCAAGTTAAATCATTGGGAATGTCTACGTTACAAATTATAGGATATTTCTCCATTGTTCTCATATGCTTATACTTCCTCAACAAAATAGGAATGCCAAAATTGTGTTTTCATTTATTCTGCTGTAAAATCAAGCAAAATACGACAAACAACAATCCAGCAGCCAGCGTTCCGGTGCCAATCAACCCGGCGCCTATCAACATATTCACCCCGGCTCTACCTGTGCCCAGCACCAGCGACGATTCACACGTAACCTTCGACCTGGAGACACCCAAAGCAAAATTCCACCCATCCATCTTAAAGAGGAGAAGGAACTTCGAGGACTAAGTTCATTCTAAGGAGGGGGGAGTGTAAACCCAAATTCTCTTACGTCACCTTAACCGGCCACCTCTAAAACATCCGCTGGACATAGGATACCTTCCCACCCTGATAAGGAACTTCCAAGAAGCATAACCCCGAATTGTTTTACGATACCTTAGCCGACCACCTCTAAGATATCCACTGGACATACCTTCTCACCCTGATAAAGAACTTCCGAGAATAATCTCCCCTCCATCATTACCATTGTTCTCACCTAGTATTTAAACCCCGAATAATGACAGTCAAGAGAGTCTGGATCGCGAAACGCTACTGGAATATTGTAATATTGGTACTCGAACACTCCTGAGAAATAAAGTTTTTATACATATCATCGCAAGAGTTATTTTTTACGTGACATTTTACTCGCGATCGCGTCTCTCTGCGAACGGTCGTAACATTTAAAGTAGATACTTTGTTATACAGTACACAAGATTAATTAGAATAAACTTTTGTGACTCTCGGGTAGATTGCTTAAAAGATGTATCTGCATCACTTTCTATTGAAGTGTTAATTACATTAGTTGTAATTGTACTGGGACTGTTTTCACTGGTGAAGAAAGAAATTTTAAATAGAATGAATGCAGTGCTAGTAGCATATATTAATATCAATAATTGACAATTTGCTAAATAAGCTGATTTTTCTTTGTATTTTCAGCATCTAGAAATGTATAGAGCCTATATGAGCTACAGAAATGTAATTAATTGAACCATTACAAATACTTATACATAGAACAAACAAACACTCATATATTATCAAAATGACCGTGAAAGTTAATTTTTTTTATTCCAGGCTTGCATCCATCTTAAAGCGATTTCCTTATTTTTAGGAAAAGAGGGAAACACTCAATGACAAATTTACTAACATTCCACATGGTATATCTAACTATTTATATAAATAAAATAATTTTGTTACACACAGAATAATTATGTAAATATGTATATCTGTATGCATTAACTTTGTCGGGAACATTTTTCCATAAAAATAAATTAACGCAGATATAACAGGGGTCCCACTTAAACGTGCCACTCTGTATATTTAACATAGTGTTTATATGGCGCTCACTTGGATCAACCGCCATGATCACGAAGAAATTTTTTATCCTTCTACAGAACCATGGTGAAACATATAACGTAATATACGATATAAAGAACACAGTTTGTTTTCCTTCCATCATGATAATGGCTTGCTTGCTTATCCAAATAGATTAAAAAATGTTTGCGCCTTGTGTGATGTTTGCACAATTGCAGGATACAATATCTTTTTAAATGTATGTATCGTTTAATAAAATTAGAATTTAATTCTACTGTAACACAGAGTTACTTAGTTCTTAGATTTCTACACGGAATACCACTATACTTCTATGACATAAATGTAAATTGCAATGTAATTGATAAAATATAAAAAATAATACATGTATAAATATAAATGTAATGTAATGTTAGCTACATGATATGTCTATGTGCAAATTAATGATATAAATATTTATATTACCTTTTTTCATTGCTAACATTTATGATGTTAATAAGGAAGATAAAAACATAAATGAGTCTAGAACGGAATAATTTATCCTATACTTATCAGTATATGTTGGTATAAGAATTGATAATTTATACCATAATTATTATGCGATATGTAGTAAAGTAACATATGGAAATGGTTCCCCGGCCGAGAATATATTTTTGATATTATTGAATTGCAATAAATAATAACATATAATAAATAGCAAATTAATTAGAAAAATTTTCAGAATACAATGATCTTCTGTAATTATTCATAAACGAGACTGCACCTCCGATTTTGGTGAAATCTAAATTTGTTGTAAAGTTCAACGTTTTAAAATTTTTTTTATACACATAACCGGCGCTCGGCTTTAGTTTCCGAGATATTTGCAAAAGATTGTTGCTACTATCGCATTTTATCTTACCCATATATGCATGCCCATGGCAACGTACGTGTTTGCATTGTACGTCTACTCAACTATTGCTTCTAAAAACATATCGTGGCAGCCTGCAAACAACTTCTATAGCGCACAAACATTTCAATATTTATTTCTTTCTTTTTGTTACGTCGACCGACTCTACTAAAGCCGTATTCCTAACCGTCGTGCGCGGTACTGCAATGTCGCGGACATGTCACGTAAAATAAAAAAGAAGTTTAAGAAAAAAAGAAACTTTATTTTCTGGTTTGCAATACACCTTCGAGCTCTAGGCGTGACTGTACAAGACTGACTTTTTAATTACGATGCTATGTCGAAGGAGAGCTAGTGATGGGTGTGTCTAGCGTATGGGATCACTGGATTTGTTCATGACATCTTCAGTTAGGAAATTGAGGGTAGTGGACATTGTTTCTCATTGGCTAATAAGATTTTTTTTTTATTTATTTATAAAATTTACAATCAATTCTTGCATTGAGAATTTTTAGTCATTTTTTCTAGCGCGGCGCTGTGACATGGCTAAATTATTTGTAATAAGTTAACTTATTATAAATATGCATAAT
This sequence comes from Bombus campestris, assembly GCA_905333015.3. Classification (NCBI taxonomy): domain Eukaryota; kingdom Metazoa; phylum Arthropoda; class Insecta; order Hymenoptera; family Apidae; genus Bombus; species Bombus campestris. Next base: position 1,505,156 of record HG995148.1, on the reverse strand, counting down.
TTAGAATAAAGACTAGTTGAATCTGGAGCTTAGGTCTAACGGGTAGTGTCACTTTAGCCTGCGGATTTGGTCCGATGTATCGAGTAATCCAGTAATTAAGGGGTTTCGATGTTTCTTGACTCTTTTTTTGTATCTGGTGCTATATTTAGCTATTTCCTCTTTGACTGTACGTATCTTGAGGTCGCGATGTATTACTTCGTTGGTGACGCACCAGGGTGCATTGAATATGGATCTTAGGGTTTTCGATTGGAAATGTTGAAGTATTTCGATGTTGGAGTTGCTTGCTGTCCCCCATATATGGATTCCATAGGTCCAGACAGGTTTTATTACGGTCTTATAGAGGGTAATTTTGTTCTGTGTGCTTAGGTTTGAGCGTCGGCCAGTGAGTATACATGAAACGTCAGTAGGTTTAGTGTTAAGGGAAAAGGATATGTGATTGCATGCGACGATGGAAAAATATTCATGGCAGCAAAGTTTCACGTATTAATGTTAAATCTAAATGGTGAGCGCTGATACAGTCGTGTTTATATAGGATTTATTTATTGAGAAGTACTAGAAATTAGGGTTTCCAGTGGTTTCCATCCTATATGATAAGTTTATTGATTAGATGGATCTATTTACAATGGATTAAACAGGAAACCATAACTATTTAACGTGAATTAAATACAGTAATGTGCTATAACTAATACAACTAAGTAATTCAAAACTCACAACTAATACTTTACAACTCATAACAACTCGGCAACTTTCGACTCCTCATAGCTCCACTCTTAGTTAACGACTCCTCACATCTCGACCCTCAGTTAACGACTGCCTGTTCATTCGTCCAGCTCTCTTAACACTAAACCTGCCCCGACATTTCATGTATACCTAATCCTACCATGAGCGGTCAAATGACCGATTCAAAGAAACATATGTATCTTAATATAGAAAGAGATTTTAGTCAATTGGAATTGGATAGTAAACAAAATATCTTTCTGTTGCTACGATAAAAACCCGCTCCCCGCTTTTCTATTTAGAAAGTTTTATTTGCCTTTATGTATTTTCAGCACATTGTTTACAAATTACAGCATTTTGTATCGCACATTTTCCACATACGTATTTTTTACATTTTATACAAATTTTGTTAGTCTTATGGACTTTACAATATCTTATTTGACAAAATTTCCGTCCAGAAGAATCTGTAGCTGTGTTTATTATTGTTTTCGATGAACATTCTTTGCTTAGCTGTCTCTCCTTCCGATATTCAGCAATTTCGATATAGCAGTTTCAATCCCTTCCTCATTTTCACTTTCGCAACTAACTATAAATCTCTTTCTTTTTTGTCCTTTTCGTATATTCAAAATATTCTCTTCGTCCGTATCGCTGTCAAATAAGTCACAATTATTTTCTGCCGTATCATTATCATAATCGAAAACTTCTTGGTCATCTTCCGAACAATCCTCGTCGATATTATTTATTTTGTCTAATAAATTGATATTTCTCGAATGTCTTGACATTTTTGGGGATGAATATACAAATGATAAAGTAAAAAGTAAAAACTAAAATATAAAAATATAAATCAAACGGGACAAAAACATTGAGACCAGAAATTTAAAAAATTGTAAACCATACCACAAAATATTGTTAGCTCTGTTGACTTTGTCGAAACTATCGCTTATACCACGTAATAATTTCTATAATACACTGTGAAATTTTGATGCTCTCTGTTCGGATCGCAAGACTGTATTGTCGTATAAAGAGCGCTATGCGTTTGTTCCAATCGCGCGTTTGTCTACGCTGTAGATCCACAATTACATCGTAGACTCGTAAAACAATTTCAAAAGTGCGCTTTCCGAAGAATATAGTCGTAAATAACATGAATTTTTCAAATGGTCAAATGACCGTTCGGGGTAGACTAGACATGCTATAAATTTTTTGCAGAAAGTAAACAATAAAGAAAGTTGTAAATATTGAAAAATGTGTTGTATGTATATTATAGGAAAAGTCAATAAGCTACATGGTGATACAGTAACGTTGTATACGAGAAATTCTTTTTTTTTTTCTTTTATTTATTTATTTATTTGAAATTTTACAATTTGTGCAGAAGGACATTTGGTAAAATGTTATAACTTGAAAAATATAGCATGTGGATGGTTACCCCCAGCGGGGTTCCATCTTCCAGGTTGTTTATTGTATTTCTATTGCGAGGTCTGCGAGATGCTTCTTCTTCAGTCTTCTTTCTATTACGGTTTCATTTGTTTCAGCAACTAGCTGGTTTGGGTGTGTTGCAAGTCTTTCTTTGTACTTTTTTGCGTATCTAGCGATTTCCTCTTTAACTGTTGGAATTTTTAGATCTTTTCGAATGTCCTCATTTCTGACGTACCATGGAGCGTTAACTATTGTTCTTAAGATTTTTGCTTGTTCTGTCTCTATTTTATATATGTGACTCATTGCTGCCGTCCCCCATAGTGGGACTCCGTATGTCCAGATTGGTTATTGTTTTGTATATATTTAGTTTATTCGTTGTGCTTAATTTAGATTTTTTATTGGTTAACCAGTACATCTTTTTCCTTATTTCACGTATTCTGTTTATTATAGATTTTATGTGATGCTTCCATGTAAGGTGTGTGTCTAAATGTATTCCTAGATATTTGACTTGCTTTGTATGTGCTATGTGGGCGCCGTTCAGTTGGATATCTGGTGTTGTTCCTTTTCTAAGTGCAAATGTTATGTGGATGCACTTACTGGTGTTCGCTTTTATTTGTTTTCTTTGCAGCCAGTTTTCTATTTTTGTAATGTGTTCTTGTAGTAGTGCTGCTGCTGTTTCTGGATTTGTGTGTCTCACTATAATGGCCGTATCGTCCGCGAACGTAAGTATTTTGCTGTTAACAGTTGTTGGTATGTCTGCCGTGTATAATGTGTACAGTATTGAACGAGAAATTCTAAACGAAATTTCAAAAAACGGTCATTTGACCGTGCATGGTAGGTTTGGTGTTAAGCATCCCTTTGTTTTTTCTCATAGCCCCACCACGTAGGTGTTCCGTAACCGTTTGCGGTCATGGTCACATAGGCCTTTCGCGTAACTATTCGACTGAAGGACCATGGACACACTTAATGGATCGGTCGGCCCGTTCAAGTTTCCAGATCCTTTTGGCCTGTCGGTATTTAAGCTTCCTCGCAACATTGTTTATGGTTCACCTGAGATTTCTTAGGCAATCTTTCCACGATACTATAATTATATTTCGTTATAGGTCAAGCTGCTGTTTTGGTGTCACCTCGATATCAGTCTAACAATTGCAGAGCAATTACTAAATACATGTAAATGAAATTGGTAAAAACAAATTACAGTTATAATAGTTAACAATGAAGTTTGCAATAATAATAGTAGCCTTAGAAGACGCATAAGATTTCATTCTGATAGCTTAATTCAATCTTTAGTAACGGACAAACATATGTAAAAATTGAATGTTTGAAAAGAAAAATAATTTACAAAACACAAATGCAAAATTTTTCTAACGGCACCAATGGGAGAACATTCCCTATACATGGGAAAAGGGGATATATACATGTCAAATAGGGATACTTTCTTTTTTTTCTGAAGTCGGTATAAAAATAGAAACTATTTCATATTTTTTTAGCAGATTTAATTTGTATAATAAATACAATAAAAGTTATTTTTCAATTTTTAACGCGTTTGAAAGTCAGTAATATTTTTCTTGGGAAAAAATTTTTTTCAGATATTTTTTTTGTTATATAATTTCTATAGTATGTTTAAAGTACAATTAGAAATAACGGTTAGTATACATATTATACAATATGCAAACTATATTGCTCAAGCGTTGCCTATTCGTATTCATCAGATTTCTTAACCTTGTTGGCAATGTAAATGCAAATAAATATGTAAAAAATAATAATTGAGGTGGGAGTATCTCAATCAAAGTATATATTTTGTCTCACATTACGATCATGTAGCACAACAGTTTTAAATCTTTTACGAGTACGAGCAGTGTTAATACGATCGCTAACTAACAACTGTTAAGACTGGATGCGGTGCCAGCAAGGCCTTCGATAATACGCGTAGCAGTTAGCAGTCGTCGCAAGAATTTATATTTTTTTGTCTTTATAATCAACGAAAACAAAATATCACTGTGCAAACTTAACAGTGACCATTTGATTGTGCAAGAAAACTTACGATGAAGAAGCTGTACCTGTGCCTTGTATTACAATTATGCGTGTTGACCATGTCGCAAAGAACTGCCTTGGATACGTCGATTCTTAATTACATCTATCGTGGATACCGTAATTGGTTAACGCAATCCTACGGTACGTCTGTTTTAGTTTATTTCGTGTTACGTCTTTATGCAGTAATTTCCTTTTCTTTTGGTTAGAGAGCTAATCGTTAGAGGAAAATTGAAATATTGCGAATCTTATTTTTCATAAACTAATATTTCATTGTGAATAAATATATGTTTTCGTATATCTTCATTTCTGACGTACCATGGAGCGTTAACTATTGTTCTAAGAATTTTGGCTTGCATAGTCTCCATTTTGCTTATATGGCTCTTTGCTGCTGTTCCCCATAGTGGTATTCCGTACGTCCAGATTGGTTTTATGATTGTTTTGTATATCTTCAATTTATTTTCCGTGCTTAGTTTGGAGTTTCGACTTGTTAGCCAATGCATTTGCCTCCTTGCTGTTTGTATTTTGCCTATTACTGATTTGATATGCTGCTTCCATGCGAGTTGTGTATCTATGTGGAGTCCTAGATATTTGACTTACTTTGTTTGTATTATGTGAGTGTCGTTCAAAAAGATGTTTGGGGGTATCTGTTTTCGCAGTGTGAATGTAATATGGTTGCATTTATTGGGGTTTGCTTTAATTTGTTTATCTTGTAGCCACTTTTCTATTTTTGTGATGTGTTGTTGTAGTAGTGTGACTGCTGTTACAGGGTTAGTGTGCCTGACTAGCACAGCTGTGTCGTCCGCGAATGTCAGTATTTTGCTATTGGTAGTTGTTGGTATATTGGCCGTATATAGTGTGTATAGTATTGGTCCTAGGACGCTTCCTTGCGGAACCCCTGCCTTGATGTCTTTGACTTCGGCGAATACGTCCTTGATTTTTATTACAAAGGTTCTGTTGCTTAAGTATGATCTCATTAATTGGTATATTTGTTCCGGGAATTGTTTCTTGATTGTTTGTAGTAGGCTTTCATGTTTTATTTTGTCAAATGCTTTCTCTATGTCCATAAAGAGGACTTTACAGTATTGTTCGTTTTCTAGTGCTAGTATTATTTCGTTGAAGAGCCTGTGCATTTGCTCTATGGTGGAGTGTTTGTTTCTGAATCCAAATTAGTGATCTGGTATAAATTTTTCCTTCTCTATTATTGGTTTTAGTCTGGCGTATATTATTTTTTCTATTATTTTGGAAAACACGGGATTGTGCATTATTTGATCAGAATTTCGACATATCACGGGCAACGTTATATTACAGATGAAGTATTTTTGTAAAATATTTTAAAAGGACTATTTTGTAGGAACGAGAAGCGAGGAACGAATGTTTCAATTACGGAATAAAAATAAATTTCAAGATGAAGTTCCAATAGACGTCTCCTTCCCTTGCAACGTAACAGGTAGTTAACAAAATTTATGGTTATTATTGTCAAATTTATTCTTTAAAATCATTACTCAATTTAAATCACAGATCTTCTTTATTTCCTGTAATTTTTACAATTTTTCTTAGGGAACAACTGGTAAATTTCTGTGGCAGGAAATTACAGTAAAGAACGCTGTTCTTCATAATTTGTAGAGGCTACAAGAATGTCAATGTGATTTCGAGTTCATTCATAGCCGTGTCCTATTAATATCATTTTTGAAGATAGATATGTAACATTACAAGCTCCCCATCCCACTGTAGTTTAAGAATAGTAAAATGGATGCTTATCTTTTGAAGTTCGTATATATTCTAATGTCTTTACTTTAATTTGTTTAGCCGGTAGATCTTCGAAAGTTCCCGAGTCGGTTCACCACTTAAAACCAGGAGACATTGATGTCATTGCCGCAATGGGAGATTCTTTGACAATCGGCGCTGGAGTTACTTCGATTTACGCGTTCGAAGTGAACATTGAAAATAGAGGGATAGTAGGCAGTATCGGCGGTCAAGGAACTTGGCGGCAGTACTTGACTCTCCCTAATATTCTTAAAGTTTGTTCATTTTTTACATCTGCATTGTTTACGCATGTGATTTGTGTTATCGCTATAAATGCAAAGAGTGAAATCTTTCATAGTCGGATTTCCCTATATGCAGGAATTCAATCCTAAATTAATAGGTTATTCACTTGGGGACGCTGTAAGTACTGATCCAGCTACGCAGTTAAACGTAGCCGAAGGTGGAGCTATATCTAAAGATATGACTTTCATGGCCACATATCTGGTCAATAAAATAAAGAATGACCCAAGGATAGATATAAACAAACATTGGAAGGTTCGTATGTTAGTAAACAAAGTAATTATATACAATATATATTTACTACATGGCAGGTGGAGGTTTAATATGCACATAATCATTGAAATTAACAACTGATTAATAGAATATAAAATCGCATAAAATCTAAATTATTCACCTTTACCATTTTTATTCAAATATTAAAATAAGTATTACCCAAGGCTTTTATACGTTCATTAGTAAGGAATAAAGGTCATAATGAAATTATTGACATTATAATTCGAGAAGTATTTCACTGCAGTTCTGGTCAACTATTTTCAAGAGTTAATTACAATACCCTTTATTCACTAGAAACACACTTGCAATATAATTGAAAAGTATAATTACAATTTAAAAGGATTAGATGCAAGTATGAAATTGGGCAATTTCTTTCTTTTTTTAATGAAATTTATAATTTCATTTATTGTTTAATCATTTACGTAATAATATCTACATTTTTCTGTTTTCCAGTTGATTTCGTTGATGATTGGAAGTAATGATTTCTGCATCAATATGTGTGTAACTTCTCCGTGGTCTATGTTAAATGATCACAAAATAGATTTAATTAATACTCTTAGAATATTAAGGGACAATTTACCAAGAACTTTCATTGCTCTTATACCACCACCTCACTTAAAGGAACTGGTTGCTGCACACCAAGGAAGAAAGTCATTGCTGTGCTATTTGTCATCCATGATTGGATGTTCATGTATGTTTGGGTTACAATTTAGAGATCAAAGACCAGAATATTATAAAATAATTGAGAGGTTTGTATAATTTACTGAATCTCTGAAGAATTCTAAATAGTTTATACTTACATATGCAATTTATAAGGATTTTGTGATATCGCACTTTGTACACAAAAACGGCTGCACTTCCCATTTTAATGAAACTTAAGCATGTTGTGAAACTCAACTTTTATCCTATAGGGGGTAAACTGGTTTAGTTTCCGAAATATTTATAGAAAGCCCCTGCTACTATTATATTGAATCTTGCTTATAAGGCAACATATGCGTCAGTCTCACGTAGGAGATAGAAGAAATCGCTACATTAACTTATCCCTGTTTTCCTCGCGTCGTAGTTCGAATGTTTCACAAGTAAGAAAATAAAATTTGGATTTTTAGATGTGATAGAATTTATTGAATCCAAAGGAGTAACGGCTCAGAGTGTTATGACGGAGTGTGTACGGTTCAGAATCTTGCAGCAGAGTGTTGCGAGTGCTGATATTGGGAGCGTATGTATATGCTGGGGTTTGTCCCTTCTGGAGGGGTTGCCGCCGGGAGCCAGTCACAAGCGGCTATCCTGTTACTGTCCTTTCGGCCTGGGACACTAGCTAATTATTGTCATAATGGCTGTGGCCTACAACTATTGTGAGCATTAACGGTCGGCTATTGCCGGCCGTGCCATACCTCGGGTTTAAAACCCATACTGGCTACGCTTTCAAGTTCACTACCCTCCGGCGTCGCCGCCCAGGGAACGGCGCGCAAGGTGTTCGGCGCGCGACTTGGAAAAACCCTGCCCTCACTTTTCTGCTCATCGGACAAGTTGAACCTACCCTTTCGGGCAGCAGCTCGCTTAGCCGGCGCGCCAGAATGCAAGCATCCTGACGCGTCGTTACCAGCGGGGGCCGCGTGGAGGCGGAGCTGCCAGCTTGCGCTCGGTCCCAGCAGGTTGGCTTAACAGCCGATTATACCCCTGCACCGTCACAGCACCCGTTTGCACGAGTGCCGCCTGCACGGACGATCGCAGGGAGGCTGTGGCCTACAGGAGGTTTGTCAGGCGTGGTTTTCCTATTATAGTTTTATGACTCTGTGACAACGACAATGGTATTCAATGTTGCTGAGTGTCTCGCCTGCCGCTCAGCATAATGGTACCGCAAAACGCGACAAGCTATTAGCCGTCGAATTGAGTAACATTGAAGTGTCCCGTTTTTTGTCAAACTTTTTAGTTTTTCAGGAGTTCATCCGTTATAGACATCGTTTCTTGGCAGCTATGATGTTTTTAAAGAAACAGCGGGTAAGCGATCGCACCACGCTGACGCATACGTTGCCATGGACGTGCATGTATAGGTAAGATTTAATGTAGTATTACCAGCAGATTCCTGCAAATGTCTCGGAAACTAAAGTCGGGTAATGGTATAATGTTTATAGCATGATGTTGTTCTCAATAATGAGTTTTACATCATAGTTAAATTTCATCAAAATCAAAGGTACAGCAGCTTTTGTGCCTAATTACCTTAACTTTTACTTTATATTTAAGCGTATTTCATTCTTGTTATATATTGGTGAATAATTTTACTGAAAAGAGTTATTAAAGAACGATATAGATTGATCACCTTTGAATATAATTCGTATTAAGATATTATTGATGACTCGGGCTCAACTTTCGATGAAAAGACACTGATAAATATAAACGTATATTATGAGTGCGTATTCAGACAACGAGTTCGTATTTCTATAATACATATCTAGTGATGTGACCGATACGGTATCGATGTTATCGACACCGACCTACGAATTTCAATCTGTTATCGATTAATATAAAAGGGATAGGTATTAGTTATCGACATTGATTCTTTTCTAATCGATACCAACAAATACTGTACTTGAAGCACCACAAACGTACCGATATTCGTCTAATACCACAGGTAAGCTTCGATACAGATTCTTAAAGCTAAAACTAGATGAAAATCGAGAATAGAAGAATTGCGCTTTGTTTTCTACACGAACGAATGTAGATCAGCAGCTTACTTCGTACAAGTCGTAGAGAAACAGATTATGATATTGGAAAATGTAAACCATCCTTGTAAGAAAAATCATAGGTTAGACGTTAAATCTGCTTACTCATGAAAATCCATAACAGCAACTCGAAAATCGTCCCATTATATTTTCAAGTAGAGAGGATCAATCTCTTTACTCCATTGCCACCATAAGTAATTAATACATAATAGCACATATAAACAATGTTTATACAATTTTGATACACGCACTGCGATCGTACCGTTCGGAGGTATGCTAAACGTCGGCGCCTCGATGGCTAACATAAACTCAACATTTCCAACATTTCGCGAGCATGCGCGAAAGTCGGCGGGAACGGTTCGATGGTGGGGTAAGTGAGACACGCGCAGGACGTGCCTAGTGAGATCTCGCGATCCGCGCAAGTTTACCGATCGAGTTTATGTGTAAAAAAACGACAAAGTCCCTCACTGTTCAACCAGAAGCTTGGTGCTACGCAGGGGCTCTAACATTTCGTTTCTCTTATCACGAAGATTGGCCAGACCCTTACTCGAACGACGTGTGAACGCAGAAATTATCGGAATGCAAAGGAGCTATTGACCAATTCTGTGAAAGTGTTGTATCGATGTGGAGTAAATACGCCTGCTTTCATCCTTCTTTCTTTCCGTAGACGAATCATCGACAATGCTCCTTCAATGCGAAACAGTTTAAATTCATCTCTAGCCTTTACTAAATCAATATGGCGTCTATCCCGATTAGGAATGCGGCATTTATCCTAATTATCTTGAAAAGATGTTACACCTTTTCATTACCATGCCGTGTATCGGAAATCGTTAATTTTGGCATTGGATTATTCCACATCATCTCCTACGCGTAACACAAAGTATACTATGAAAAACTACGAACTTTTAGTTACTATGATAATCCAAATGATCACGAAGTATAATTACGAAGCCAAAATGTGATATACATATAATATACTGAAGAAATGCGAAATCTTGGTAACTAGCAAAGGAATTTTACTTCTGTCTCAGTGCGGTGCGACAATTCGCCCTACAATCAGCTTATTTTTACTATTTCACTTTTATGCGACATTATTCCCCTAATAAATTTCAAGTACCGTTTGATATCTATTCTAAGATGCGTGTGAAGAATATGCCAGTTTGTTTCATTTTTTTTTAGATGGCAAGAGATTGACGAAGAAGTGGCTAATTATCCAGAATTTCATAGAAATGACTTCACTGTAGAAATTTTACCGTCTCTGAAAGATGCAAAAATACCTCTTGCCGAGGATGGACTCACCGATCTCTCCTATCTTAATACTGATTGCTTTCATTGGAGTCAAAAATTACATGCACTATGTGAGTATAACAGATGAAACTATACAATTATTTAATGAGTGTCATGTTGATAGTCAGAAGTGTTTTGTGTTTCCCAAGATGCGAATAATCTGTGGAACAATTTGTTGGAACCAGTTGGTAACAAGAGTAGCAGTTACACTATGCTATTTAAAAAATTTCTTTGTCCTACTTCGGAAAGACCGTTCTTGATGACGTATAAAAATTCACAGAACAACGAAACTTAAGGATAGTTAGAGAAATTAAAAACAGTTTTTGTAAGTGGAAGATAAATTACAGCCTTGCCATTCAATTAAAAGAAGGAGCAATTTGTGTGTATCAATACAGCATATTTATTTATAACGAATGAAAGGAAAGTTGTTTTTCTACATTTCTTCCTTCTTGTACGTAATTCCTTAGAGTTAATTTTTTCTGTATGACATAGTTTTACAGTCGCAGGAAGATTATAAGCTTTTTGATTGCTTTTGAACCATTCTGACTATTTACTCCAATTTTAGATAGCATTGAATAAAAGGAACACATTATTTTTAAGTAGATTTTCTAAAAGAAACGTGAGACGCTGTAGTACCAGATTTAATGTTGCTTTATACTTATTAGATGAATCTACATATAGTCACGTCCTAGATACAGTAACGTAAATCTCGTGTTTGAGATTCGAATAGCATAAATTTTCATATTCTCCGTTAATTTTTTATGTGGCTCCAATCTTGCGCATATGGGTCTCTTCCGCACACCACATCTGCAACACATTGCCCAATTTCTGAAACGGTCATGTAACCGCGCTTACAAAGATGCATTTTTCGGTACTCAAGCTTGTCGTCGCTCTTAGAACAAACGGTAAATTCGCTACGATCATACCCACTACGCTTCGCACTATAATGACTTTTTAGTATAATTTTTGGGAAAGTTAAAATTCGTTCAATCGTCTTCGTCGTTATAATCGTCCGCGTAAAGTCTGATCGTCCAGCACCGTTGATTTTAGTTGTTCAATAAATGTTAAACCGAAGTTCGCTTTTTTCTTTTTAATTCATTGGAGATTTCTCGACGATGCCATTCTATCCTTTGTTCTCGGCGTTGACCGATTCCGGCACTTTGAAAATCGGAATCAACAGCCACTGCTCGTCCGATACATTTCGAAATTCCGAAGAGCAGTTGATATCATAGTATCAGTATCAATTAAATAAAATAATGTGTTGCTTCTTTTTTTACTGTAAAATGAACATTAGTTCAAAAGCAAATAATCCAAATATTCCGATGTAGTTCTTCTTGGACAATGGAAATGATATGATCAATTAGAAATTGTACAAATTGCCAATACTGATAGGTAAATTTTATTAAAATACTAGCAAATTTGATAATAAAATAATTTAAACTTTACAAGTGTTTTATAGAAGTTAAAAACATTACAAGCTAACTGATTGAATGAAAAATTATAGAAGCCTAAAGAAAAAATGTAACGAAAATGTAAAATAGTGGTAACTTATTAACATTGTTAGTAGATTATTGTGCAGGTCCAAAGCATTGTGAAATTTGTCACGCTTTTTTTGATCTGATGACAATGATGGAATATTAACAACGAAGTTCACAACTACAGGGATCCATTATCCATTTTATTGACTATTTTATTATTCCAATTATTTATTTCAGCGACATGACATTCCCATATATGTTCTGATAAGATACAATAAGTATGCTATCTAATAATTTGATTATAACTAAATTCAAAGAATGCAAATTTCATGGTCGCTATTCAAAAGCGACAAAAATTATGATCAGCAAATGTTCTAAAATAAGAGCCAATGTTGGATCCATAGTAATATTTAATTTTTACTGTAGTATTTCAGTCATTATCATATCGTTGTGTTCTTGTATTAAGAATTCTGTATTAATAAAAGCAATAATGAAAATTGATAATACGTTGACCAATGATATACTTTCCCCGTCCTTGCCGGACGTTTAAAATTCAACATAAAATCTAAACTGTTCTTTCGTCCAGTCGCGGGGAGACGCGATCGCGTTGTAGCGCGTCAACGGGAGTCGTAAATTCCCGTTACGGTTATAACGATCGACACCACGAACAGGTCGATCCCCTTATTTCTTGTGGGATAATAGGGGTATTTGTTGGGGAATAAAACTGTAGTCTACAGTCTTATAATATTTATATTTTTAACAACTTGTTACACTTGAGGTTCCGTCGTGGCGGAAGAGATAATTGATACAGGTGATGAAGAATAATACACTTGATAGATGAGTAGTAGTAATAAAGAATAGATTAAGATAATATCACTTTGATCGAAGCGAGGACTACGTTTTAAGTTGACTATGCGAAGCTTAAAGGAACAGTCGTGTTGACTGCACGACGTTTAGTCGAACGGTGATGACCCGTCTCGTACAATTACGGAGGAAAGCTCGGTATGGGTGTCCTTTTTAATGGGAAATACCTGCTATTTTTATTAGACAAACAACCGCTTTCTCCGTAAGTTATAAGAGCGTGCAATAAACCTAAGGACTGTTTTAAGGACCATCCATAAACCGAAAATACTTATGTGAATAGAAATTAAATTGAGAAGCCTGGGTTTATGGTGGTTCCTTAGGTTTATCGAGGGTCAGAGTAACGGTGTGTAGGCTTCGGCGGTCAGACCATGAGGGACGTCGCACGGACCGTCTTAAGTGACGTAACATAACCTTTTTTGAAGATATTTCGTTTTTCTCATATTTTTACCTGAGTTAGTTCCTTACTTATATTTCCTTTGCAATTTTATCTTTTTGTTTTTGTTTAAAGTATATACATGTATAGCATGTCATTGATATGTTTTGAACGTGAGTCGTGCGCGAATCCAGAAATGAAAAGAGAAAAGAGGTCTCCGGTAAAGAAAAAAAATGTACTCTTCATATTTGCATAATCGTTATCTCGATCACAGGGGGAAGGTTCCGCGATCGAATAATGTAACATGACCGAATGTCAAATATTATCGAGATAACCGTATACTTCACTCCTTTCTAAATTAAACTTCAACCAACGTATTTGTAAAATCTTTTTGATCAAAAAGAGACCAAACACGGCGTAATTTGAATTGTATTTACTTACTGATATGCAATTAATAACATTTAACATAAGTTGCCCCCAGGTCACCGTCAACAATACAACAATTCCTAGCAAGGACACAGTCAGATACCTGGGCATGACCCTATCAGGAGATTAACTTGAAAAAATCACATCACAGACAAAACGAAGCAACTCAAGGACAAACTTAAAAAACTTTATTGGCTCACTGGCCGACGATTCAACATAAGCACACAGAACAAAATTACCCTCTATAAGACCGTAATAAAACCTGTCTGGACCTATGGAATCCAACTATGGGGAACAGCAAGCAACTCCAACATCGAAATACTTCAACCCTTCCAATCGAAAACGCTAAGATCCATATTGAATGCACCCTGGTATGTCACCAACGAAGTAATACATCGCGACCTCAAGATACGTACCGTCAAAGAGGAAATAACTAAATATAGCACCAGATATAGTAAAAGGGTCAACAAACATCGAAACCCCTTAATTACTGGATTACTCGATACATCGGACCAAATCCGCAGGCTGAAGAGACACTACCCGTTAGACCTAAGCTCTAGATTTAACTAGTTATTTATTTTATGTAATTTTACATATTCATATTACTTACTTATAAATTATATATATTTATAATAAGTATTAACTTATTATAAATAATTCAGCCATGTCACAGCGCCATGCTAGAAAAAATTACTGAAAATTCTCAATGCGAGAATTGATTGTAAATTTTAATAAATAAATAAAAAAAATAAAAAAAACATTTTCGTTTTATGCGGTTTTCTATTTTAATTTTTTGACTTTGTTTGATAGAGATAAAGATAATTTGATCATCCTTCTATTTATGTCAGATATTATTAGGTACTACCAATCTTCAACTGATCGAAGAATGCAAGAACACAAAGTTCACATTTAATTCAAATAACAGTTGCTTCAAATACAAATACGTTATTTTAACGTACTTTCTGTTGTATCAATTTTTGAGACTTCCTGACAGCTCACATTATCAGAATCACCAGTTTCTCGTATAATACACGTCTTGTAATATTTGTAATATTACTATATAATAGCATACTGTTGTTAGTAAAATAAAAACGTTTAACACGGAAGAATAAAAATTATTGCTAATTAAACCTTGATATGGGATTGTACAAAATATCGTATGTGAAATTAATCGACGAGCAGAAACGAAAACTTCCAGTCAAAGCGGAAAACTCAACATGGAGCATACCGACTATCCACACAATATTAATTCAAATTTATCAAAAATATTAATTTTAACTTATCAATTTAAAAATCCCAAAGAACTACAAATTGTGTACCACGTGAAATTTATCTGGATTCGACGATACACAGGTACATACAATTTTCATGTTCGTTTCGAAGAAAACGAACACAAACTGTGTTGTTTTACGACGTCTTCTTCGAAAGTGAATTTGGCGATGGGCCAGGCGTGGATCGCCGAGTCGTCGTTGATTTTACTTCGTGACAGGATAATAGATTTCGCATGTCGGAACGAATATTGAAATGAGACTAGGAGAAAAAAATGGACGCAGAGCACGAGGCCACGACTTCGTACCTGTATCTTGGTACCTAATTTCCCGGTACGAATCGATCGGAAGGATGAACTTTTTATTTCCGGCTAATTGGCAGCTCGGTATTTCGAGATCTAATCCGAGGTACTCGCGCATGTGTCACTGGCGAATTATCGATAGAGACATCGATGACGTACACAGGATGTCCTGAATTCGAACGTGATCGTTTCGACGTCGTTCTAATCCATCACGAAGACTTGTTCAGGGATAGACGGAAACATTGAATTACCAACAACTTGGCATTGAGTTGGTGTGAGTAGACGTTGGCGTGTTTGATGAATGCGAAAAGTGATATGATAATAAATGTGTATATTTAGTTTATCAAGGTGTAACGTTCCATTTGTATAACAATATTTCATTTATAGTTTTTTTCAGTTATTTATATTTCAGTTACTTTTATCGTTACTGAATTCTCCTTGAATTTTTTAACATTGCAGTTATAGGAGATAATCTTAAGAATATACGTAATATATCTTTCGTGATTATTTTTCGGTTTATTATTATTATTAATATTTTTATTTTGATCCACACAAAACATTACTAAATCTACTTTACTAAAATATTATTTTGAGGAAGTAACAACTCAGCCGTCGAACTTCATGGTGTGTCAAAGGGAACACTAGGACCCATTGAAAGGAACTTGGCTCTAGTTGTAGGCGTGACGACCGTCTCTTATGAGGAACAAGCAATCAATTATCCACTGTACAACTTTTGTTTCTTAACCATTTCCAACAATGTTGCATTTGTGAAAACTTTACTAATTATTCCACTGTTTAGTTTTTGATCATTTAAATTTAAATAACTACTTTTCGTAAGGTAGTTAAGAAGTATGATTTTTGAAAATATTTGTTAAGCAGAATACTATATAGCGGTAATAAGTATTTAATTGAAATATGTAGAAAGGAGCAACCTTTTTCACAAATGAATCTTATTCTTTTTCAAATGTTATTAATATTTTATTTTATATTAATTTATCCTATATAAAAGAAGTTCTGGGTTTAGAATTTATGCTATTAGTAATGTATGAATTTGTTTGTATAAGAATTTACTTGTAAAGGAATTTTTTTTTTATAAAGGATTTCGTTTTCTAAAAAGATTTTATATGTTTTACTAAATAGGAAAAAGTATTTTATTTAATATTTTACTTGGAAAAGATCTTTTAAAATGCACCATTTTCAGATATTTTTATCTGAGAAACTACTGTATTACAAAAAGTACTGTATTGCAGTACAACAGAGTACAAATGGTAACAGTCATGCGTGATAATTGATACAAATGATCTTTTGTGCCCCTAACTTCCATTCGATCGACTCATCTATTACAGTTACACCAAGCAAGTTCTACCTACCATTTTAGTATCAAAGCATTCATTTATGACATGGTATCGTTTAAAAGGTTATAAGCTACAAGAAACACGTATTAAAATTTGTAACAAAGTGTCATACTTTCAAAAATTGACAATTTGTTAAAATGTAATGGAAATTTATTTTCACATTCATACATTCAGTTTTCCACTGTATATATATCTTTTTACCAGTCTGAAAATTACACGCTCGACATTACAATTTAATTTAAATTTTTCACATTTTATATTGTGTTTGAAATTTTATTTAATTGAATCGTGATATTTTCATTGAAATGAGAATTTTTAACGTTTATTTAGTATTTCAGTTAGAATTTTAATTCCGGAAAATAATGAATTTATACATACAATTATATAATCGTCACCCTCACTTTCGTAACAAAAAGCGTGAACAACGAATCCGCGTTCTTCGTTCAAAAAGCACACCCACGTCGAACTTCCTTCCGTAATAACACGAAAACGGACTTCACTGGGACTACAACTACTAATCAGTCGACATCTCTTGATTGGATCTCATGTGGCGGCAGTCGACACGAAAATACCGCCACTCCACACCAAGTAGTGTCGGACGATTGCAGCGCCATGGTAGGCGCCTTATGTTGCCAACGGTTGGGACCCGAGATCAAATCCCGGCAACCGGAGTCCGATTTTTCTTCCACGGCATCCAAAACGAGGAGAAAAATGCAGCAGTACCCCGGCAGCAACAGCGGCGACACCTCAGCGACCCGCAGCAGAACCACAACTAAACTCGTCTCACCCTACACACGAGCAGTAGAGCGCACTATGACCACCGCTACTATGTCGGCTAGCGCGCTAGCTAAGAGGATTACCTACTACTACTACCACACCTCAGACATATACTACAGTCAATATCTCGGATTGTTTCAACGACCACAGAACAGACACCGTCCCGTCACTGGACTTCGATCTCCGCCCATAAACCAAACACCGTCATCTCTAGACTGATTCTCTAATATAAGAACAGTCAACAGCGACGTCGTCTCCATACACCGGATCGTCAAGTTGTTGTCGGGCAAACACTCTACGCGTAAAATATAAAATGGAAGAAATAAAATGATACATACGAAGGAGGAGAAAAAAGAAGAAAGAAAAAAGGAGAAAAAATGTGTTTCGTCCAGAGCCTGCTAGTGGACTCGTCAGTAAGGTCTAGCAGGCTCGTGCCTTAGACACATTGGAAGTTGTGAAGAGGGACGGGAGTTGGATTTGTTCCCTCTTCACGGCAGGACTTTGTTGTATCTAAAGCCCAGATCTCTTCTACCCTCCCTCGCGCGCTTTCCATTGGACGCTGGCCTACTCCGATATCTTCGGAGGGGATTAAACTATCTCGCAGACATATGTTATATGTAGTTAACCTACAACTTAAACCTAATATCACAGATGGATCCTTAATCTTAATATCACAGTTTTTGTAAGTTAACACACAGCCATCGTCCATTAATTTTGCTGTCGGGAATATTCTTAGTGCTGCACCATCCACAAACTCTCCGATTAAAGGAACTTTCCTTCGCTCGCATAGTATTTCTTGTTGAGGAATTGTTTTGTCGTGAAATCGTAAATTATTTAATAAGTCGATAAACTCTGTATCGTCCTTCTGCCTTATATCAGTGACGAGTTCGCAGATTGAAAATTGGTACCAAGAATTCATTTCTGCAAAGCGATTGTAATAATCACGTCGCTGTAGTTTTACGAAACAACAATGATCTTTTACAGGGTGTAGTTATGTGTTATCTGCAAATAAAAGTACAGTTATGCGACACAGTTCTTCGTTGGTCTTGATTTCTTACAGTCTGCTTTCTCAATCCTTAATTGTGTAGTTTACCTCGGCTGGTTTTCCTGGTACGTCGCGATGGGTTTTTGCGGCTCCGTCATGACACAACCTGGTCTACGTCTAGGTTACGAAGGTCCAGGCTATGTTGAGCGCTACCGCAACTATTTGAATTGCAAATTGGATTGAGTATAATTTGAATTTTATAAGAATGTCCGTATATACTAAGATAATGTTTTCTGTAGCCGTGATGAGATTAATTAGTCACGTACCGATGATAGATTGTATTAAAGACTGATGAATATTCTTAATTTTTGCATTAAATGAAAATAAATGACACGGAATTGTAACGGTAAATAAACATATTAATGTATCATAGACTCTTTGTATTGGCCCCCGAGGTGGTCGTCGAAGCCATGCTGAAGGGGCAACAGGAGTTTGTCGGCATTCGCTCCTACTGCGAGCATGACTTGCTGGCAAAGGAGCGAGCAGAGAGAGACAGGGAGAGATGACGACATCCAAGCAGAGTGTCGTACCGAAAGGATTCGGCATGCCGCAATGGCGAGACGCTGACGCCTCCGCCCCCCTAGTGGCGTTAAAAGAACCGAGACGCCGTGGTGGGTCTGGGCCCCCCTCGGACTTGCTCGACGACCCTCGGAAAGTGGCGTTAGGTGGAGTGCCCCCCCCCTCCTTACGTAACAACTGGACAATGAGTCGAGAATGCTTCCGCCAACAACAGTGAGAAGACGTCGGTGTGCCCGGCAGTAATTCGAAGGGGCCCTGGAACACTCCTGCCAAACGTCAGGACAGCCACCGTTGGGTTTTAGTCGGTAAGAGTCCGACACTACCCGTCGCCTCCCAGAGGGCGACCGGGTGTCCATGAGGATTTCCCCACGTAAAAAAAAGCTGCATTCGGTGGGAGAGGAGCTAGTTCTATGACGCACGTAAAAACTCGACGTCTCGCCGCAATCGAGTAGTGCTACATACTGTAATGTCAGATTGATTGTCACAATGTGCCGAAGTACAGATTCAAAAGCAACATTTTTATTTTTGACTTTTTAAGAATTAGACTCTTACTAACGTATTTGTGTGACGTTTCTAGTATATGAGACCAAATATGATATAATTTGAATTATAGTTACTTATTGATATGTATTTAATTATCATTTTTTAAATAAGCTAATATGCTTCAAAATATATATGTGTTTGGTATTATTTTAATCACAAAAATGTAAGGAGTATATTGGTAAAAGTTTCATTTATCATAAATCAAGAGTAAGAAAGTTTGATTTTTGAGTTAAAGATCTCAGCTTATCGCGAGTTTTTAATTAATATTTGCCGAACGTTACGACTCTCAGTCCTTGTTTCTCTGTGCTTCGTATATCTCGGACACTAAAGTCGAGCGATGTATTTATAACAATATGAATTTTCATGATAAGTTATACAGCATATTTAAATTTTATCGAAATCGTACGCTTAGCCTCGTTTAAGCATAACTACCTTTAATGTATGTATTATGCAACAAAATCAGAATTTAATCCCATTGCAAGAAAATTGTTGATTAAGTACAGATTTCCTGAAGGAATACTACCAAACTTCTACGTTATAAATGTTACATTACGTCTAACGTCATCTCCATAATACATGTATGTGCATGTTAATGATGTATATAAGTCTTATTTATTACCAACATTTAGATGTTAATGAGAAAACGAAAGAAAAAGATGTCTGGAACAGACATTTATCCTATATTTGCGAATACATTATAGTATAAGCATCCAGCATTTGTATCATAATTGTTATGCAGTTTGTAGTAAAGTAAAATATGAAAATTGTTGCCCAGTTGAACTCATGTTTTCAATTTTATTAAATTCTAGTTAAAAATGGAGTATACTATGTGTAGAATAACTTATGACATCGCTAGTTCAAGCAAATTTAAGAACGTCTACTTCCTGTTTCATGTTTACAAGTAATTCTTCATTTTATATATTCCATTGTTTCCTCCAATTTAACCAAAAGATTGATAAAATGTTTTTTGTCGGCGACAATTTTCGTTAAAACTTCTTACATTTTATTTCTTTTCATTATATTAGACAATTTAATGATTATCGTCGAAAGCCCAAAACTATGCGAAGAAATGCAAAAATACGAAGTTATAAGCAAAAACTAAACACTATATATTGAAAGTTAGCGCCTTGATGTAGCATTTTATCGATGCCGATTACGTGTATTTAGCACCACGGTCATGTAAACAGTTCTTGACACGCATATACCGAAAACATAGAAGAAATGGTCCGAAAGTTGAGTTGTAATAAAGGAAGATAAAATTCTACGTATGCGTGGCATGCTGTGAATGTCACAGACAGAGACATTGGTACTTTATTCGTCTCCGCCTGCCTCGTAAGGACGAGGGCGAAACTATAAAACCGTCCCATGTTCTCCGATTTCGATGATTAGTGAAGCTCAACATTTTAAACAATTTTTTTCTCCACATGTAAACTGTGGATGGGCCATGGTTTCCGAGAAATTGGCAAAAACCATCGCTAAAACTACAGTATACTTTTGCTAATAATTGTGCTTTTATGGCAGTGCACGCATCATTGGCTGCTAGCGGCCGAATCTGTCACTCACTCTCTCTTTGTCTTGACGAACGAAGCTGGGATGTGCTTGGGTAAAGCTCCGTAAACAATTGCATATGAGATACTCTAAGATATGTCTGTTATGATTCAATCAGAAGCGAATGTCGTCAATGTGGCGTTTGGGTTTAGACTATTTATTTCGATCCGGTCAGAGCCAGACGACCTGCAGCGCTAGTGTGAAGTAATAACAAACTAATTATAAAAATGGTAGGTGAATGAACAATTGTAATGTAGATGTGATTGCTAAATAATAATTGTATTCAAATAAATATTAACTTCTAATAGTATTAGAACTCATTGGTATGAATAAAAGCCATACCATACTTGTGTAGCTAATCGGACCTACGCTTTAGCGCAATTGCACAAGTTTATACGGTTCGCAAATAATTTTGGACACGCCTGTAGTTTTGCCATAGAGAATTTCATATCTGTGTTATATCAGAACGAGATATTTCCTTGCTCTGTATATCGATTTTTTTTCCAGATCTGTTGTCATGTCATTGCGCTCGAAGTATAAATGCAGCTATATGAGAAGATGTTCACATTATTTGTTTCCTTAAAATAATAACATTAAACTTAATGTATTATGTTTTATCTCAGGATTTAGTTAACTAAGGACCTCCAAATTTATAAATACTCTTTGTCCTAACAGTCCGTAGGTCTGTTACCTAATACGGGAAGATACGGAAGATCTGTTTTTCTCACGTACGACGCTTCCCGCTATCAACTTTCTCTCAAGGGCGGCTAGTATCCTTTTCTAACCGTCAACATAGAAATTAACTAATTAACAGCAACGTACATTTCCCTCACTTTCTGAACGAGGGTTGTCCTCGACGAATCCGATGATCTCGTGCCCTGAAACACATCCCATCATAGTTTTCCTCTGCGGCATCACGGTGATGGAGAGACACATTCTCGTGCGATCTCATCCGCGAGTAAAATAAAGTCTTTACGATCAGTGGATATTTCACGTTTTAGCAAAGAGTCCGACTTAGACTTTAGAAGAAAGTATATTAGTTATCTCGTTGATCGCGGATTCGTTATTGAACCTAGGATCATTGTCATTAGTATCTCGCGTATCTGGCTACCACGGTTACTTGACAAATTCTGTGATGATCATATTTGCACTAGTAGATATCTTCTCTAATTCCAGAGAATATTCATTACACGCGCCTAACTTTAATCATAATGTTAACCCGACATATATGTACGTGTAAATATAAACTCGGCTTTGTGGAACGATGGCTGATCCACGTGAGGAGTTGTCGCGCGCCCAAGACTCCAGTCCAAATCCGACATATATAATACGTTGTTCAATCAATCAGCGAATACAAGACAAGACTTACAATATTAAAGTGTTCAAGTACTTCAAATATTTATGTCACTTGGCGAAATTTTTATCATTGGATCCTATTTAGGTTGCACCTACGCTTTTGGACAATATGATCAATGCAGTAACGCATCCATTAACAAATTGCAGCATTTGAATTCGCGAAAAACTACATGTCATGATTCGAAAGATTTATTCAAGAATGGAATTCTGTGCCAGCATAAATCACATGTGCATTATATTTGCGATTTTTACGTTTACGACTTCGTATCAAATTTAAAGCAGTACAAAGTTAAAGCACAGGCGTAAACTCCCTCTACTTCATACACGATTGCTTGCGATTCATGTCATAGTCGACTAGTTCGTGAATTTTTGAACGAAACGCTTGTATTATTGCGAACACAATGCTGACCCGTTTCTCAAGGAGCACCCTGTTCTTCATATTCGACACCACTGAACTTTGCTCACAATAAAATAAAAACTGCATGTAATTTATAAAATATAAAAAAAATATAATGCTTGTTAGTTTCAATAAATTCTCGAATGATCGTCGTTGATGGTTACTACTATCGTAGAGTTATTTATTAAGCTGCGTTAATGTCGGCCGTCGTAATAAAAGAAAATATAACGGCAGAATGTAAATCGGATATTTACATTAACAAATGAGGAAATCATATATATATATATGCATAATACATAGTAGCATTCGAGACAAGCGTTATGAAATATGTTTTGGAGTTTGATATGTATTGATTCACTCAGATTTAGTTTTTACGTTCTGTATTTCATCACTATATACAGCCATATGAACACACCGGATACACCTAGTTAATTAACACGTGGCCCAAGACAAAAGAGCATCGTTAAAAGTCGTACTAACCTAGCATGTAGAAACTAGTGATCATACCAACCTTATATTTCCTCAACAACAAAAAATGCAACTTTTTTTGTCATATTTATTGATGCTGCAATTTTTCAAATAGACATTACTCGGTGACTTCAAACAATTTTGAAAATTTCCTTCTAACTGCAGTACTTTTCCTATACGTTAACATTTTTATTAACAAATTTTTGTCTATTTTTAATTGTTTCGTGGTAGCCTTTTGGGGCTTGAACTTTAGAGGATGATTATCCTTCATAAACTTGATTTACCGCAACTAAAAAGGAACATGTGTTTGATATTTCGCGCTGTTTTTCAAGTCTCGCGTTTTATTAAAATCAGAGTCTACCCATTCGCGACCTTTTCTTGTTAATAAAGTTTCGTTTTGATTCCATTATGTTTTGCAAGTATCGTGGCGTTGAATTTATCAAATTGATGAATACACTACTAAAAATATTTTTCCATTTTTTTAAGGAAACCTTCTTTAAACAATTTAAATGATTATATTATGATATATACATTGTATCCTATAATGCGTTAACTGTTCCAGTATATATTAGACATATATATTTAACATTAGCTAGATAATTATTAATATTTTCACCAAAGGAATAAGTAGAATCCTTTTTTTTTTTTTTGAAAATTATTTTGCACTTTTAAGAATATGTATAAATTTTTTATTTCCTACGAGCTTTTTACTAAACGAAATTGTAATAATAATTTTAATTTTTAATTTTTTAAAACACTGCATGAATACTTTACACAGTGACTGTGTGTTATTTAATCCCGACACAGTAGGTCGTTCGCAATATGAAATGGAATTTGCAATTCAAATACTTTCGCCTTCATCTTAACCAACAGAATGTTATATACAATAAAAATATCATTAAAGTTCAAATATTTAAATCTATTTTTTGCTTGGTTCTGTAGATAAAAATATTAAACAAGTCATTCATAAATGACATTACACAGTTTCAGTAGTAGAGTGGTAGTGTAACAAGTACGAGTATCTAAAGGAGTATTACATTGTGATCACTACAGTACTGTGAGAGACGTGTCGGTATTTACTATCGTGAAGACGCATTATTGTTCGATCTTTGGTAAGGAATACGCAGTGGAAGTAGCAATAGGTAACAGGTGATTCCTTGATATTCTGTATTCAATTGTGTCTTCTATTAATTGTGTTCGTCATTACCAATATCATATATATCAAAAATATTATCAGGCAATTTACTGCAATAGTTTAAATGAAGTTTTTGAATTTTTAAATATTTATTTTGCATGTTACATTTTACACAATAAAAATGGTTCATTATTGTGGTTATTCAGTTATTTACAACCAGTCACTAGAGGTGATTGGAACATTCGCCTTCGTGTGATAGTTGCGTAGAACTCCGGCAATTTCTTGGCAAAAGTTGAGTTTAGGAGCGGTTTTTCATAAGTTATTGTTACGGCAGTCTGACCTTTTGGATTTATGAAAGGTGAAAATACGCATCGCGGTGACTACGTGAAATATGCGAGATATTTTAATTATATTATATTTTAAATGGTAAAGATCCCTTGTTTGTAGTAAAATAAATTGAAACAAAAGCAAATGAACTGAAATAGAAGCTATTTTTTTTTTTTTTTTATTTAATATTTTCCATTCACAATTTGCCAATTTGCACATTTTGTTTGCTAGGTTATTTTCTTTATGACATCTGTTGGGTGTTTCCTTTTTAGTCTTCTTTCTATGTTTGGTGTGTTAATCGTTTCCACTGCCAGCCGGTTCAGGTGCGTTGCTATTCTTTCTTAGTATCTTATTGCATATCTGCTTATCTCCTCCTTGACCGTTGGTATTCCCAGGTCTTTCCGAATGTCCTCGTTTCTAACGTATCATGGGGCGTTTACTATCGTTCTAAGAATTTTTGCTTGCTCTGGTTCTATTATACTTATGTGACATTGCTGCCGTTCCCCACAATGGGACTCCTTATGTCCAGATTGGTTTGATCATTGTTTTGTATATATTTAGTTTATTCGTTATGTTTAATTTAGATTTTCTATTGGTTAACCAGGACATCTTTTTCCTTATTTCACGTATTCTGTTTACTATTGATTTTATGTGATGCTTTCATGTGAGTTGTGTATCTATGTGGAGTCCTAGGTATTTGACTTGCTTTGTTTGTGCTATGTGGGCGCCGTTCAGTTGGATATCTGGTGTTATTCCTTTTCTAAGTGCAAATGTTATGTGGTTGCACTTACTGGTGTTCGCTTTTATTTGTTTTCTTTGCAGCCACTTTTCTATTTTTGTAATGTGTTCTTGTAGTAGTGCTGCTGCTGTTTCTGGATTTGTGTGTCTCACTAGTATGGCCGTATCGTCCGCGAACGTAAATATTTTGCTGTTAACAGTTGTTGGTATGTCTGCCGTGTATAATGTGTACAGTATTGGTCCTAGTACGCTTCCCTGCGGTACTCCTGCCTTGATATTCCTGATTTCTGAATATGTATCCTTTATTTTTACTATAAAGGTTCTATTATTTAAGTAAGATCCGAGTAATTTATAGATTTGTTTTGGAAATTGGTTTTTGATTGTTTGAAGGAGTTTTTCGTGGTTAACTTTGTCGAATGCTTTTTCGATGTCCATAAAGAGTGCCGTGCAATATTGTTTTGTTTCCAGTGCCTGTAAAATTTCATTCACGAGTCTGTGCATTTGTTCTATTGTGGAGTGTTTATTTCTGAATCCAAATTGATGGTCCGGTATTAATTTTTCTTTTTCTATTATTGCTTTTAGGCAGTTATATATTACTTTTTCTAGCAATTTGAAGAACGCAGGTAGTAATGATATTGGCCTGTAAGATGCAGTTAGATGTGGGTTTTTGTTCGATTTGGGTAACATTCCGATCTGTGCTAGTTTCCATAGCGTAGAAATAGTCCATTGATCAAGTCAAATCCTGGTGCTTTACTTGCCTTTGTTGCCTTAATTAAGTTAGTAACTTCTTGCGCTGTAGTGCTGAGTATGGTGCAGCGTTTATCAGTTGTGTTGCTTGCATTTTCAACTTCTTCATTTGTTTGCCATCCGGGGATGCTGTTATTAATTTCGTACGGCGAGAAAATATTTTGTAGGTGCTTTGAGAATACTTCTGCCTGTTCTTCGTTGCTTCTGGCCCATGTGTTCGCTTTGTTAGTGACTTTCCATAGGGAGTAGTTGGTGTTCTCATGCGCGGATAGTGATTCGATGAATTTTGAGAATACGTTATTATGATGATATTATTTTATTTTTTAATTCCTTTGCAAGTTTATTTAGGTTTTCCTTGTTTTCTCGTGTTCTCTGTTTTTGCCATTTTGCTTTCGCTTTTCTTTTTTCCCTGATTTTTTGGATTCAAGTTCTGTTAAGAATAATGGTAAATGTTGCTTCGTATCGTATCTTGTCATATTGTTTATTGTTCTTGTTTGATGGCCAATTTTTCCTAATTCTTCACTTAATTTTTTTGTGTTAGTTTTTGAATGTAAAACTCTTATAACTATTTTATAGCTCCTTTCCGTTTTGAGTTGGTACGTGTGGTATATAGCATTTTTTTCCTTTAGTTCTTTTATCACTTTCCTATAAACTTCTGGGGTGTTTGTTTGAATTCTTACTTGTTCTAATTTTGTTTGTTTTACTGTGTAGTTATCCTTCCCGACTGTATTGTTTAGTAGATCAATAAGCTCGTTTATTATTTGGGCCTCAACAAATATTGGTGGTGGTTTTGCTATGTAAGTTGATTTAGTTGTGGTTTTGCTTGTCGGGTCATTGTCTATTTCTTCCGTTAATGAGCTGAAGGAGTTTCTTAAAGGTAATTCTTGCAGCCATCGCTGCTTTTCTGTATCTGGGTTTCCTCCAGCACTTGTGCCTGGAATTATTTTACGTTTTTTTCTTGTCTTTGCTAGCTTCCAGTTTTGGTCCTGGTAACTTCTTTCGTTATCGTGTCTACACTCCTCTTGTCTCCACTGCTCTTCCATTTCTTCTGTTTCCATATCGTTTTGGTTGTTACTATTTTGCTGTTGTTGCTTTAAGCCTGGTAAATCTAACGACCCATTTATATAATATTTTTCTCCTTTTGTTGCAATCTAATTCTTGGTATCTGCTGCCGCATTGTTTGGCACTTTCACTAATCGTAACACTACTCTGAATCACTTGACTGGAGCACACGTTTGCTTACGCACGTCTGTTCACCTCGGTTGCCCAAGCAGGAATGTGTTACCCTATATGCGGGGTATATAGTGATCCTAAAATCAAACTAACGTGAGCGACAGCTTATCTCGTACGAGTAGTAGAAGAGGAGGTCGTGGCATTCGAAATCGTAATCCATTCTGCGTGACGTTTTCTAAGAAAAATCATCGATTATAGATTAAACCTGTTTACTTATTAAAGTCTGTAATGTCATATCGAATAAACGAAAATATGAGTCTTCTTGCTTCATATACATTGTATAATTAATAAATAACAGCATATATAAACAATGTTTATACAGATTTCACAAACGCACTGTGTCCGTCTCGTCCACGGGTGCACAGAAAAGTCACACATGCATTAAGTATTCTCGAGGTGCTACTATTTTCTACACAAATTACCGATCACTGAATACTGCAATATCCACACATATACAAATAAAACGAAAAATACAGAAGCCAAAGGAAACTACAAAAAAATTGTTTAAGCTTAAAATCTCAATTATAACAAATTTTGTACATTATTTTAAACATTTGTCCACTTACTATTTGATAATTCAGTGGCAAACATTAGGACTGGAAGTGTGAAGATTCTGAAACATGGATGTAATCAATAAAGATTGGAAAGAAAATACGATCAATAGAGGGTCAAATAAGACGAATACTCTGGAGGAATTCTATGCCGGTAGTGGGATTCTTGTGACTGGAGCAACTGGTTTCCTGGGAATAGGCCTTCTGGAAAAACTGATGCGCGTATGTCCATGCATTGGTGCCATTTATATTTTAATTCGTCCAAAAACGAACAAAACGATAGAAGAACGATTTAAGAAACTCCTAAATGATCCCGTTCGTAAATATATTCTTGTTTCTTTCAATGTTTAAGCCTGTCAGGAGCCAAATTGATTAACTCCCATTTCTGGAATTTTCGTTTTCAGATTTATGATGGCATTAAAGCAAGGAACCCCTCACTTTTCAAAAGAGTGTATTCCGTGAAGGGGGACGTGAGTCTGCCGAATTTAGCTCTTTCGCAAGAAGATAGAAATCTGTTGTTAGAGAAAGTAAACATAGTGTTTCACGTCGCGGCCACTGTGAGATTCAACGAGCCGTTACACGTGGCTGTTAATGTGAATACGAAAGGTACTGCTCGTGTCATCGATCTTTGGAACGAACTAAAGAATCCAATTAGCTTCGTCCACGTTAGCACAGCTTACAGTAATGCGAATTTACACGAAATCGAGGAAAAGGTTTATACGTAAGGATAAGTTATGCATGACGTTGTTTCGTGGTTTAGAAATATTACATTTATAATTATATCGTGGAGAATATGTTCACTTATTATTGACTTTGCAGCACGAGCTGGAGTCCTTCTGAGGTGATGGATATGTGTGACAAATTCGACGAAACGTCGATCAACCTGCTGGAAAAGAAGATTTTAGAAACTTATCCAAATACGTACACATTCAGTAAGAATTTAGCAGAGCAGATTGTAGCAAGCAAGTGCAAAGATATGCCAGTTGCTATAGTACGGCCAAGCATAATTGGTGCTTCTCTGGAAGAACCGTGTCCTGGTTGGATACAGAATATTTCTGGATTTACAGGTATTGTAATAGATATAGTAATTCAATACTCCATACATTTTACAAAAGTGGGGTTAGTCGCTTAGTTTGTGATATGCTAAATGAGAGGCTTTCCACTAGATCGTCATTATTATAATTCAAGTTTGTTGTTGTTCACAATTACGACAATTCTTTCCAATCTATTTAGTGTTACATTTCTGCTAATCGAAAATCAGAAATAATTTCTAAATCTATTTAATGTTACCAGGTATCCTTTTGTTAATCAGTAGAGGATGTGCAACAGCAATACGGGCTAGAAAAGATGCAAGATTGGATGTAGTGCCCCTCGATTTCGTAGTCGACGTGATAATATCTACTGCATGGCATGTCACGCTACAACGTGAGCACGAAGTTAAAGTTTACAATTGCACGAGTAACGCTAATCCTTTTAGGTAAAATTTATTACGAATCTTTTTCAACTCTTGTAATTCGATTGTTACAGTATTCCAAGAAACTCAGTTTATTTAAGTAATTTGAACAATTCGCAAATAAACGTAGAATACAAAAGTTCGCTTTTGTTCTCAATACATCAATTTACAAATGTAGTGATATAACGTAATATTTATCTAAATTGCATAATATTTCCCGACATACTCGGATGACAGAAAATTGTGCTTTAAGTATGTCGGGTTATCATTAGAGTTAGGGGCGTGTAACGTATCTTCCTTTGGATTAGACATTGTTGTTATGCACGAGCGAAGATATTTACTAGTCTAATTATGATATTGACGGAATTTGACAAGTAACCATGGTAATTAGATACTGGGAATGTAAATGGCAATGATCTTAGACTCAATAACGAATCCACGGTCAGCGGGATGACAAATGCGATAATGAACTTGACACACGTGTTCCTTGTACTAGTCGAACTTATCGGATTGATCCTCAGTCCAAGTGGAACTGCCCTTATATACTCCTCTTCGTATCTCTCTGTATCCCTCGGGTCAATCCCTGTTTTTAAGGAGAGTAATTTAATTACTTCATACCTCTGTTAGGTACACGTCCCTCCCGCGACCGTGGCTACGTTCAGAGACCCATTATGTCACTTTGAGCCCAAGCCCACTGTCATAAATCTCGGATAATCATATTCGACTTAGCTCATGAACAGCTATTTCTCGGTTTTACTGTTTAAGTAGGGCTATAATAAAAAGGCTGGACTAGAGTATTTGGGATTTTCTCAAACATTCCGAAAGGAAGGCTCCGATGTCCTTTCATCTCCGACAAGTATAATTGCAATAATTGTAATAATGTAAATGTTCCAATTCTGAAGGTGGTGTCAGGTGCAACAGCACGCGTTGAAATATAGCAGAGAAATGCCATTGAACGATATGCTATGGTACCCGGGTTGTTCAATGATAGCTAATAAATATATTTTCAACGTTCTGAGTGTTTCGTATGTATTGCCTGCTTTCGTCATAGATACATTTTTAAGACTGCGAGGTAGTAAACCAATGTGAGTATTCTATCGATCCTGGAACAACGACGACAACCTTTCTGGAACAATCTTTGTGTTCATCTACAATAATAATTAAAAATAATATTTCAGAATGATAAAACTTCTAAAAAATAGCAACAAGCTGTTTACATTTGTGTCATATTTTACCACGAACGAATGGACTTTTCAAAGGGATAACTGTTCCGACTTGGGGAGGAAGGTGAAAATGTTGAACGACAGCGATATAGTCAAACTAGATTTAGAGGATATGGATTGGGAGAAGTATATCGCAATTTACCTGATGGGAATTAGGAAATTTATTTTAAAACAAGAGTTTCAGTCAATAGCCCGACAACGATTATCAAGGCGCGTATAAAAGTATCTTCGTATAAAAAAATAAGAACTAATATTAATACATATGTTTTCGGTTATTTCAGGTTATACTGGATACATCAGATCACTAAAATCTCTGGTATAATGATCTTACTACTGATAATATACTGTATCGTGTACTGACTATTTGAACGTTATTTTGTCTGTTTAAACCAGAGGAATATAAATACAATTTTATGAAGAGATTCATCATCCCTTTCATTTTGTCCTTTCATTCGTCTTCTTTCTAAATAAATCATAAGTTAAATATGTAAATATTAAGGTTCTATTTTATACACTAATAAAATATAAAAAATTAGAAGAATTTTGTTGAAACAAATTCCTTCTTCCTGCTCTTCTACGATTTTTTAGAAAGGAATCAAATATACGAAGAAACAGGATAGGTCAAATTACGCAAAATATATGTCGGAGATGAAAGGACACCGGGCTCTCCCTTTGGAATTCTTTAGGAAATTTCCGAATACTGTCTTTGTAAACTAAGTCGATTCTTGTAAACTTTTAGTGTTTATAAATCTTCATAAATTAAAGCGATCTCCATAAATCTTTAGTCGTTATATATCCTTGTGAATTAACCCGATTGTAGTTGCCCGAGATTTGCGATAATGAGATTGGGTTCAAGACGACAACCAGTCGTGGAACGTAGCCGCGGTCACGAGATGGACGTCTTGCCTAACAGAAGTACAGAATTACATAGCTCTCCTTAAGAAGAAATAGCGGTACCGATACCCAATAGTAAACATTCCAACGGTCTCTGCCCCGTGGCTCGTGTCACAAACAAAATCTGATACAAACAAAGCGATAACGATAACCATCCGCCGAACTCTGAACAACACTTGGTCATCAGCCGACCTCTGGACTAAAACAATAACCGAACTCCCACCCATAACCACAATGAAGATATAAAAACCCCTGTCCTTTAGCCAGTAAGTCAGTCTGTACTCTACAATTAATCTGTAAGATTGTCGTGCTAATAAAGTGTTCGCCCTTTTGTACAATCCCTCGTTATTTATTACGTGACACTCGCCACACGCAGACCCTATTCTTCGGGCAAGATGATTGCCAGATGGCGATGTATTATTCACAGTATATGTTCGGCTAGGCTTGCGGTCCTGCTATAGATCTCAGGATTTAGTTAACTAAGGTCCTCCAAATTTATAAACAGTCTTTGTCCTAACAGTCCGTAGGTCTATTATCTAATACGGGAAGAAACGGAAGATCTGTTTTTCTCACGTACGACGCTTCCCGCTATCAACTTTCTCTGAATGTCGGCTAGCATCCTTTTCCAACCACCAACATAGAAATTAACTAATTAACAGCAACGTATATTTCCCTCACTTTCTGAACGAGGGTTGTCCTCGACGAATCCGATGATCTCGTGCCCTGAGACACATCCCATCATAGTTTTCCTCAGCAGCGTCGCTGCAATGGAGAGATACATTCTCGTGCGATATCATCAGCGGGTATAACGTTTTACGATCAGCGAATACTTTACGTATTGACGAGGAGTTTGACTTAGGTTCTGGAGAGAAGTGTAACTGCTATCGCGTTGACCGCGGATTCATTGTTGATCCGAAGGCCATTGTCCTTAACGTCCAACCACCGCGATTACTTATCAACTCTATAGTGTCTGTGGCATTCGAACTTGTGCGAATAAACGCCACTGCGATTGTGTACCAACGATGGCCAATTCCCGGGAAGAATCCCCACGCGCCCCTAGCCATGATCCTACTGCCAACGCGATATATATATTTTGAATAGTACATTCCTTTACTGAAGATTCCAAGAAAATGAGCTTGTACAGACGCGCACAGATTTTCAATGCAAGTATTATTTCCTATTTATTACACGTAGTTCGCAACATTATATGTTCATTCCAGCATTGTTCAGTGCATTTTTTATTTGTGATTTTTTAATGTTTAATAAATAATCACATATTAAATATAAATAGAATTATATATAATGTTTCAAACTAACAAACTTGAATATTAAATACGACATTTATAGCACAACGGACAAAAATAAAACTGGCTAGGACTTGAAGTAGCCATAAAATGTCTTAGCTTTCAGCACATTTTATACGCGCATTTTAACAAACAGTTCTGAAATAGATAGAATAACGGCTTCACGTTATAATATACATAGCATTTCAAATGCTGAAGTTAGCGACATTACTCATTTCACGTAACTATTATACGAAAACGGTGAGGTCGGGGCTGAAATTTCTTTAAATATGTCAGTCTTTTATCAAGAAAGATTGTATCGTAATTATTCAAAAAGTTACTTTTACTCCGGTTTATTATCTTATACTGATTACATGTAAAAACTTCCAACTTTGAAGACGAATATCTCCATTCTGGTAATAGTAGCCTTTACGAAAATTGAAAAATGGATAGATGATATATTTGTCGGAGATGAAAGGACATCGGAGCCTTTCCTAAGGAATGTTTGAGAAAGTCCCAAATACTTTAGTCCAGACTTTTTATTATAGCCGTACTTAAACAATAAAACTGAGAAATAGCTGTTTATGAGTCGAGTCAATTTTGATTATCCGAGATTTATGATAGTGGGCTTGGGCTCAAAGTGACATAATGGGTCTCTGAACGTAGCCACGGTCGCGGGAGGGACGTGTACCTAACAGAGGTATGAAGTAATTAAATTACTCTCATTAAAAACAGGAATTGACCTGAGGGATACAGAGAGATACGAAGAGGAGTATATAAGGGCAGTTCCACTTGGACTGAGGTTCAATCCGATAAGTTCGACTAGTACAGGGAACACGTGTGTCAAGTTCATTATCGCATTTGTCATCACGCTGACCGTGGATTCGTTATTGAGTCTAAGATCATTGCCATTCACATTTCCAGTATCTAATTACCATGGTTACTTGTCAAATTCCGTCACAATCATAATTGGACTAGTAAACATCTTCGCTCGTGCATAACAACAATGTCTAATCCAAAGAAAGATTCGTTACGCGCCCCTAACTCTGATGATAACCCGACATATTAAATAACATATCGTCAAAATTTGAAAGAAATTGTAAGGATGCCAATCAACGCTATCAATACCTTACACGATAAATTTTGTATAACTTTCCGAATAAAATGTTATTAAGATGTTATTGGAATTTCCCATATGAATGTACTTATTAGAATCGATTCTTTCATCATGACAAACTGAACTTATTATTATTACATTGTACAGACGCCGATACACACAATCATACGGAGTAATAAATACAACAGTTTGGCAAATGAGAAATATTGACAAGTAACTGATAAAAACTCTAACGTCATTTCCTGCGTAAAAATAACCACCCTAATTCATGGCATATCTTCACCGGTACTTTGTCAAGTTTCGCGTTTGACTTCCTATCGATTATTTCGAAACGAGTAAATTAATGTATAAACTAATTGGAATAATTTCCGTATTCTAGTACTTTCAACAACACAATCAACCTCAAACGTTTCAATTGGAAGAATTTGAAACTTTATATGTAAAAAAGAATTATTATTCGTAATGGATATTGTTTCGAAAAGCACCGGTAGCCAATTAACGTGAAATTTGCGGGAAGGCGGCAAGCAAATGGAAAATTTCAGCTTCGGGTGTTTATTAGTTCCCGAGATGTTAATAAAACACGTAGAGTAGTATAGAGTAATATTGCTAAGAAATATTATCGATTATACTCGTTAAAATTTGTAACGGCATATCGGAATCCACTGCATGGAATTTCCGAGTAGAGTGGATTAATGTTCCTTCTAATCCTTTGTCTCGATAAACAATTAGTAAACAAAAATACATATAAGAAATGGTTGCACAAAGTTCACTATTGCCCTCAATTTCCTAGACAAAATTGTTCTTAACGAATCAGCTCATCTCGTGTCCTTAGACACACCCAACACTGGCCTTCCTCCGCCACAGTCTCATCACTAAACTCCACTTATTCTCTATTTTTAGAATAGTCAATATCTCATAACTGGTTTCTTACCTTTAACTCAATCAGCATCTCTTATCTGGTTTCTTAGCTTTAGATCAATCAGCAGATCTCTGAAGTCGTTATACATTTTTTTATCCGTCATTATCTAAGCTTACTTCGCGTATTTTACACTGTAACTTTGTCTACCAATCGAAACTTAGATAATTATACTTTGTCAATTTATATCTCTCTATACAAACATATTGTTTAAATAAATTGTAATTTATACTTGTTAATTCAGAGTATACTCAATCGAATCACCTGTATTATCCCAATAGGAATAAGGGGACCGAACATTTCGTGGCGTCGATTATCTTGTAACCCCAAACTCTCAAGCCTGACGTCACCTTGAAGGGCCATCTCTAGACATTCTCCAGACATTTAACACATTGCCTCCCTGATAGGGAGCTTCCAGGAAAATAAGTCCCCACCAACATTTCCATCGCTCTCCCACAATATATAACCCTCGACTATTAACAGGCAAACGAGTCTAAGTTTGAAACCGATAGCTGTACGTTGTAACGAGATTGTAACTAGTATTCGAGAGTCACTCAATCTCTAGAAATAAAATTTTTTTTACGGAAGTTTTTCTTTTTTTTACGTGACAATCTAATCGTAACGGGAATTTACGACTCTCGTTGACGCGTGATCGCGTCTCTCCGCGAACGGTCGAAACATAAAGAACACGGAGAATCTGTTCCTTGAAAGTTTCAGCTTATGCATCAATTATTCAATATGCATTACTGAGTAGTAACTAAATTTCTAATCTTTGCTTAGTTCTTACTACTTGTATAATTTTCTTAAATTTTTGTATTTTGTAATTACAAACTTTGGTAATTCTTCCAATTCCAATATATGTACATACTATGTATGTTTTTATATGTAATTTTTTACTAAGTAATTAAATTTCACCGAATTATATCGTTAAGTTTTGTTGTAAAATGTTACATAATTTTCACGAAAATTCACATTCATAAAGTTCAAATATTCCTACAAAATACAGATCACTTGGAATTCTGATTTTCGACATTATAACATAATCTTTGTTTTCGTCGATTCTACATAAATGGAGTCATCAAGCATGTGTTACGCATCTGACAAACCTTTATCATCTGAACATGGCCCGTTAAAACCACAAAGTTCTTCCAACGAATACCCCACTCTATCAATTGTAGGATTATAAAAGCCATTCCCAATCTCCATAAATCGATTCTTCTTATATTATTCCTCAAAGAGTAAATTTTATTTCATTTTGCAGAATAATTATAGTCAACACTTTACAATTACAATACTAATATTATCTTGAAAGTTAAGCGAAGTTTATCGTATGTAGTAAACTCTTTCGAACCGTTTTTGAAATATCAAATTTTATTTAAAAAAGAAAGACAAAAACCTCCGTACGCTTTATGACGTGGCACATGCATGACCGTAAAAATTGTAGACATTTTCGTAGTTTGTGATATTCTGTGATTTTAAGTGATTGTAACACGTTGTAGCTGTAACCCCAAAAACTCTCAAGCCTGACGTCACCTTGAAGGGCCACCTCTAGACACTCTCCAGACATTTACCACATTGCCTCCCTGATAGGGAACTTCCAAGAAAATATGTCCCCACCAACATTTTTCCTGGCTTTCCCACAGTATATAACCCTCGACTATTAACCGGCCAACTAGTCTAAGTTTTGAAACCAATAGCTGTACGTTGTGACGAGATTGTAAGCGGTATTCGAGAGTCATTCACTCTCTAGAAATAAAGTTTCTTTTTTTACGGAAGTTTTTCCCTTTTTTTACGTGACATAGCTGTGGTTTTTGTTCGAATAATCAAAATTAGTATCCAACCCATAGCAATTTACCACAGACGATATATGGTCGTTATCTGTGATATCTCTTTCCGCAGGCGAAGCTGACGAAGGACAAGCGTCCGCACCGCGCACTCGAACTTTACATTTTCTTACACGTGATGCTCCGGAAGGTCAATAGAAACGAAATGTATGTCTTTGAAACTCGTGAGAAGTTGGATGTCATTGCTAAGATATACGGAGGTACGAAAAGCAGGATTTTCGCATATAGAAAGAAATGTAATGATTTTACAGAAAAATGTTGACATTGACAAATATAGACTTTGGAAAAATCTACAAAATAAGGCGTATGGGGTTAGAAACCCTCCATATGACGATTTGGAAAAAGATAGAAATCGTTATAATATGCCTTCTCTCATTCGAATGTTATTCGACATTCGTAATGATAAAAGGAGTGCGCTAATGAATTCGCGCAAACGCATTTCGAAATTTCGTGAAACTCTTTGTTTAGAAATTGTGTAAGTTACGGATTGATTGTGAATATAAATACACATACCCTTTCTAAGCAATGTCATGAATGAATTTATTTAAGAATAACACAAATGAAAAGACACAATGAAACGGATAATGAGCCCCTTCTTCGTAAAATTGTATTTATATTGTTTTTGCTTAAAAGAGAAAAAGGTAACGTTCAAATAGTCAGTACAGAAAACATAATATTATCCAGAGCAAAATTATTATACCGCATATTTTGGTGATCTGATGTATCCAGAGCAACCTGAAATAATCGAAAATATATGTATTTATATTAGTTCCTATTTTTTTAGACGAAGATACTTTTATACGCACCTTGATAATCGTTGTTGGGCTATCGAGTTAAAATCTTCTTTCAAAATAAATTTCCTAATTCCCATCAGGTAAATTGCGACATACTTCTCCCAATTCATATCCCGTAAATCTAGTTTGATCATATCACTGTCGTTCAACATTTTTACTTTCCTCGCTAAGTCGGAACAGTTATCTCTTTGGAAAGTCCATTCGTGCAAGATGAAATATTGTAGAGATGCGAAGAGCTTATTGCCATTTTTGAGAAGATTCATCAATCTGAAATATCATTTTTAGTTATTATTACAGATGAAGACAGAGGCTATTCCCGAAAGGTTGTCCTCGTTGTTCGAGGATCGAGAGAATACTCACATTGGTTTACTACCTCGGAGCCTTAAAAATGTATCTATGACGAACGCAGGCAAAACATACGGAATAACACTCCGAACATGGTAAATATATCTATTAGCTATCATTGGACAACCCGGGTACCATAGCGTATCCTTCAGTGGCTTTTCTATGCTACATTTCACCATGGTATCTTTCATCTGACCCCACCTTGACAATTAAAACAGTTACATTTGTACAATTAATCGAATTACGCTTACAGTAAACTTTATTGCTATCCGAGTATCTCAGGAAATATTATGCAAATAAATAAGTATTATATTATATCACTATTTTCTTAAATTAACGTATTAAGATCAAAAGTGAACTTTTGCATTCTACGTTTGTTCGCGCTTCCATTGTCCACGATACTTAAATAAACTGAAACTTTTGGAATACTTTAACAATCGAATTACATTAGTTGAAAAAAATTCGTAATAAATATTACGTAAAAGGGTATGCGTTGCTCGTGCAGTTGTATACTTTAACTTCGTGATCACGATGTAGCGTGACATGCCATGCAGTAGATATTATCGTGTCGACTACGAAATCGACAGGCACTGCATCCAATCTTGCATCTCTCCTACCTCGTATCGCTGTTGCACATCCTTTGCCGATTAGCAGAAAGGCACCTGGTAACGTTAAATTGGTTTAGAAATTATTTGTGATTTTCGATTAGCAGAAATGTAATGCTAAATAGATAGGAATGAATTCTCGTAATAGCGAGCAACAACAAATTTCAACTATAATAATGATAATACTAGTGGAAAACCTCGCATTTAGTCTCTCACAAATTAACCGATTAACTCCACTTTTGTAAAATGTAACGTGTATTGAGCAGGTACTATTGAAGAATGGTAGTAGTAAAATACCTGTAATTCCAGAAATATTCTGTATCCAACCAGGACACGGTTCTTCCAGAGAAGCACCAATTATGCTTGGCCGTACTATAGCAACTGGCATATCTTTCCACTTGCTTGCTACAATCTGCTCTGCTAAATTCTTACTGAATGTGTATGTATTTGGATAAGTTTCTAAAATCTTCTTTTCCAGCAGGTTGATCGACGTTTCGTCGAATTTGTCACACATATCCATCACCTCTGAAGGACTCAAGCTCGTGCTGCAAAGTCAATAATAAGTGAACATATTCACCACGATATAATTATAAATGTAATATTTCTAAACCACGAAACAACGTCGTGCATAACTTATCCTTACGTATAAACCTTTTCCTCGATCTCATGTAAATTCGGATTACTGTAAGCTGTGCTAACGTGGACGAAGCTAATTGGATTCTTTAGTTCGTTCCAAAGATCGATGACACGAGCAGTACCTTTCGTATTCACATTAACAGCCACGTGTAACGGCTCGTTGAATCTCACAGTGGCCGCGGCGTGAAACACTATGTTTACTTTCTCTAACAATAGATTTCTATTTTCTTGCGAAAGACCTAAATTCGGCAGACTAATGTCACCTTTGACGGCGTAAACTTTGCTAAAAACTGCAGGATGCTTTGCTTTGATGTCATCGTAAATCTGAAGGCGAAAAAATACCAGTTCAATTTCAGAAAAGAAATTAAATCAATTTAGCTCCTGAGAGGCTTAAACATTGAAAGAAACAAAAATAATATTTACGAACAGGATCATGTAGGAGCTTCTCAAATTGTTGTTCCACCGTTTCGTTAGTTTTTGAA
Organism: Bombus campestris; assembly: GCA_905333015.3. Taxonomy (NCBI): domain Eukaryota; kingdom Metazoa; phylum Arthropoda; class Insecta; order Hymenoptera; family Apidae; genus Bombus; species Bombus campestris. The sequence goes on along the minus strand of HG995148.1, from coordinate 1,465,627 downwards.
CGAATTAGTATAAAAATAGCAGCAATGCGTGGACACATGCGGGTAAGTTTTTCCAGGAGACCTTTTCCAACGAAACCGGTTGCTCCAGTCAAAAGAATCCCACAACCGGCGTAGAATTCTTCGAGTGAGTTGGTCTTATTCAATCCTTTATTGATCCCATTTTCGTTCGTTTCTTTATTGATTGTATTCATGTTTCAGAATTTTAACACTTTCAGTCCCAATATGTGCCATGGAGTAACAAATAGTAAGTGTAGAAATTTGTAAAATTATGTACAAAGTTTATTATAGCTGAGATTTTTTTATATATTACTTTCGAATGAAATGTACAGATAATATTCACGAAGAGAAACATAATTCATCAAGAATGTTTTCGTTTTGCACGAATCAGATAATTATCAATTATGTCAATGACTCTTCCATTGTAATTTAAAAATATTTCTTCTATATGGTAGACATTAATTAAAAAAAGCGAAAAGTTAAAAGACCTATTCAAGGAGTAAATACACTTTTCATGTGGCTGCTCATTAATTTGTATTATTACACATTATTCCAAGAGAGGATATCTTAATTAAAACTTCCAGTATAAGTTTGAACAATCTTTTTGTATTTCCTTTGGCTATTTCATTTCTTATCTTGGCTGTATGTATGCGAATATTGTGATATGTAGTGATTAGTAATTTGCGTGGAATATGTGCGTGGTCGTGCGAGACAATGCTCGCCCACATTTAGTAGCTCCTCGAGAATACATAATACGTATGTGAGTCAAAACGAAGCTAATTTTCTATAAATAGCAATGAGTATAATCTGTAATCGATGATTTTTCGCTTTCATGTAAAAAACAAAGTGCAATTCTTTTGTTCTCCATTTTCATCTTATTTTGGCTTCAAGATTCTGTAACCAAGCACCCTGTGTAAGTACCTAACTCCCTCCCCCGATTTATCCGTGCACCGATTTTATTACCCGATATTATCCGATTATCCAAATACCGGAACAATCTATTATCCGAACATAATGTTTCCTTATAACGGATGCCCCTTCTGTTAAATACGTACTGTATATATACATATACAGGTGGCATAAGGTGGTGTAAATGCAGTAGAATTTGCAAATATACATAGTGTTGAGAAAGGCCAAATGACATATGTTGTATGTACTGATATAATGAACTGGCTCCACTGCGGAACAGCTAATGAAATGATAACGCAGAGTTGCCTTTTCAAACGTATGTATTCGAGAAATGGCCTTAATGATTCAAAATACAAAAAGATTGTAGCTCTTCGCAGTTAATTATGTTGAAAGAATTATGTAACTTAATGGCCAAGATGATATGGCCAGAATCCATATATATTTAAAGGAACTGTCAATCAATCTTAATCTGTATTTGAACAAATAAAATTTCATATGAAAATGATTTTTCCATTATCCGTACAATATCATCATATTCGAAGAAAAATTTTGTCGCAGAATCTAAATAATTGTCAGGCATTTATTTAAAGAAAGTGATAATTAAAATAAGGGAAATGTATTTTATCAACAAGTATACTCCAGTTTATTTGCGTATGTTTCATTCTATTTTATTAAAAACAAGCTTTCTGTACCATTGAACACGTTGACTGCCACGACACCCGTATTCTGGTGTCGCTTATTTGACTACTTGTGAAGGATCGTCGTAGTTACTTGGAAATATATTCCAGAGGAAATAATAGAATTATTGAATTCTTATAAAGCTAATACGAAAATGGTTTATTAAAAAAATTACTTAGAATGTAAAACTTCTTTTGTGCCAATCTTTTGTGCTCGGTCCATTAGACGTCTTTTATTTGCATAACATACTTTGCATGCGCGTCTAATGCTTCTTCCGGAATAATTTTTCCGAACGGCGATATTATGCTGACTCCGTCGAAGCCAAGGATTTTTTGAATTTTCAGACAACTCCAATAACTTTGCAGCTAATAACTTTCTAAATATTCTAATATTTATATCCTTCCTTGTTGCAATTTTGTAAACCATCAAAGCGTTTACAACAGAAATACCCAGAAAGAGTTGATCGCCAAGTTTTCTGTACCATCTGAATACTTTCTAATTTTGGTGGCATGAGAAACCATTTGGTAGGAATAATCTATACCACACTTTCCTTCATTATATTCAACACCTAGTGATTTTAATATTGCGAACGAACGAAACGAGAGATCATTCTTGAGGCTACCACTTGAGCGTCTCGCATTGCTAAAATATCGATGGGAGTACCAGTAGTACTTCCTTTTAGTACTTTAGTAGCAGAGAACGCTTGGTACTGCAGCGCGCGTGACCTGAAGGAGATTTCCTTGAAAACACGCGTGGCAGTCAACGTGTTAAAATGTAAAATAACTAAAATATATCGCCTGATTAATATAGTCTCCGCGGAGTGTATTTCTAACTTTGATAAACACGCGTAGTAGAAGCAAGTTTTAACAATAACTTGAGAAATACCGTTCATAATCTATACTTTTTCCAGAAAATAGACAAAGTTTCACGCAACTATCACATAAAGTCGAATTTTCCGATCACCTTTACTGATTCGTTATAAATTATTGAATTACCACAATAATGAACCATTTTTGCTGCGTAAAATGTAGAATACAAGATAAATATTTGAGAATTCAAAAACTTCATTTAAACTATTCTAGTAATTAATGATCCGATGGAATTTTAAGAACATTCGATGTTGGTAACGATCATTAGTATTTAATAGAAAATACGATTGGAATATAATATGATAAGGAATTTCCTGTTACCTGTTGCTATTTCCACTCTGTATTCATTACCAAAGATCAAGCAAAGGTGCGTCTTCGCGATACTGGATACCGATACGTCTGTCGCACTACTGAAACGATATACGACGTGATACTCCTCTAGATACTCATAGTTTTAATAACACCACCCTACCACTGAAACTGGATAATATTATGCATGAATCATTCGATTAACATTTGTATCTTCAAAACCAAGGAAGAAATATTCTTCCATATGACTTTGAATATAATTTCCGAATTTTAGTTATAGAATTTTAGCATTTTAGAATTTAAAAATTTTACGAGAATACGATTTTACGATTATCATTGCAGATAACTTTTTATTGATTAAAATGGAGGTAAAATAAGGAAAATAGTTGAGATTCAAAAACAACAACGCACTATGTGTGTAGAAAATATTCACACAGTACTTAACTTCAACAAAAATTAGAATTATGGTCGAATACCGTTTAGTAAGAAAACCTTAGCTAATAAAAAATATATACATATCCTTTCAAGTCTGTGAAATAATTGAAAAACAAAAAAAAAAGATTCGATACCAGTTCCTGTTGTGAAAATATTAATATCTAGCGAATGCTGAAAATATATGTGTAACATCTAGTCGTGCAATTAGTGTTTCGTAGTACACAATGTATGTGAAACATAATTTTAACTTGACATACATAAGAACATCCAAAGCACAATACTACTAATACATTGGCGTGGATTTTGTATCATGGTTGGAAACACTTAAAAATAGCCCTGCAATATGAGCATTGATGAAAATATATAAATAAAATAAATAAAACTATAAATAAAAATATTGTTTCAGCATATTTCATCATGAATATTCATCAATCTGGTTAATTCAATGCCACGATAGTTGCAAGTCATAATGCAATCAAAAGGAAACCTTACTATCAGGAAACGATTGCGAGTAGTGAAACTTAGATTTTGATAAAACTTGAGGCACGAAGAGCGGCGCAAAATATTAAACACGTATTATGTTTTAATTACGGCAACTCGAGTTTATGAGGTAATCACACCCTAATGTTCAACCCCTAAAAGATTATCTGGGATACAGTTAAAGTAGAGAAATACAGTCTGTCACACAAGAGCGTGTCTGCGATATCTGCGAAACCTGACACCTAATCAGAATGAGATAAAAAGAATGTAAACAAACGAAAACTTCTCTAATACGCGTTGCTGAATACCTTTCAGTTTCATTTGAAACAGTGAAAGGAACAGAGCTTTTTAATATGAGTGCCGCGTACGCGAAACGTGGAAAATCGTCTGGCATGGGCGAATGAAAACAGAGATCGTGATTGGAGTAATATAATATTCACTGATGAATCTTCGTTTTGGGCATGGTGTCCTATTAGGCGTGCTTGGACTATCCATGGAAGAAGGATGATTCAAAGAAGTGTAAAACACCCTATAAAAGTGCATGTTTGGGGTTGCTTTAACGCACGCGGTTTTGGGACTTTGTGCGTCTTTACAGACAATCTGAATGCACAAAAGATGGTGAAATTGTACCAAAGGGGACTTCTCACATCCGTGAAACGTTGGTTCAACCAAACCGAGGACCAATGGATATTGCAAGAAGACAACGACCCTAAACATCGAAGTCGCATCTGCACCCAATGGAAAGCGAAAAACGCCATCACAGTACTTCCTTGGCCATCGCAGTCCCCTGATGCAAACCCTATCGAAAATGTGTGGTCCCTAATGAAATGCAAGCTGAGAGGAAGACGTATCACAAAAATAAGAACACTTGTACATCACATTCGAAAGATATGGAGGTCGTTACCAGAATCCTACGCTCAAAAATTAGTCGAGAGTATGCCGAAACGATGTCAAGCTATAATCGCTAATGGAGGAGATTGGACACCCTACTAAGTAATAGCGTATTAGTGTTTTAGATGTAGATTCAATTCATATAAATTTTTTTACAAATATATAAATATTTACAGAAATATCGCAGACACGCTCTTGTGTGACAGACTGTATTTGAGAATACAAATTTCAGCCTATTGAACAAGAATACTACAGTTAGTAATAAATGTTCAAAAATGTTTAAGAAGATTACGTCAGTCATGTTTATTTGAAAAATTACGGTATCAATGTACATGACAAAAAAGACATTTTTTGTAAAAAATGCTACTATACATTATACATATATGTAAATATAAACACACATATGGTTTCCTCACTAGGTAATTTTAATATCCTATTTATATTCCGACGTGTCGTTTCCTTTTTATAACGACGGCGGAAAATTAGCGTCGCCAGCGATCAACGCTTCAAGCACCTTAGTAGATGACGCAACAATAGTTGTGACCATCAATGCTATAATTCGAGACTGTTTATTGAAATGAATAAGCATTATGAATTTTACACATCGATAATTCTCCTAATTTTTATGTATTACATGCATTTTTCATTTTATTGTGTGCGAAGTTCAGTGGTGTCGAATCTGAGGAGCCAGGTGCTGCATGAGAAACGGGTCTACATTCTGTTAGCAATAATACACACGTTTCGTTGGAAAATTTGCCAACTTGTCGACTGTGACATGAGTCGTGAGCAATCGCGTATAGAACAGATAGAGTTTACGCCTTTGCTTTAACTTTGTACAGTTTGCCATGAAGTTGCAGAAGTAAAAACAGCAAATATAATGCATATGTCATTGATGCCGGGACATAATTCCATTTTTGATTAATTTTTTCGAGTTATAACATAAGGTTGTTTGCTAGCCCAAATTGCGTCATTTGATGACCAAAGTATCAGTCTCTTTATACTTACTCTTGGTACACCGTACACAATATACATATGAACTGAATATTATGTAACGTGTTAATGCATTTCGCAATATTTTAATAAATTTTATGATTGATGAATCTGAAAGGACGCAGCATTGAACGCACAGGTAGCGGATGAGAAGAGGAAAACTGACGGAAAACGATCGGTGGGGGGCGAAAAGAAGGCTAAAGCGGAATTTTATTTAATCACTCTGTTATGTCGTACAAATACCAGAAAAAATAATTGGAAAAGGTGTCACCATACTCATGAGTCATATTAATATGCGATTGTATTCACCAAAGCGTAGTTTCTATGTACTAGCTTGACTGTTCGTTTTACGACACAGTGATCGGAAAATGAAGAATAGCCCGATCCTTATTTAATAATCACAAATCTGATTACAGATGCACGCTCGCACGAATGCACATGCACACATAACGTGCAACATCAGCTTGGCGGCCTACTAACGTCAAGAATATATCATTTTATCCAAAATCACTCGCATCGAACCGTTCTATTAACTTATGCTTCTTGTTATACATACGTCGTGACGAAGTGATTGTATAAAATCCCTGTCAAATTTATGAAATGACATTTCGAAAAATTCATCCACCCTTTTCTGAAATGAATAACGTGGAACTGTAAAACAGCTACATCCTCTCCGATTTCGATGACTTTCGAACACGTTATCGTCAGTATAGTTCCAAACAACTATTTCCTATGCATGTAACTGCCAGGTAGCTACAGTGTCTGCGATAATTGGTAAAAATAATCGATACCACTACAGCGAATTATGCGTACCACTGTGCGTCCGTGACTGAATACGTGCTAGGATTTGTTGGTCGCTCATCCTTTCTTTATATAATAGTATGTCGGGTTATCATTAGAGTTAGGGGCGTGTGACGAATCTTTTTTTGGATTAGACATTGTTGGTATGCACGAGCGAAGATATTTACTAGTCCAATTATGATTGTGACGGAATTTGACAAGTAACTGAGGTGGTTATGGGTGCAATGTATACGTTATGCGGTTATAACTCAACAAAGTTTATTCTCTGAAATCGTGCGTACAAGCGGTTCGTCGAACTGTTCGGCGTGCCGGTCGGAAACATTCTGTCTTCTTTACCATTCTCAAAAACGTTCGGTGGACCGCCCGCTAGTCGTTCGGTTCGGTCTCTTATCTTAAGTGTTTAGTTTTCTTCCCGTCGCCTCGCTGTTACCCGAGACGACGGTTTTGCGTAGTATCTGACGCCACAGTACCCCCTCGCCAGTGGTAAGGTTTCTATTTTTTTAACTAGCCTGGTAACGGTCTACGAAGCGGACACGTCTGCCGGATCGTGTCACATATCGGCCTTTTGTGTTCTCCCCTCGATGCTCTTCGGATACAATGTTTTGATGCGGTCGCGTCTCGGGATATAATATTATTCCAGGCGGTTCGGTATCGGTTTCGTTTAATTTTTGTTGAATTTCATCGGGTACTGTGAATGCAGGTTTTAGTCGGTCGATGGAGACAGTCGTATTTTTGTTCTTGATTTGAATTTTGAAATTTTTATTGCCCCGTTCAATCACCTTATATGGTCCATCGTAAGGCGGTTGAAGTGGGCCTTTAACGGTGTCGTTGCGCAGAAATACGTACGGTGTTGTTTCGAGTTCGCGGAAAACAAAAACTTTACGCGTACCATGACGTGCTATTGGTTGTGGTTTTACATCGTTGATGCGTTCCTTGATACGTTTGATAAAGTCTGATGTTGTGTCACGTAAAAAAAGGGACAAACTTCCGTAAAAAAAAAGAAACTTTATTTCTAGAGAGTGAATGACTCTCGAATACCGCTTACAATCTCGTCACAACGTACAGCTATCGGTTTCAAAACTTAGACTAGTTGGCCGGTTAATAGTCGAGGGTTATATACTGTGGGAAAGCCAGGAAAAATGTTGGTGGGGACATATTTTCTTGGAAGTTCCCTATCAGGGAGGCAATGTGGTAAATGTCTGGAGAGTGTCTAGAGGTGGCCCTTCAAGGTGACGTCAGGCTTGAGAGTTTTTGGGGTTACACTCCCCCCTCCATAGAGTGAACTTAGTCCTCGAAGTTCTTGCGTTTCTTCAAGATGGTTGGGTGTAACTTTGCCTTTGGTGTTTCCGAATCAGGAGTCACGTGCGAATCGCTGCTGGTGCTTGGTACAGGTAGCATCGGAGTGTAGATGTTGATTGGTGCCGGATTGTTCATTATTGGAGCGCCGGCTAGGGGATTATTATTTACCGTGTTTCGTTTAACTTTACAACAGAATAAATGGAAACATAACTTTGGCATTCCTATTTTGTTAAGAAAATATAAACATATGAGAACAATGGAAAAATACCCGATAATCTGTAATATGGATAGTCCCCATGATTTTACTTGATCGATTCTATGAGCAAAAGTTAATTGATTTGTTCTGTCTTCGATTTCAGTTAAGGTGCTTTTATATCCGTAATTGTCATTAATAATTTTTGGTGTTTTCTCTAAATCATTTAGTAATATAGTCCAATCTGAATTATTGGTGGCGCTAACCGATTTGATTTTTATTTCATACGAAATTTCTTTATTGCTACCACTGATTCTCATATGATTATTCTTGTACAATATGTCAACGGTTTTGTTTGTTCGTAATAAAGATGGTTTTTCTAAGCGAATTATCTGATTTGTCTTTTCCTCAAAAATGCTTAAGTCTATTGGTTTCTCAGGTATCGCGATAAAATGATTTTCGGTTTTTAATGGAAAGAAGGTTATGTCTTTGATATTGTAAACCACGACTCTACAGAATTTAACAGTGTTTTCGGCGCTTAAGATCTCGGAACTACAATCGTGTTTTACTCTTCTATCATGAATTGGTTGAGTTTGTTTGCAAATATAAAAGTCGGATATAGAACGGCATTGCTTGTCCAGATAATCTTGGTCTGCATCGATGTAATTTAAACCTGATGTTAAAAATATTGGATGAACTATTAAAGGTGCTAGAAAGACTTTATTCGTAAGAGATGGTATGGGGTATACTTGTTCTATATCCCATTCCATGTCCATGATTGTTGGCACTGAAATAATAAAGAAGACTTTGTTCTGTCGGGTAAGCAATGTGAGTTCTGAAATATCCAAGATGCTTTAAAAATTCTCTTCTTTTTGATCGCCTTTTCCTTCTTTGAGTAGTCACAGGAACTTCAACAGTTCTTTTATCACTATCATCACTATTATTTTTTGTATTAGTAACAAAATCTAATAAATCATTTTCTGTGCTTACACTAAGTTCTACACTAGGTGAACTATTTTTATCCAACATCAATTCAATGTATTCGCTTAAATATATATATATTTTTTTCTTTTTTTTCTTTTTTTTTTTTTTTTTTAGTTACAAATTACCACCAACTTTATTCTTCTTTATACTTATAATTGCATTTTTGTTTATATAAAGAATTTTAATTATGATGAATTTATGAAACACTAAATGTACTAAAATATCTTCCAATGTTGATCTTCCATGTAGGAAATTATTAATTTTGTCTTTGTTTCGAAATTTAATATGTAAATATTAAAATAAGTATGATGACTTTTATTTGAAAGAACTATCATTATGTGTTTTTAATACTCCTATTGGATACGTATGTAAGATGTAAAATATACATATAAAAATTGTTTTTTTTATATAATACAATCATTTTATGATAGTATTTAGCTATAAGACATTTTATTTATTTATTCAAAATAATATTCTATAATTATATTGAAAATGGACTCATATTTCAAGGAAAAAGGCAAATTGTCAAAGATATCAAACATATAGTTACCTCTCTTTGTAGAAACATAATGCTTTCTTCGCATTTTTGCTGATTTACAAAACTAATACTTGTATTTGAGTTTACAGTTGATGAAAATTTTGAAGTTAATTTTCTTTTCTTCAAAGGTATATCTTCATCTAAAATTTCTCGTTCTTTAATAGAATTTGATGGCTGTACATTTATATTCTGTGATGTCCACTTAGCAGACATTATATTATTTGAAATTTCAGTTATGTCATTATCTGTTATAAAATTTGCTTTTGTAATATTAGTATCAATGTTCATATTTCTTTTTGATATTTTGAAATGATATTTATCTTCAGTTGCATATGATTTTTCTGGTACATTTAACGTTCTTGAATCTTCTGAGATATTATCTTCCATGATGCACTGGAGATTTTGTAATTTAGAATCTTCCTTGTAGATTGAATTCACCATAGGATCTTCATGAAAATTTAGTACTATTTGTTGCTTCTGTTGAGACATACGCTTCAATTGTTGAACATGTGCACAGTTTAATTGTTTCTTTCCATTTGCAGGTGATGTTTGACAATATGACATGTGAAATGTCGGTAGTGGTGATTCACATGTATTTTGCACATCTTGATAATCCAAAGGATTAACAATAGTAATTTGTGAACATCTTAAACTCAATTCATTGTGATTAGATGGAACAATAGATGAAAATAACTGCTTTTCTTTCTTTTTTTTTTTTTTTTTTTTTTTTTTTACTTTAATTTTCTTTTTACATTTTAACATCTGTTTAGGTGATCTGGATTGTGGATGACCACTAATTTCTGTTCTGCATTTCATAATACGATTTTGTTTTTCTTCACAATTGTATTGCGTTTTCCTGAAAATTTTTTTTTTTTGTCTTAAAAATCTTTTATCTGTTTGTTCAATACACTGCAGTGTTGTATCAGTATTACATGATATTAAATCTGTGAAAGACAATAAATCACAAGAATCTAAAGATTCTTTTATTACTAAAGGACTAGTTTCAAGTTCTACACATATATACTTCTGTAATGAATGAATATCATTCTCTTGATGATTTAATATATAGTTCATAGATTCATCTAATGAAATGTTGTTGGAAATACAAATTTCAGGTAAATCTTCATTTTTTATATCACTGAATGTTTGGGTTTGATTAATAGTATCTTCCTTTTGAAAAATATATAATGTTTCTTTAAGACTACCAACATTAAACTTATCAGTAGGACTAGAAAGACTGTATTTAGGAAACGATTCTTTCTCTTCAGAAAGTATGCTATCTGAATTAACTAAATTAATCGATTGATCAGAGAATGAAGGTGTACTTTTAATTACTGGAAGAAACTCAAGCACTTCTTCTCTACTTGTGTTCAATTCAAATCCAATCATATCCACGCTATTATTAACAGAATGATTTTGATTACTACACAATTTCTTATCCTCTTGTGAAAGTGTATTTTCTAAATCATTCTTTTCAGCCGTCTTTTCTTCAAAAGTTTTCTCAATCAACCGAGGATTAACTGCTTGTATATTTGAATACATAAAATTATTCGAAGGAGAGTCCATATAAATCAAGTAATAAAAATCAAATAAAAAACTTAATATTCCAGTTCTTGCAAGGCTGCTTTCAGATAATAATGTTTGAGAGTCTTCTTCATCTGACAATATGTACTTTTCCTCCATTTCAGTAGTATGCAAATGTTCAGGCTGAAAAAAAACTCTATAATGCAATTTAATACACTATCCGAATTATCATAGATTAATGGTGATTTTAAATCTCCCCAAATTTTTTGTTCGTCTTCAGTAGTTTCTTGTTCATCACCATTCAGAATACTATCAAAGATAGTGATATTTTCAAATTCCTCTATGGAACGTGATTCTTCTATATTAGCTTCTTGTGACAAATTTTGTAACGTAGATTCCCAATGCATATCTTGATTTGATTCTTTAGTATTTTGTTCCGCAGTGCTTAGAAATTTCAGTAAATATAGAATTTTACTGCATTGCACATCGGTTTGTTTTATTGATGAAGTACATGTATTACACCACCAATGTTGAAACATACATTTCAATTCAGTATTTCTCTTATCGAATCTAAAATTGGTAGATTTCCTAGAAGAATGCTATTAAAACAATTTTTAAAGTTATCTGCACTACAAACATCTGCAATTTCTATTGGATCTCTATATTTTATTTCATCAATTTGTTTCTGTTTATATATATATATATATATATTTTTTTTTTTTTTTTTTTTATACTTCTCAAATTTGTTTCTTTTTCTTGATGGAGAAAGATGTTGATTGCTAATTTTATTGTTTTTCATGTTCTCTTCAAAAGAATAATTATTTTCTAAGTTACCTATATGACTTCTACTTCTACTTCTACTCCAACTGCGGCTATGGCTTTCGCTACGACTTCCTTCCCGTTCCCAGGAAGTACGTTTTTTATTGCGACTAGTAGAAGGACTGAATCTCCTTCTACTTTCATTGTACTCCTGTTTCGAACTCCTACTATCTCTCCTATCTCCTCTTTCTCTATCATCAAATTTCTTATCTCTTCTCTCTTTGCTACGATCATTAATTCGTTTATCTTCTCTATTCTCCTTTCTACTAGGACTTTTCTTTTTGTGCTCTCTGCCTGGTGATCTTATTTGACTTTCCGTGTCACTAATATCTTTGCTATTACGTGGTCTAGACTTTTTAAGTTCTTCCAACTTAGTTCCTTTGTTTCCAGACCTATACTCATTTAAATCGAGCTTCACCGCCCCTGGTGATTCCGATTTTGTGGTAATCGAGGTTTTCACCGTTATCGACAAGTCTTTCGAGTCCACCTTAACATCCGTAATAGTAGTCTGTTCCGTGGGAATAACTTCAGCAACAGGTGCATGTATATTGGATGTCTTTTCACACTCGATCCTAAATTCATTAGGTTCTTCGCAATATGTGTTTTTTATATCGTTTTTCACAGAGTGCGACTCTCGAAGTTTCTTCTGGATGGTCAATAGAGCCGCAGCATGTTGCATGGGATCGTCTGAAATCAATTTTGTCTTCAAGCGTTCATTGTTTCGTCGGACTAACAGTTGTTTAGGAATCAACTTGAGTGCTGCTTTTCCTTCATTCGTCTCCTCTGTTCCTTTTGTGCTGGCAGATGAAGATATTGCCTCAGAACTCTTGTTGCTTAATTTTCCATGTGATTCATCGGATTCATATCCTGCGAATATGTCCATTCGTAATGATTTATAGTTTGTGTCTGGGTATGGTTCATTGATTGGAAACTCAGACGAACTTTCAGATACTTTCACATCGAATTTCTTTCGAAGAGCCTGATCCTCTATCTTCTGCACTCCTAAAATTTCTTCAAATTCTTCCTTCATCACTGCAGCTTTTGCATATTTACCATCGCGATACTTTATTTGAAGTGGTATATTAGGAACTGATTCATTATCAGACATAACCAGAGTTTCATTCTCTAGTTTATCATGTAGGAGATTCTCCTTCAGATTTACCTGATTATCCTTAAAAATTTCCATATCTTCAGACTTCTGGGATCCAGCTGGAGAACTGGGACTATACAATTCTGCATTTTTCTTCATTAATTTCAGATCTATCTCAAAGATATCCTTTAATTGTTCTGCAGTACATTGCTCTTTTGAAGGCGTCAATTCCTTGGTCTTATCAAAGAGCACATTCTCCTGTGAACTGTTGCCCAAACTTTTTATTCGCGACTTACATCTAGTATGTTCTTCCGGAGTCCAGGATGATTCTAACAAATCTATATCCTGACATTTTCTAGGAAACAAATCGATAATATCTGCACTTGTTGAATTCTTAGATGTAGACTTTCTCAACTGCTGTTCAACTATACAAACGTTCTCGTCTTTTATCTTCGTTGTAGCTAACATCGGGTCACAGCATTCCAAAGATACTCTCTCAATATCATGGTCGAATTTATTCACTTTCGTCCATTCTGCACATTCTTCCTCCCACATAACAGGAGCTTTAAGCTTTATTTTTTCTTCAGACTGTGATTTCATATCCCAACGACTTTTCTTGCTCTTTTTGCTAGTAACAACATTATGTTTCATAGATGCATCCACATTTTTACTGACTGCATTTACCTCCTTATGGATGCTCTCAATTATAGTAATGCTGTCTTCTACGCTTTCTTTCCTGTCACTTTTTTCTCGTAAGAATGATTCTTCTTCAATGTCCATATCGTCCGTTTCGTTAGGTTTTACAGGTGGTTGCTTTCTCTGAATATTGCTGATATTAGATTCATCCATAGTAACGAGGGAGCCTAATTCGGTGGTAGCGTCACGTCCTAAATTTATTTTAGAGAGATGTTTTCCTAATAGTTCTATCTCTGTTGCACGTTTTTTGTTTTCACTATCGATTATTCGTTGCGTTTCCTCTATTCGTCGCGCAAGAAGTTCAATTTGCTCGAGTATGGTACGAGTTGAATCATCCGAAATTCTGGTTGCAGAAGCAATATTAGTAGCTTCGTTTTCATTTTTTCTCGGTGCGGACATGATTCTAATTAAGTTTACTGAGTCTGATCTATCGTTGCTAGTTGAACTCGAAGCGCTTGAGAAACTTGGTTTCCTCGTACGGTAGTGTAAAAATGAATCCAGATTTCCAGCTTACCGTAGCAGTTATGCCCGCTCAGGAGTCTCTGGAATGTTTCCTCTCAGATTCCGAATCTTATTCGTAGGCTTGCTCTGAGCTGACCGTAGTCCTCTCGTCTAGTTTCACCGTGGTGGAACGTTGAAAGTTGCTGCAGGGCTTTGTAGTAACGAAGATTCGCAGTGGTCCGCTGATCCTTCAATCTTCAATGATGCGCGTACGCCGAAATCGTGATTTCGTTTACACTGAAGCGAATGGATCCTGGCAAGGATCGCCAAAATGTCACGTAAAATAATAAAAGAGATTTAGGAGAAAAGATATTTTATTTTTCTTGTTTGTGATACACTTTCGAGCTTTAGGGGTGATTGTTCAAGACTCGCTTACTGGCTAAAGGACAGGGGTTTTTATATCTTCATTGTGGTTATGGGTGGGAGTTCGGTTATTGTTTTAGTCCAGAGGTCGGCAGATGACTAACGTTATGACTAAGTGTTGTCCAGAGGTCGGCAGATGACTATCGTTATCGCTTTGTGTCAGATTTTGTTTGTGACAGGTGCAATGTATACGTTATGCGGTTATAACTCAACAAAGTTTATTCTCTGAAATCGTGCGTACAAGCGGTTCGTCGAACTGTTCGGCGTGCCGGTCGGAAACATTCTGTCTTCTTTACCATTCTCAAAAACGTTCGGTGGACCGCCCGCTAGTCGTTCGGTTCGGTCTCTTATCTTAAGTGTTTAGTTTTCTTCCCGTCGCCTCGCTGTTACCCGAGACGACGGTTTTGCGTAGTTTCTGTCGCCACATAACCATGGTAATTAGATACTGGGAATGTGAATGGCGATGATCTTAGACTCAATAACGAATCCACGGTCAACGGGATGACAAATGCGATATTGAACTTGACACACGTGTTCTCTTTACTAGTCGAACTTATCGAACTGAACTGTACTGAACTGAACTGCAGTCAGTGGAACTGCGCTTATATACCCCTCTCCGTATTCCTCATCTCAATTCCTGTTTTAAGGAGAGTCATTTAATTACTTTGTACCTCTGTTAGGTACACGTTACTCCCGTGACCACACTTACGTTCAGTGACCCATTATGTCACCGCGAGCCCAAGCCCACTGTCATAAATCTCGGATAGTCATTATTGACAACTCATGAACAGCTATTTTTCAGTTTTATTGTTTAAGTACGGCTATAATAAAAGTCTGGTCTAAAGTATTTGGGACTTTCTCAGACATTTCGGAAGGAAGACTCCGATGTCCTTTCATCTCCGACAAGTATATAGAGGGTGTTCAGCTGCAAGTGTAAAAAAAACATAAGAAGTGTTTCTTGCAGCTATAACAAGATACAAAAATCGAGAACAAAAAAGTTGTTTTCGGCTTTGTTCTTTAATTATTGACAAAAATTCTAGAGGCTAAAACCGCCTAGAACCAGCAGCGTCGTAAACTAATTTATGCTTAGCAGCGCCTCTTGTGAGTTCCGTGCCAAATGCTTTACACAACAAGATTCGCATTTATACATCGTACGATTTTTTAATTTGTTTCGACTATCACAGAAGAATAGTTAGTTAAGAAAAGTATTGCAAACTTTAGACAAAAAAGGTCCGAAGAGTTTGTATACTGGTACGTCCGTTCACTCTCTGAAGGTATTCTTATTTCTTAATAGTATTGTAATTTGCGTTTCGTTTTAATAAAATTTTCAGATTCTGCTCTTTTCGAAGTGGTTTTTAAAAATCTGAGAAAGCTACAAGCGTTGAACGTATTAGATGAACCAGAATCTGTTTCGGATGACTGCAGAAAAAGAGATTGAATGTACTCAATACCAGAGATTCTCATGATTCTGAAATAGAGAATAATAACGTGCAAAAGATAATTTTACCAAATGTCATATGGACGACAGAAAAATTTGGGCCCAAAATTTTACGGGACATAAATTATGCATGGAAAATTATAAATTACTTCCAGTCGTTTGTTAGCGAAGAGTTGTTAGAGTGTATTGTTGAAAAGACAAAAAATTGACGGCGCCAAAAGAAAAAAAAAAAAATAACAATAATATAATAGCCGATACAGTCCTCAGTTACAGATATTGGCTATTTCTCCTTTAATGAGGAGAAACAAAAAGCTATCGTTACCAGAATACTGGAGCAAGGATAACCTCTTCAAAAGCGATATCTATGGCGAAATAATAAGCAGAGACCGCCATTTATTACTGCTCCAATGTTACATTTTAGTGATGATAATGTATCCAATTCCGATCGTCTGCGGAGAATCTGAAAAATAATTCATAAATCACGAGGAACGTTTGCAGGGTACATGTTACCCTTATCGCAATCTATGTATAGACGAACATCTGCTCATGTATATAGGCATACTGGCATTCAAAAATTCATTGCATCAAGAAGAAATTAGATTTGATATAAAATCATTCCTTTTTGTGACCGTAAGACGGGTTATATTTAGGATTTCATTATTTTAATGGGGTCTGGAATTAAGATAAGACCCCAACATATGGGTAAATCGGGAAGTGTTGTAATGTCGCTTCTAGAACTTCATTTCGGTAAAGGTCACGCTCTTTACGAAGACACCGTGAGAAAATCGCTCATGTACCACGAGTGTAGGCACTGTTCACAGAGGAATTGCAACGAAAATAGCAATTTCCACAGAAAAACTACATGTGCATTAAGTATTCAGGAATCTACTGATTGTGGCCGTACAATATTCTGCACAATATTCTTCACAAACGAGTTTCATAAAAGCTACTAGTCACTGCTTATTACAATATTCGCACATATGCTCATGAAATAGCAAGTCAGAGAACACAAAAAACTACAAAAAAGTACTTAATCTTATACTCGAAGAATTAATCAGGCTACTATGAAGTATTATGAGCTATCACGGAATAATACATATCAATTGACAGCTAAATGAAAAATTATGATATATGTATCGCATTGAATAGCTCTCTTAAAGTTTCCAGTTTCATGTCTTTTCGACTCAATCGATGACTTAAGCAACCAGAGACAAATGTCTTTGTTACGTTACCAGGGTAATGAATTCTTGCGCAGTGTTGTGACACATGATTAGCAAAACCATCGAAGGTTTACATTCCAAGCAAGTAAAAACAATGAGACAGTATAGTGTACATCGGTAGATCTGTGCCGATCGTCTACCGGACCTTGTAAAGTGATCTATTGTTGTACATTTTGTTATTTGAAAGTTCGTGTTTTAATTTATAAGAAACCTGCTTTTTAAAACTCATTTACTTTTTCAATCTGTTGTTGATATTCTATGGCAAAAATTATTTTATGAAATAGGCCCTAATTCTATAAAAGTAGCAAAACGATGCATTGATGTAAAGAAAATGAAAGTCAAAGTGTATTGTTGTTTGATGATTTATCTGATGCACAAAACGGGATTTCCGACGAAAATGTACAGTGCGATTAGACAGAAGAAGACTGAATAAGAAATACAATGATTCAGTCGAAAGTGGAGATTCAGAGATAGAGGCTGATGAGCCTATAATTGAAGAATGAAGAGATGAGGACTCTTTTCCAAATCTGGAACCTTTTGAAAGAATATGTTTTACGTCGACATCATTACAAAGAAACTGCAGTGTGAAGGAAGCTGTTGATTATATATTTGGCAATGAATTTTTCCAAATTATTTCTGAAGAAACAAGTCGTCATTTACAAAATGTACATGAATACAAGGCTGATTCTAAACAAGAAAAATGGAGGAATGTCTCATGTTCAGAAAAATTTGTTCACCTTACTGATAAGGATCTATCATATTATTCAATATTGAGAAAAACAATTAAATGGACGAAAAAGGTAGTATTATATCTCACCAATTGCGGCCTGTCCAATGCATTCATGTTCTATAATTTTTGTACTAATGAAAAACTGAAATATGAAGATTTTCTACTTGCTGTGATGATATTGTCACGTAAAAAAAGGAAAAACTTCCGTAAAAAAAAAGAAACTTTATTTCTAGAGAGTGAATGACTCTCGAATGCCACTTACAATCTCGTCACAACGTACAGCTATCGGTTTCAAAACTTAGACTAGTTGGCCGGTTAATAGTCGAGGGTTATATACTGTGGGAAAGCCAGGAAAAATGTTGGTGGGGACATATTTTCTTGGAAGTTCCCTATCAGGGAGGCAATGTGGTAAATGTCTGGAGAGTGTCTAGAGGTGGCCCTTCAAGGTGACGTCAGGCTTGAGAGTTTTTGGGGTTACACTCCCCCCTCCATAGAGTGAACTTAGTCCTCGAAGTTCTTGCGTTTCTTCAAGATGGTTGGGTGTAACTTTGCCTTTGGTGTTTCCGAATCAGGAGTCACGTGCGAATCGCTGCTGGTGCTTGGTACAGGTAGCATCGGAGTGTAGATGTTGATTGGTGCCGGATTGTTCATTATTGGAGCGCCGGCTAGGGGATTATTATTTACCGTGTTTCGTTTAACTTTACAACAGAATAAATGGAAACATAACTTTGGCATTCCTATTTTGTTAAGAAAATATAAACATATGAGAACAATGGAAAAATACCCGATAATCTGTAATATGGATAGTCCCCATGATTTTACTTGATCGATTCTATGAGCAAAAGTTAATTGATTTGTTCTGTCTTCGATTTCAGTTAAGGTGCTTTTATATCCGTAATTGTCATTAATAATTTTTGGTGTTTTCTCTAAATCATTTAGTAATATAGTCCAATCTGAATTATTGGTGGCGCTAACCGATTTGATTTTTATTTCATACGAAATTTCTTTATTGCTACCACTGATTCTCATATGATTATTCTTGTACAATATGTCAACGGTTTTGTTTGTTCGTAATAAAGATGGTTTTTCTAAGCGAATTATCTGATTTGTCTTTTCCTCAAAAATGCTTAAGTCTATTGGTTTCTCAGGTATCGCGATAAAATGATTTTCGGTTTTTAATGGAAAGAAGGTTATGTCTTTGATATTGTAAACCACGACTCTACAGAATTTAACAGTGTTTTCGGCGCTTAAGATCTCGGAACTACAATCGTGTTTTACTCTTCTATCATGAATTGGTTGAGTTTGTTTGCAAATATAAAAGTCGGATATAGAACGGCATTGCTTGTCCAGATAATCTTGGTCTGCATCGATGTAATTTAAACCTGATGTTAAAAATATTGGATGAACTATTAAAGGTGCTAGAAAGACTTTATTCGTAAGAGATGGTATGGGGTATACTTGTTCTATATCCCATTCCATGTCTATGATTGTTGGCACTGAAATAATAAAGAAGACTTTGTTGTGTCGGGTAAGCAATGTGAGTTCTGAAATATCCAAGATGCTTTGAAAATTTTCTTCTTTCGGTATAAATGCGTTTCCTACTATTTTACTTCCTAATGCCTGAACATAATTGTTAATAAAAATTTCGTGATCGATAATCTGTGGGCTGATTATTCCCTGTTTTCCTAAGATGATTAAATTGAATATTTCGTCGATTTGAAAATGTAAGTCTGAGAGTGAACTTTCTAATGCTATGACTTTCCTTAATGTTACCTCGGTGTTTACTTGTTTTAATCGCTGAATCGCATCGTTATCCAAGATTCGTTTTACTAAAGCGGTTTGGTTCGCGACTATTGTTTTCAAGTTATCACCTCCCTCAAATAATTTGTCGATATTTTTATCGATTAGGTCTAAATCGTTGGCATCTAACGTTCCGAAAAGGATTTTACTAATGGATCCAACAGTGTCTATTAATCCTCGCCTGTTTCTAAAGTGAATATGTGCTAAGGACTGTAGTTTAATGCCGAGTGTTCTGACATTGTTTAGTTTTGCTCGTAAAGAGCGCATTTCTGGTAACAAGGTACAATCTTTTTGTGTCTCGCAATGATTCTTAACTTCGGCTACTCCGGTTTCGATATACTTTACTTGTTTTAATACAGTATTGATATCTATTCCTACGATGATATTTACATGTTCGCTGTAAAGGTACGCTTTGGATATTTTCTCATGAAATATTCCATTATTGTCAATGGGGGTTATTTTTAATCCGTTAAGGGCGGTAATGCCGATGATAAGGGTGATCGTCCTGAAAAATAGGGTTTTATTCTGTTACCATGGATTTTCCTAACTTGATCTCTAATAACAATCTCATAATACGGTGTCTTGACTGACTTAATGACGTAGGGTCCTAACCATTCGTCGTCCAATTTATCTGTTTTATGGTCATTATGGAGGATTATACGGTCTCCTTCCTTAAATAAGGCTTGAGTTTTAATGATCTTTCTTTTTTGATCTCTCATGTATCTCTTTCTACTTTGTTCAAGAGTGCTTTTCGCTATCATTCTATACCTTTGTAATTGTTTTTGCCATAATGCGAACATTTCTTCGTAGGTGTAATTGGAAGTTCGGGATACAGAGGATGGGAGGTTAGCTTTTCTACCAAATGTTAGTTCGAAAGGTGAAAATCCGGTCGCGTCGTGTATCGCGGTGTTGTACCCTAAACAGATAAAGTCCAATACCTGGTCCCATTCTTTATTAGAATCGTGTAGGCTTGTGCGAATCATGTCCTTTACCGTGGCGTGTGTTCGTTCTAGGGATCCGTTGGATTGAGGATGAAAACTAGTGGTTTTTATATGTTTGATCTTAAACGCTTCTTCGAATTTTTCCATCAGTTCGCTAATAAAGTTTTGTCCTTGATCTGTTAGTATTGTTTTGGGTGCTGAGAAGATGTAAATGTAGTGGTGTAATAGTGCATCGATAATTGATTCGGTTCGTTGTGTTTTCAGGGGTACTAAAACAAGATATTTTGTTAGGTCGTCGTGGATCGAAAGAATGTACTGATTTCCGCGTGTGGTCTTAGGCATTGGGCCAATTAGATCCATAGCTATCTTTTCGTTTGGCTCTACGGGTGTCTGAGGAATTACGGGTTGTTCCTTGGGTCTGATTCTAACTAGTTTTTGTCGTTGGCAAGCTTCGCAATTCTTTATAAAGTCTTCTATCTTTTCCATGAGGTGTGGGATTTTATATTGGTCCTTGATTTTACTGTATGTCTTTTGAATACCTAAATGTCCACTAATGTCGTTGTGATTCTCGCGTATAATGTCTAGGGCTTGTTCCTCGGTTATGGTTTGTATCGGTTCGTACGCGAAAGTTATTTCTTCGATTTGGTCATTGACAAACATGAGTGTTACCTTGATTCTAGCTTTTTCGGTTTCGGTAAAACTGTTGTCTCCTATTCCGATTTTCTTGTGTTTCTTGGTTAGTTCAACGATTTTTCGAATCCAAGTGTCTTTGTCAAAGGGGCCTAGTGTTTCTCTGTTTAATTGGTAGAATGTGTGATCGTTTGGTGTGATTTTAAGTCGTCTCGGAGGTGTCGCGTCTTCTGACCATGCGTTAAAATGTTCTATAATGTTTCTAGAGTTCGCAGGTGTGTCTGGGACTGGCTTGTCGGTGATTTGATAAACTTTTCTAGAGAGTGCGTCAGCTGCTGTGTTTTCTTTGCCTTTGTAATACTGAATTTCGTATTCGTATTCGTATTCCTCTAGTTTAAGTCTCCACCTAATTAAACGTGAAGAGGGGTCTTTACAATTCTTAAGCCAAGTGAGTGCTTGATGATCAGTTCGAATAACGAAGCGTCTCCCTAACAGGTATTGTCTAAGTCTTTTAACTGCCCAAACAATGGCTAGTAATTCTTTCTCTGTGGTGGAGTAATTTTTCTCGGGTGGGTTGAGTGTTCGAGATACGTAACAGCAAGGATGTCCGTCTTGTGATAAAATTGCACCTATTCCGTCGTTTGAGGCGTCTGTGGTTAGTGTGAATGTTTTCGAGTAGTCTGGGTATACTAGAACTGGAGCTGAACATAATTTTTCTTTTAGTGTGTCAAAACTCGCTTGTTGCGCTTCTGTCCATCTGAATGGATTGTCTTTTTTGGTTAGATCGATCAGAGGTTTTGCTAGTTTGGAGAAATTTCGAATAAATTTCCTATAGTACCCTGCTAGTCCTAAAAACGATTTAACATCGGTCGATGTTTTGGGAATTTTAAAATCTTTTACGGCTGAAATCTTTTTAGGGTTCGGTTTTATTCCCTCACGTGTTATTACGTGTCCTAAATATTCTAATTCCGGCTTCAAAAATTCACATTTGTCCGGTTGAATCTTTAGTCCTAATTCTTTTAATCTTTGCAGTACTATGGCTAAATGTTCGTTGTGCTGCTGTATCGTGCTACCAAATATTACTATATCGTCAAGGTATACAAAGCAATATCTATTCAGTAGACCTCGTAACGCGGTGTCCATCATTCGTTGAAATGTAGCTGGAGCATTTTTTAATCCGAACGGCATACGGTTATAGTGAAAGTGTCCCTGAGGTGTACTAAAGGCTGTGTATTTTTTAGAATCGGAATCCATAGGTATTTGGTGAAATCCTGATGATAAATCTAGTGCCGAGAAGAACTTTGCGTTACCTAATTGTGATAGGATGTCGTCGATCGTCGGTAAAGGGTAAGCGTCTTGGTCAGTAAGTTCATTCAGTTTACGAAAATCGATAACTATGCGCCATTTCTGCTTTCCGGATGCGTCGGTTTTTTTTGGTACTACCCATACTGGACTGTTGTAAGGAGAGTCTGATTCCTCTATAATGTTTTTGTCCAGCATCTCTTTCATCTGTTTCTCAATTTCTGCCTTGTGGGCTTCAGGAGGTCGGTATGATTTGGTATTGACGATTTTATTCTCGCGTAAGGTGATGGTGTGTTTTGTTAGACTGGTGCAAGGTAGGATATCGGATTCTAGGTTAAAAACATCTATATAGTGTAGGAGGATCTTTTCGATAGGAATACGAAGTTGGTTTTCAATATGGTCGAGTCTAATTATTTGTTGCATTTTAGCGACTTTATCGAGATCGTTTTCGTAAGAAAGATCATTAGAGATTACTGTTGGTTGCTCACCAGTGTTGCAGAAACATACTCTCGTCGGTACCCTATCCAGATAAATCGTCTCGACTTTGGTTTGCCCTGGGAGAATGGTTTTCGGTTCCTGAAAGAATATTTCATTCCCATTTAATTGAATTGATTCGTTGGTAATTTTGTATCGGTAGTTGGAAAGCATCGGCAAACCAATTATTCCGTCTTCTATTAATGGAAAATCGTCTGGTACAACGTAAAATGTGTTCATAACATTGAAAAATTGAAATTTTACTGTCTCGTCCGTTTGGTATTTATCGTTACCCATAAAAAATGTTTTGGCTTCTGTTTTTTGGGGTTTCAGTGTGGTACCTGATCTTTTGACCAAGTTTATCCCTGCGCCTGTGTCGATGAGGTATCGCTTGTTCCCTGCTCTCGACTGGACCCCGACGGATAAGAGTCTTCCCGTTGTCGCGTGTACTCGTATGACGTCCCCTCTCGAGTGTCGTATCGGTCCACTTCCCTTCTCCGTTCTTCGTTCTCCGTGGTTATGTGGCGGTGGGAGATTGCGTTGGTTGACTGATTGAAAATTTTGGCAATAGTTTGCGGTATGCCCTATCTGATTGCACTTGTAACATCTTATCCTTACTTCCTCCTGTAGTGGTCTTCCCCTCGTCTGGTTAAATGCGGTCCCGGCGGTATTTCTATCGTTGCTCATTGGAATGTTTGTTCGCGGACGGTTAGGCGTAGTCATTGGGCTCTTTAGTGGGGAGTTGCGATGTAATGTTACATTCCTTCGGGTGAATGATTGACCTCTTATCTGGTGACTACGTTGGTTTCCGCGATTGCGCTCAATTTCTCCGATCAACAGCTCTGCTTCGAATGCGGCGTCTTGGGCTTCTTGTAGGTCGCGCGGCTTGGTGGAGGATGTACGAATTTCTATTTCGGGTTTTAAGTTTAGCACAAACGTTTTCATCGCGCGTTCGTTTTCCAGATCGATAGCCACGGCGCGTCGAATCGGGTCGCGAATCTCATGTTGGAGTGCGTATATTAGTTCGTTGAGGTTGTGTCGGAACCTCTTCACATAACCGTGTACCGATTCGTTAAAGTTTTGTCGCGTATGTTGCAATTTATCACGTGCACCGTTCGAAGTAATGCTAATAGATACAAACTTTCTTAGGTTTTCGAATAGATCTTCATAATTCTCGATCTCAATGTGGCGGATACTACGTTCTGCTTCTCCGATTATTCTTTGTGTTAAGATTAGGCGTAACAAGGCGCGTTTGTCTTGACATTCGGCTCGAGCTTCTCTTACCCGTTTAATAAACCCTTCTACCCCTATATCGTCTCGACCATTGAGTGTAGGGATGAAGTCCAGGCAAGTTTTTGCACTGTACATGGGGTTGTTATGGTTTACCGCGTCTTCCTCACTGTCCACATTGTCCGTTTCGTTAGTTTTTATTTCGGTCTTTTTAGGAACGGGTGGTCGCTTTTTCTGAATAGTGCTGGCACCAATGTCTTCGGTTATAACGGAGTTGAATTCAGATGTGGGAATTGAATGAGCTGTTAATCGTATTTCAGCGAGATTCCTACCCAAGAGTTCAATTTCTTTAACGCGTTGTTGACTTTCGTCGTGTATTAGCTTATGCAAGTTACTGAAAGCTAGTTCGTTTCTCTCGTTCTGTTTTTGCATAGCGTCTAGTATAGCAAGCATGTTTGGATCTACAGCTGTAGCTACAGGGCTAGCAGAAAGTGTGTTTTCTGAGTTTTTGCTCATAGCGATTAATGTACTGTCGTCGGAGTCTGTACTATTGAAGCTGTTGCGACGAGTGCGATAATATTTAAAAGAATCCAGTTCTTTACCTGGGTATTCTTCTTCCCGTAAATGTTGCTTTGATCAGTTTCAGTTTTGGTGATGACCGTGGTCCGCTTTCCGTAGAAGTCGTTTTCACTCAAAGTGAGCTGATCTATGCAGAGGTTCGTTGATCCTTCAATCTTCAATGATGCACGTATGCCGAAATCGTGATTTCGTTTACACTGAAGCGAATGGATCCTGGCAGGATCGCCAAAATGTCACGTAAAAAAAGGAAAAACTTCCGTAAAAAAAAAGAAACTTTATTTCTAGAGAGTGAATGACTCTCGAATGCCACTTACAATCTCGTCACAACGTACAGCTATCGGTTTCAAAACTTAGACTAGTTGGCCGGTTAATAGTCGAGGGTTATATACTGTGGGAAAGCCAGGAAAAATGTTGGTGGGGACATATTTTCTTGGAAGTTCCCTATCAGGGAGGCAATGTGGTAAATGTCTGGAGAGTGTCTAGAGGTGGCCCTTCAAGGTGACGTCAGGCTTGAGAGTTTTTGGGGTTACAATATCGTGGACAACGGAAGAAAAATCAGCGGATACAGTTATGGATATGGAGCAATGTATTTCAAATACAACAAATCATCTACGCATTGACCCACTATATAGACTCTCTGGTAATATGAAACAGTATATAGGCAAGAAGAAGTTCCCAACTAAACAACGTAAAGTTTGTTTGTCCAATCGAAAGAAGAGCGAAACAAGATACTGTTGCAAATCGTGCCGAACACCATTGCACAATGGAGTATGCTTTACCGGATATCACACTCAAAAGCATTATTCAAGTTTATAAAATAAATAATATTTGAAATGTAAAAGATCTTATATAATTGTTGAGAATTGTGGATCTTAATTGCCGAAATAAAAATAAAGGAACACTAAGGTTACACTTAGAATTCATATAAAAATAGTTTTAGATTTATTTAATAAACGATTTCCAGGATCTTCGTCGATACACATTTACACGCGTTTCGCAACTTTCTTTGTCTAACATTCCATACTTCCTAACTTCTAACTTCCATACCAGACTGCCAATGAAACAGTTACATTCATCTGTTTTTCGAGACGCCGCGTGCACACATACTTCCACACACACTCATATTCACATACGTGTGTCACTACTTCACGGCCAATCTAATCTAGCACATAAAATTATACATATCTCAATAATAATAAATAAATGTATAAAATATATAGCAATATTTAAGAACACTTTATGTGAATGTAATTCCAAATGCAAATTAAAAATGTGCATATATGCATCCTATTGCTTGCCAAGCATGCTTCTGGAGCGTTCAAAAATGTGCCCGCCCTACGCAATGTGTTAAAAGAACCACCTGAGATATCGTGACTGTTCCTGAGTAATTTCGAGAAAATCATACAAGAAAAGAGGAAGCGTTGGTGAAGAATGTCGTAAATTCTTCTTCGTGAATAAACTGTCCACTATTGCCTTGATACGTAACATAATCTAGCGGCTTTAAGAATTTGGTTAGAGGGTAGAATAGTTCTGGAAAAACAAAATCATTTCGACATCCAAGGAGAAACGTTAGGAGAACTGTATAAACATAAAGTTGAATTTAATCGTAGTCGTAGCATAGGTTTAAGTTATTCCGCTGTAGATCTTTTTAGTCTTTCTTATTTTTAGTCCCTCGAACTTCTTTCCTTTATTTCTTGCATTGTTTGATATTTAAAAAATTTTTATTTAGTCCTAACGCGAGTGATTTGGGCGTGCGTTGCTTGTAGTTCGTACAATAAGTATTGTACGTATCGTACTCGTAGCATACTTTGTTTGCAAAAGGACAGAGGTTATACCGAACATTTGCTGTAACATAAAGCGGCTATAGTTTTCGTTACTATTTTTATGTCAGCAATCTAGACAATTGCGGTGCGTGTGTGAACTTTGTATAAATATTATTAATATATGCTTTTTGATTAATTATTTACGGCGGAAAAATATTATCTCCGAATGCCGTAGTGTTCTTTTTTACAACTTGTAACCTGCTGCCCATGTACCGTTCCATTTAAGGACCGATGTGCACTCCAATGCTCAACTTCACCTATTTTTGTTCGTGTAAGGAGATTTCCTCGCGCACGAGAATATTTTGGTTGATTTGTAATAGTTGATGATTGGAAAATGATTTCGAAAAAGCCACATTTTGTATTTTTCATTTTCGTCTCATTTTGGTTTCACTCAAGTCCTGCTCGGACAACCAAGGTGAACAGATGTGCGTAAGCAAACGTGTGCTCCAGCCAAGTGAAACGGTTTAGTGTTAAGAACAGTGAAAGTGCCAAACAATGCAGCAGCAGATACCAACAATTAAGATTGCAACTAAAGGTGAAAAATACTATATAAATGGGTCGTTGGATTTACCAGGCGTGAAACAACAACAGCAAAATAGCAACAACTAAAACGACATGGAAACAGAAGAAACGGAAGAGCAGTGGAGACAAGAGGAGTGCAGACACGACAACGAAAGGAGTTACCAGGACGAAAACTGGAAACTAGCAAAGACAAGCAAAAAACGTAAAATAATTCCAGGCACAAGTGCTGCAGCAAACCCAGGCACAGAAAAGCAGCGATGGCTGCAAGAATTACCTTTAAGAAACTCCTGTAGCTCATTAACTGAAGAAATAGACAATGACCCGACAAGCAAAAACACAACCAAATCAACTTACATATCAAAACCACCACCAATATTTGTTGAGGCCCAAACAATAGACCCGCTTATTGATTTATTAAACAATACAGTCGGGAAAGATAACTACACTATAAAACAAACAAAATTAGAACAAGTAAAAATTCAAACAAACACCCCCGAAATTTATAGGAAAGTGATAAAAGAACTAAAGGGAAAAAATGCTATATACCACACGTACCAGCTCAAAACGGAAAGGAGCTACAAAATAGTCATAAGAGGATTACATCCAAAAACCAACACAAAAAAACTAAGCGACGAATTAGCAAAAATTGGCCATCAAACAAGAACAGTAAATAATATGACAAGATACGACACGAAGCAATCATTACCATTATTCTTAATAGAACTTGAACCCAGATCCAATAACAGGGAAATTTACGAAATTAAAAAGATACCAAATACAATTGTAACAGTAGAACCACCACGACACAAAAAAGATATACCACAACGCATGCGGTGCCAACAATACGGTCACACAAAAAATTATTGTAACAGAAGCCCGGCATGTGTTAAATGTGCAAAAAATCACCTAACAATACACTGCCCATACACAGGAAAAATAGAAGAAGTTAGATGCTATAATTGTAACGGAAAACACCCAGCCAGCTATAAAGGATGCGAAATCAGGCAACAATTACAACGTAAACTGATTCCACCACTTCGCAACAGATCACTCAATAACTTCCAACCGCAACAAAGTACACCGGAAAATGAAACAACATTGAAAGCACAATATGAACCGAGCACCATAATCAGAAACATAGATCCCCAAAGTAACCGAAGCTACGCACAAGTAAAAACATCAGTCAAGCCACGCTTACAACCAATCAGAACCAAAGCAATAACATCGAAGACGCTACAGAAATCAAAGAAATGCTCGAACAATCCACCAAAAGCATGGAAATGCTGGGAAAAATGATGAGCGAGCTAAACACAGTATTAAGACAACAAGTACAACAAACTACAATCATGTTACAACTACTCACAAACTCGCTAAATAAAAAATAGAGATGGACAAGTTGAAAATAGCAGCCTGGAACTCCAATGGCTTGCAACAGCGAGTCCACGAAACTAAAACATTTTTATATCAAAACAATATTGATATACTACTTGTCTCAGAAACACATTTCACTATAAAAAGTTACATGAAAATTCCGTACTACACCATCTACGACACCAAACATCCCTCAGGTAACGCACATGGAGGAACTGCAGTAATAATAAAAAATGACATCAAGCGTCACCTACATGGTCAAACAAATCAAGAACACTTACAAGCAACCACTGTCACAATACAAAACAATGACAATTACTTCCAGATATCAGCAATATCTGTACCTCCGAGACACAAAATGACACTAAAAAAATGGGAAGAGTACTTTCAATCCTTAGGCGACAAATACATAGCTGCGGGAGACTTTAACGCAAAGCACACATTATGGGGTTCGAGAATTAATACGCCGAGAGGGAGGACATTAGAAAAATATATCAGAAGCAACAACCTCAATGTACTATCTACAGGAAAACCAACGTACTGGCCGACAGACCTCAACAAAATACCTAACCTGTTGGATTTTGCCATAACAAAAGGACTAAATCTGAGTGAATCAATACATATCAAACTCCAAAACATATTTCATAACGCTTGTCTCGAATGCTACTATGTATTATGCATATATATATATGATTTCCTCATTTGTTAATGTAAATATCCGATTTACATTCTGCCGTTATATTTTCTTTTATTACGACGGCCGACATTAACGCAGCTTAATAAATAACTCTACGATAGTAGTAACCATCAACGACGATCATTCGAGAATTTATTGAAACTAACAAGCATTATATTTTTTTTATATTTTATAAATTACATGCAGTTTTCATTTTATTGTGAGCAAAGTTCAGTGGTGTCGAATATGAAGAACAGGGTGCTCCTTGAGAAACGGGTCAGCATTGTGTTCGCAATAATACAAGCGTTTCGTTCAAAAATTCACGAACTAGTCGACTATGACATGAATCGCAAGCAATCGTGTATGAAGTAGAGGGAGTTTACGCCTGTGCTTTAACTTTGTACTGCTTTAAATTTGATACGAAGTCGTAAACGTAAAAATCGCAAATATAATGCACATGTGATTTATGCTGGCACAGAATTCCATTCTTGAATAAATCTTTCGAATCATGACATGTAGTTTTTCGCGAATTCAAATGCTGCAATTTGTTAATGGATGCGTTACTGCATTGATCATATTGTCCAAAAGCGTAGGTGCAACCTAAATAGGATCCAATGATAAAAATTTCGCCAAGTGACATAAATATTTGAAGTACTTGAACACTTTAATATTGTAAGTCTTGTCTTGTATTCGCTGATTGATTGAACAACGTATTATATACAGTGCTGGACAAAAGTATTGGCACAGCATGATTGTTATGATAGAAATGCTTATAACTACTAAACAAATTGATTTAAACAAAAAACTTTTTGACGTATTTATTTATTATCTATTCTAGTTTATTACATAACAAGAGCAACAATATAAATAAAATAATACGCAAAATAATAACAAAAATATATTTTTTGAACATTTTATGGGTGGACAAAACTATTGGCACAGTAGAATATTTACGCTTATAACTAATTACATAATAAACTTCTAATATTTTGTTGGCAGTCCTTTTCTTTTAAGGACTTCCTTTAATCTTCTGGGCATCGAGTGGACTAATTTTTTAGTGAATTCAGGTACAATATTGCTCCATTCCTGCAGAAGAACTTTCTTCAGTTCAGACTTGCTTGTGATATTATGTTTCCTAATTCTTTTTTCCAATTCGTTCCACACGTGCTCAATGGGATTCATATCGGGACTTTGAGGTGGTGTGTTTAATGTGTGGGCAGTATTATATATTATCCACTGACGAACAATATACGCCATATGTTTAGGATCTCGATCCTGCTGAAAATAGAAATCCCTGGGGAGGTTTAATTTTTGAGTACTTTTCAAAAGATTTTGCTTGAGTATATTTAAATATACATATTTATCCATTATCTCATCAATGAATATAAGTTCTCCTACACCCGATGATGCCATACATCCCCACACCATTAAACCACCACCCCCATGTTTCATGGTGGCTTGCAGATTCAGTTCGTCCATCTCTGTGTTGGGTTTTCGCCATACTAATATTCTGCCGTCAGATTTAAAAATATTAAACTTACTTTCATCTGAAAACATGATCTTTTCCCAAAAATCAGTATCTTTCGTAACAAACTCTTTCGCGAATTCCACTCTTTTCTTTTGGTTTATTTTACTGATGTAGGGCTTTCTTCGTGCTGCACGGGCAGAATAACCGGCATCCTTCAATACCCTACGTACAGTTTTGGTACTTACTTCTTTTTCACACTCAGCTTTTAACATCGAAGCAATTTCAGTCGAATTAGTTTTTGGATCCTTCTTTACAATATTTACGATTTTCCTTTTTTCTCGAATTGTTACCTTAGAAGGGCGACCACTCCTAATTTGATTCTCTAGATTTTCTTCACTTTTAAAGCGTTTTATGACTGAACGCACAGTAAAACGACTTCTGTTTATGATTTGTGCAATTTCGTTGTAAGATTTATTCATCTTATATAAATTTAATATTATTTTTCTTTCTTCAATTGTGGTTTCTTTCGTTTTTCTAGACATTATTACTCTTTCTTGGTTTTTTGTTGTTTAATAACTGAAGTCTCCAGTTTCACTGATCGAGTGTTATAATAAAAGACTAACGGGGGATTTCCCTTCGCTACTTCCAAATGACGATCGGAAATCGTTGAAAACGGCGACGATACATTGTTTGTTCCATGCTGTGCCAATACTTTTGTCCACCCATAAAATGTTCAAAAAATATATTTTTGTTATTATTTTGCGTATTATTTTATTTATATTGTTGCTCTTGTTATGTAATAAACTAGGATAGATAATAAATAAATACGTCAAAAAGTTTTTTGTTTAAATCAATTTGTTTAATAGTTATAAGCATTTGTATCATAACAATCTTGCTGTGCCAATACTTTTGTCCAGCACTGTATGTCGGATTTGGACTGGAGTCTTGGGCGCGCGACAACTCCTCACGTGGATCAGCCATCGTTCCACAAAGCCGAGTTTATATTTACACGTATATACAAGACTATCACTAAGCTTAACAACTAATAAGACTAATGAATAATAAGTTTGATTAATAATAATGGTAATGAATACTAAATTGTACGAATAATGAGATTAACAGATAACAAGTTTAATGAAAACTATTAACAACGTTTTTTTTTTTTTTTTTGAGTTCAACGAATCCACGGTCAACGGGATAACTCTTTTCTAAGCGCAATTACGATTGTCGAAATGCTCGATGTGTCACTCTCCAAGGCAATCGCACGAATCCCCAAGTCGTGGAGATTTTTCTCGCTGTACGATTGCATTTGTTTTCTGTACCCGTTTGGAAGCATCGAGAAAGTTCCAAACGCCGTTGCTAGGCAGTGTCTGCCTGGAGTTTGATTCTTAATACAATGTATGTCCCATCGTATCGGCACCTCCGAGGCAACATCACAGGTGGCTAGGGCCGCTCTCGAGGCCGCATGCCGCCACAACTACATTTCTCGGAAAACCCATACAACCACTCCAGACCTCCGTTAGACAAAACGTCCGTCCCGCGACCGTGGCTACGTTCGGCGACCAATTGTCACCTCGAACCCAATCTCGCCATCACGAATCTCGAGCAATTACAGCTATGATAAAATCTAGGCTAGAGTACTAGAGGACATTCCCAAAATTTCCAAGAATAGGCTTCGGCTTTCCTTTCATCTCCGACATATATGTCGGGTTAACATTATGATTAAAGTTAGGCGCGTGTAATGAATATTCTCTGGAATTAGAGAAGATATCTACTAGTGCAAATATGATCATCACAGAATTTGTCAAGTAACCGTGGTAGCCAGATACGCGAGATACTAATGACAATGATCCTAGGTTCAATAACGAATCCGCGATCAACGAGATAACTAATATACTTTCTTCTAAAGTCTAAGTCGGACTCTTTGCTAAAACGTGAAATATCCACTGATCGTAAAGACTTTATTTTACTCGCGGATGAGATCGCACGAGAATGTGTCTCTCCATCACCGTGATGCCGCAGAGGAAAACTATGATGGGATGTGTTTCAGGGCACGAGATCATCGGATTCGTCGAGGACAACCCTCGTTCAGAAAGTGAGGGAAATGTACGTTGCTGTTAATTAGTTAATTTCTATGTTGACGGTTAGAAAAGGATACTAGCCGCCCTTGAGAGAAAGTTGATAGCGGGAAGCGTCGTACGTGAGAAAAACAGATCTTCCGTATCTTCCCGTATTAGGTAACAGACCTACGGACTGTTAGGACAAAGAGTATTTATAAATTTGGAGGTCCTTAGTTAACTAAATCCTGAGATAAAACATAATACATTAAGTTTAATGTTATTATTTTAAGGAAACAAATAATGTGAACATCTTCTCATATAGCTGCATTTATACTTCGAGCGCAATGACATGACAACAGATCTGGAAAAAAAATCGATATACAGAGCAAGGAAATATCTCGTTCTGATATAACACAGATATGAAATTCTCTATGGCAAAACTACAGGCGTGTCCAAAATTATTTGCGAACCGTATAAACTTGTGCAATTGCGCTAAAGCGTAGGTCCGATTAGCTACACAAGTATGGTATGGCTTTTATTCATACCAATGAGTTCTAATACTATTAGAAGTTAATATTTATTTGAATACAATTATTATTTAGCAATCACATCTACATTACAATTGTTCATTCACCTACCATTTTTATAATTAGTTTGTTATTACTTCACACTAGCGCTGCAGGTCGTCTGGCTCTGACCGGATCGAAATAAATAGTCTAAACCCAAACGCCACATTGACGACATTCGCTTCTGATTGAATCATAACAGACATATCTTAGAGTATCTCATATGCAATTGTTTACGGAGCTTTACCCAAGCACATCCCAGCTTCGTTCGTCAAGACAAAGAGAGAGTGAGTGACAGATTCGGCCGCTAGCAGCCAATGATGCGTGCACTGCCATAAAAGCACAATTATTAGCAAAAGTATACTGTAGTTTTAGCGATGGTTTTTGCCAATTTCTCGGAAACCATGGCCCATCCACAGTTTACATGTGGAGAAAAAAATTGTTTAAAATGTTGAGCTTCACTAATCATCGAAATCGGAGAACATGGGACGGTTTTATAGTTTCGCCCTCGTCCTTACGAGGCAGGCGGAGACGAATAAAGTACCAATGTCTCTGTCTGTGACATTCACAGCATGCCACGCATACGTAGAATTTTATCTTCCTTTATTACAACTCAACTTTCGGACCATTTCTTCTATGTTTTCGGTATATGCGTGTCAAGAACTGTTTACATGACCGTGGTGCTAAATACACGTAATCGGCATCGATAAAATGCTACATCAAGGCGCTAACTTTCAATATATAGTGTTTAGTTTTTGCTTATAACTTCGTATTTTTGCATTTCTTCGCATAGTTTTGGGCTTTCGACGATAATCATTAAATTGTCTAATATAATGAAAAGAAATAAAATGTAAGAAGTTTTAACGAAAATTGTCGCCGACAAAAAACATTTTATCAATCTTTTGGTTAAATTGGAGGAAACAATGGAATATATAAAATGAAGAATTACTTGTAAACATGAAACAGGAAGTAGACGTTCTTAAATTTGCTTGAACTAGCGATGTCATAAGTTATTCTACACATAGTATACTCCATTTTTAACTAGAATTTAATAAAATTGAAAACATGAGTTCAACTGGGCAACAATTTTCATATTTTACTTTACTACAAACTGCATAACAATTATGATACAAATGCTGGATGCTTATACTATAATGTATTCGCAAATATAGGATAAATGTCTGTTCCAGACATCTTTTTCTTTCGTTTTCTCATTAACATCTAAATGTTGGTAATAAATAAGACTTATATACATCATTAACATGCACATACATGTATTATGGAGATGACGTTAGACGTAATGTAACATTTATAACGTAGAAGTTTGGTAGTATTCCTTCAGGAAATCTGTACTTAATCAACAATTTTCTTGCAATGGGATTAAATTCTGATTTTGTTGCATAATACATACATTAAAGGTAGTTATGCTTAAACGAGGCTAAGCGTACGATTTCGATAAAATTTAAATATGCTGTATAACTTATCATGAAAATTCATATTGTTATAAATACATCGCTCGACTTTAGTGTCCGAGATATACGAAGCACAGAGAAACAAGGACTGAGAGTCGTAACGTTCGGCAAATATTAATTAAAAACTCGCGATAAGCTGAGATCTTTAACTCAAAAATCAAACTTTCTTACTCTTGATTTATGATAAATGAAACTTTTACCAATATACTCCTTACATTTTTGTGATTAAAATAATACCAAACACATATATATTTTGAAGCATATTAGCTTATTTAAAAAATGATAATTAAATACATATCAATAAGTAACTATAATTCAAATTATATCATATTTGGTCTCATATACTAGAAACGTCACACAAATACGTTAGTAAGAGTCTAATTCTTAAAAAGTCAAAAATAAAAATGTTGCTTTTGAATCTGTACTTCGGCACATTGTGACAATCAATCTGACATTACAGTATGTAGCACTACTCGATTGCGGCGAGACGTCGAGTTTTTACGTGCGTCATAGAACTAGCTCCTCTCCCACCGAATGCAGCTTTTTTTTACGTGGGGAAATCCTCATGGACACCCGGTCGCCCTCTGGGAGGCGACGGGTAGTGTCGGACTCTTACCGACTAAAACCCAACGGTGGCTGTCCTGACGTTTGGCAGGAGTGTTCCAGGGCCCCTTCGAATTACTGCCGGGCACACCGACGTCTTCTCACTGTTGTTGGCGGAAGCATTCTCGACTCATTGTCCAGTTGTTACGTAAGGAGGGGGGGGGCACTCCACCTAACGCCACTTTCCGAGGGTCGTCGAGCAAGTCCGAGGGGGGCCCAGACCCACCCCGGCGTCTCGGTTCTTTTAACGCCACTAGGGGGGCGGAGGCGTCAGCGTCTCGCCATTGCGGCATGCCGAATCCTTTCGGTACGACACTCTGCTTGGATGTCGTCATCTCTCCCTGTCTCTCTCTGCTCGCTCCTTTGCCAGCAAGTCATGCTCGCAGTAGGAGCGAATGCCGACAAACTCCTGTTGCCCCTTCAGCATGGCTTCGACGACCACCTCGGGGGCCAATACAAAGAGTCTATGATACATTAATATGTTTATTTACCGTTACAATTCCGTGTCATTTATTTTCATTTAATGCAAAAATTAAGAATATTCATCAGTCTTTAATACAATCTACAGTCTGTCACACAAGAGCGTGTCTGCGATATTTCTGTAAATATTTATATATTTGTAAAAAAATTTATATGAATTGAATCTACATCTAAAACACTAATACGCTATTACTTAGTAGGGTGTCCAATCTCCTCCATTAGCGATTATAGCTTGACATCGTTTCGGCATACTCTCGACTAATTTTTGAGCGTAGGATTCTGGTAACGACCTCCATATCTTTCGAATGTGATGTACAAGTGTTCTTATTTTTGTGATACGTCTTCCTCTCAGCTTGCATTTCATTAGGGACCACACATTTTCGATAGGGTTTGCATCAGGGGACTGCGATGGCCAAGGAAGTACTGTGATGGCGTTTTTCGCTTTCCATTGGGTGCAGATGCGACTTCGATGTTTAGGGTCGTTGTCTTCTTGCAATATCCATTGGTCCTCGGTTTGGTTAAACCAACGTTTCACGGATGTGAGAAGTCCCCTTTGGTACAATTTCACCATCTTTTGTGCATTCAGATTGTCTGTAAAGACGCACAAAGTCCCAAAACCGCGTGCGTTAAAGCAACCCCAAACATGCACTTTTATAGGGTGTTTTACACTTCTTTGAATCATCCTTCTTCCATGGATAGTCCAAGCACGCCTAATAGGACACCATGCCCAAAACGAAGATTCATCAGTGAATATTATATTACTCCAATCACGATCTCTGTTTTCATTCGCCCATGCCAGACGATTTTCGACGTTTCGCGTACGCGGCACTCATATTAAAAAGCTCTGTTCCTTTCACTGTTTCAAATGAAACTGAAAGGTATTCAGCAACGCGTATTAGAGAAGTTTTCGTTTGTTTACATTCTTTTTATCTCATTCTGATTAGGTGTCAGGTTTCGCAGATATCGCAGACACGCTCTTGTGTGACAGACTGTATCATCGGTACGTGACTAATTAATCTCATCACGGCTACAGAAAACATTATCTTAGTATATACGGACATTCTTATAAAATTCAAATTATACTCAATCCAATTTGCAATTCAAATAGTTGCGGTAGCGCTCAACATAGCCTGGACCTTCGTAACCTAGACGTAGACCAGGTTGTGTCATGACGGAGCCGCAAAAACCCATCGCGACGTACCAGGAAAACCAGCCGAGGTAAACTACACAATTAAGGATTGAGAAAGCAGACTGTAAGAAATCAAGACCAACGAAGAACTGTGTCGCATAACTGTACTTTTATTTGCAGATAACACATAACTACACCCTGTAAAAGATCATTGTTGTTTCGTAAAACTACAGCGACGTGATTATTACAATCGCTTTGCAGAAATGAATTCTTGGTACCAATTTTCAATCTGCGAACTCGTCACTGATATAAGGCAGAAGGACGATACAGAGTTTATCGACTTATTAAATAATTTACGATTTCACGACAAAACAATTCCTCAACAAGAAATACTATGCGAGCGAAGGAAAGTTCCTTTAATCGGAGAGTTTGTGGATGGTGCAGCACTAAGAATATTCCCGACAGCAAAATTAATGGACGAAGATGATACAAAAATGAGATAGTATAATCACGTTGTATGTACATTACTGATCCAGTAGACGTGGTTCGCCAGATATGGAAAAAGATTACCCAAGAATATTGTTTTTGCAAATAAATAAATGCAGCGGAATGTTGCATACAATAGCATTTGCTGAGTGTTTCGCTCACTCGCGGAGAGACGCGATCGCGAGGAAGCAGGTCAACGGGAGTCCAATCGGCGCCGCGAAACGATCGATCCCCCATTTCGGTTAGGATAATAGAGGTATTTAAATTGAATATGACACTGATATAACAACTTATAAGTTACAGATTATTCCAACAACTTTGTAATGAATGTAGTTACGCTGGTGCGTATATCGAACTTAAGTAGGCGACTGATCTAAAGGTGGAAACCCGGTCAATGACGTTGACCGCTCAAAAGATGGTAAATAAGTGGAGTTCGGTAACGATGCTGTGGCTGACAACAGGAACAATATGGAAAAAGAAAGAAAACACGAGGCCAGAAACATCACCGTGCGCAATTCCTTCTTTTGTTTTTTCCTTTGAAACATATCGCGTTAAGGATATGCAAACAGGAATTTACTAACGTCCGATATTCAGTTTCACAATCTTTTAATTACGTTTCTATTAGATTCTCCAATTAAATTATGACTAGACCGTGGACGTCTATTACAGAACACTATTGCAGAATTAAGGAAACACAATTGAGGAAATTGAACTTGAATAGAAATTTCTTTCGTTCGATAAAATTAAAATTAAGTATCATAACAGATTTATTACGTTAATCCTTAACAATATAATAGAAACATTATTTTCAATATTTTCGATATCTTTGCACATTATTCTATGCAATCTGTGTATTTCGACACTTTTAAATTTCCCACAAATGTATAATCTATTTACAACTCATCGTAATGGTTTAAGTTTAAAATTCGTTCGTCGGATAGGTCTCACACGTTTCGTCACTAGAGGGCCATCGACGTCAACATAGGGCCGCCGATGTTAATTGCTTTCTCACAAGTGGTCACATTGACGGTTTGTTTCGATAAATATAAGTTCCAACACAACTTTTCCTATCCCAGTGTCTAAGGTACAGGCCTGCTAAGGTAAGCCTTACTGAAGAGTCCTACTAGCAGACCTCGGACGAAACACTTCACCCTCTCTCTCCTATTCCAATGTCTTATTCCAACATCTCCTTGTTTCATCAGGTTGTTGGTGTTTAGTATGGACGACTCCAACAACTGTGGAGGACCATATGGCAGGCCCTAGAAAGGATGGAACCACGCAGATGACGGCGGGGAGGTGATCTACGCGCGAGAGAGAATGTATGTGTGTATTGTGCTGCAACTAAAGTGGCGTATTGGGGATAGGTTGGGGTAGGTGGATTTAGTGCAGCACTTACATTCTCAAGTTCCATTGGACGGCCTTTGGGAGAACAACTATCTCATGGTAGCAGACTATGGCTGTGTGTTAACTTACAAAAGACTGTGATATTAAGATTAAGGATCCATCTGTGATATTAAATTTAAGTTGTAGGTTAACCACATATAACATAGTTTGCGAGATAGTTTAATCCCCTCCGAAGATAACGGAGTAGGGGCCAGCCTCCAATGGAAAGCGCGCGAGGGAGGGTAGAAGAGATCCGGGCTTTAGATACAACAAAGTCCTGCCGTGAAGAGGGAACAAATCCAACTCCCGTCCCTCTTCACAACTTCCAATGTGTCTAAGGCACGAGCCTGCTAGACCTTACTGACGAGTCCACTAGCAGGCTCTGGACGAAACACATTTTTTCTCCTTTTTTCTTTCTTCTTTTTTCTCCTCCTTCGTATGTATCATTTTATTTCTTCCATTTTATATTTTACGCGTAGAGTGTTTGCCCGACAACAACTTGACGATCCGGTGTATGGAGACGACGTCGCTGTTGACTGTTCTTATATTAGAGAATCAGTCTAGAGATGACGGTGTTTGGTTTATGGGCGGAGATCGAAGTCCAGTGACGGGACGGTGACTGTTCTGTGGTCGTTGAAACAATCCGAGATATTGACTGTAGTATATGTCTGAGGTGTGGTAGTAGTAGTAGGTAATCCTCTTAGCTAGCGCGCTAGCCGACATAGTAGCGGTGGTCATAGTGCGCTCTACTGCTCGTGTGTAGGGTGAGACGAGTTTAGTTGTGGTTCTGCTGCGGGTCGCTGAGGTGTCGCCGCTGTTGCTGCCGGGGTACTGCTGCATTTTTCTCCTCGTTTTGGTGGAAGAAAAATCGGACTCCGGTTGCCGGGATTTGATCTCGGGTCCCAACCGTTGGCAACCTAAGGCGCCTACCATGGCGCTGCAATCGTCCGACACTACTTGGTGTGGAGTGGCGGTATTTTCGTGTCGACTGCCGCCACATGAGATCCAATCAAGAGATGTCGACTGATTAGTAGTTGTAGTCCCAGTGAAGTCCGTTTTCGTGTTATTACGGAAGGAAGTTCGACGTGGGTGTGCTTTTTGAACGAAGAACGCGGATTCGTTGTTCACGCTTTTTGTTAGGAAAGTGAGGGTGACGATTATATAATTGTATGTATAAATTCATTATTTTCCTGAATTAAAATTCTAACTGAAATACTAAATAAACGTCAAAAATTCTCATTTCAATGAAAATATCACGATTCAATTAAATAAAATTTCAAACACAATATAAAATGTGAAAAATTTAAATTAAATTGTAATGTCGAGCGTGTAATTTTCAGACTGGTAAAAAGATATATATACAGTGGAAACTTGAATGTATGAACGTGAAAATAAATTTCCATTATATTTTAACAAATTGTCAATTTTTGAAAATATGACACTTTGTTACAAAATGTTTAAAACGTGTTCCTTACAAATTTTTCCGTAACGGCAATAAATTTCATAACGATAGAAATGGAATTGAGCAAAACAATTTAACAAGTTGCCATTTGATTATCCCACGTAGCTTAAAATTGTAAAATTATAGAAATTCGAAAGCTGTAATTTCTACTATGTCGATTTGCTATTATTACTAACCATACTTCACTAATATAGTTAATTTCATAATGAATTATTATTGTTAGTGAATTATTAATGCCTTCATAAATTATTTTGCTTCGGAAAAAAGCTTTAGAATATATTTCAGGTTCTTGATATAATGTTTTAAGCCCAAAGACGTATTACCATCGCACCAAGGAGCATTCTATTCGTTCAAAACCGAAATACAAGATTTCAATTTGTTTCACGTTCAATCTTACTGCAGGAAAGATTATGGAGAACGATGGTTCGAATTCCGCGCGCTGCAAATTTCCCGAGAATGTTTAAACGAAACGCGATTTATAGCAGAAGGAATGGCGCCCGCCAATTGTTCCTTTGCGCATCTAGCAACAAGTTGATGTTTCCGCTTACATGTAAACGTCCGTACGCTGACGTCGAGATCAAACCGATAGTTACGCGACAAGAACTGCTAAACACGTTAGAGGTAATGCCAACGGTCCCAACAGAAGCGCAAGCAGCGTGGCCAGAACGATATGCGAAATGCGTTCTGAATCCGAGCTGGTTGAATGGTTATGTTATAATATCTATTTCACGCTCGAACATTTCTTTTGATTCGTGCACGACGCTTCAGAAACCGACAGAACAGACATAAACTGCAAACGATTATGGTCAGATACTTCGTACGTTCGATAATATAAGAGAAACTGATGTGTGTCGAGAACTTGAACAATTTGAAACCATTAAGAATTCAAAATGAATGATTTAGAAACTGATTATCTCTTTATTCTAAAGATGTCAAGATTTCCGCTATCAGATACACAAAGTATATAATTTGCAACTTTTTATTGAAAATAAACGTAGAGGCTACACGGGAACAGCGAGGTGAATTTATATTTCTCCCGATTTTTCATGTCATTTAATGCTTTTTTACTGAAAAAAGCAGGAATTGCAAATTGTCGCTTTCTCCTCTCTCTTGATATTAACAAACACGGTACGTATGATGACAATGAACTGTACAGGAGGATATTTTTAAAGGATTAGATGGTACTTGATAAATTTCTCTTCTATTACTGAACTTAAGCGTATAGAAGAAAAGTACGGAGGAAGTAGGTCATATTTTCCTATTTTTTTATATGGGAACAATTTTAAACTTTGTACGGCGAGATTCGCTTTCATTCGGTTTTCAAACTAAATACGCGTTTCTACCACGTTGTTGAATATTAAAAAAATATTGATCATCGTAATATTAGTTATTCGATTGACTTTTATAAACCTTCCGGTATTTATCATGTATTTTTTAAAATCTCGTATCTGAATTTAACAAATTCGAATTCTTTAACATTTTTTTAAATAATACGTAGCGTTTCTTTGAATATGGGATTTCAAGGATTTAGCATTATACGGAAAATTAATTTCTGCCCTTTTATACGTTTGGTATATGATATACAGGCACATATACAAGTGTATATACGAAATATGTATATAGAACAAGTATATGGGATTTTGCAAATAGTTACTGAAAAGAAAATAATTCTCATCTTATTATACATAATTAATAAACATATTTGAAATATCAGCTCGTTTCTTGATTATCGCGTGTAAACTAAAGTAACGTATTATAATGAAACAATAAGAATTTTACTATTTTGATTTGGAAAATTACTATACGATATAGGTACACTGTATAAATCGATATGCTGTAAATTGATGAGTATAATTGATTATACCAATTAATATGACAAAGCTCATTTCAGAAACAAATTTATAGAACTATTTTGATAGTAGTACCATAAACATCTGTTAAAAATGTATTCCTTGTTTGACTAGCGCTTTTCACGTATCAGTGTTCTCTAAATACCGAGCATAAGAAACTGTCTCATATAATAATGTTTCGTTAATAATTATTTTTCAAGTCGCCATTCATCCGGAAATATGTTAAAAGGTAAAATATGAAAGTAGCATTACACCTTTGCCTAGGTAGGCATACACTATGGTAAAGGCTAAGATGGCTCAATGCAAAGAACAGCTCCGGTACTGTTCTACTAAATCCGATAATGGAGAACAGTGCATTCAGTCCACACCATAATGCAAATGGACGTTTCAAATTGTACTTTGGTTTATTTAACATGTAATACTTCCCGCCAACAATTACGACGACGTAAAGGATAACGCTGACGTAGCAGTACACTAAATTATTCGATAACCATTTTTGAGTGTCTGCGTAAGAGTAGCTTTTTTCAAAGTTGA
Organism: Bombus campestris; assembly: GCA_905333015.3. NCBI lineage: Eukaryota > Metazoa > Arthropoda > Insecta > Hymenoptera > Apidae > Bombus > Bombus campestris. Next base: position 1,423,032 of record HG995148.1, on the reverse strand, counting down.
AAACATATGAGTACTCAGGTACAATGCCCTCCGTCCTCGAAGAATCGTTTTCATGCATTATGAAATATCCTTTTTATATCCACTGGCCTTAAAAAAATGAAAGAAAATACGTAGTCTTTCCGTCATGTTGTCAATTGACTAAAACGTAAGAACAATCTTTAACATTCTTTTTTAGAAATATGTAAACTAAAAATATTTCATAAATAATACGTTCAAAATGATGTAAAATATTCCGAGCAAAGTAATAAGATAATACAAACAAAATAATAAATTAACCATTTTTATATTTAGTATTTAACTAAATTTTCACACAAAATATTATCGTAAATTGTTTACCAGTTAGCTATTGCGGTTTCTTTGGAAATTCTGAAAAGCGTGTAATCCGAAAATCTGACGCAAAAGTAAGCGATGACGAATATACTCGTCAAACACAGAGTATGTTATGTGGCTGTTATAATATAGAATTAAGTTGCAATGAAATGGCCGTTTTATTTTTTTATTTTATTACTGACAGGGCTCATCATAACACAAAATATTGCCATTTCTCCATGACGAGTATACGCGTCAAAAACAACTAACTGGTTAACATTATTAGAAATTCAACGTGGTACGAACAGCAGCGATGAGTAGAGCACGACACGCGGTGGCGACTACAAGAATTAGATCGAGTAGATGAACGAAATGAGTAGACGGAAGCTATTGATATTACGTGTGCATTTACTGACAACCTGACGAGCCGAGCGCGGCTCGCTGATTTATACCTCTGCGTGTTCTTCTGCCATTGGTTCCTTTGTATTTTTGGAAACACGCAGAAGCCTAAACCGTTTGGGTGGTTAGAAGACAAAAAGTCAACGATTCACGCGGAAATGTAAACAATTACCATCCACCGTTTCTCGCTCTGATAAATCGACGACCTGTCGATGAAGTATGACGGCCCGAAGTTTGCCGATCCAACCGGCACAGAGGCGCTAGCAGTGCCGAAAATTGCCGAACGAGACCGTTGACTTTTAAGTGTTAGAAAAACAGACGCGGCAAAGCTAATCGGTCGGGAAATAAGAAGCGAGACAAAAACTACGGTCCGCGTCTTATTGCCAAAAAATTCTAAAAGTAAAACTTTTGTGCCTATCATGTTCTTAGCATGATTGAAAGCTATTGTTTCTTATTTTGAAACCTATTAGAAAATAATATTTGAAATATTAGGTTGCTCCAAAAGTTTCTTTCCCTTTATAAGGAAATAATAGATGCACAACGTTTCTTGTTTTATACTATTTTATTGAATTATGTATGATCTATTTTGTTCCATTACATTGAAATATAACTATTGTATTGAATTATGTGTTTTGTAGTAATAGAACAAAATGGATCATATATAATTGAATAAAACATACGAAACAAAAAGTGTTGTCTATTATATATCTCACTACTTTGTTTTGTATATTTTTCATCTCTTTTAATATATTATTCATTAAACATTCAATTTTACGTATTTTTAAAAGAAAATGTTAACAATTGGTCAGTGGATATAAAAAATGATATTTGTTGAAAATGACAACGTGAGTTCGCGCTCGCCATCCATATGCAGATGTGCTAGTTACAATAAATAGTAACTAGAAGATAGTTCTAGATACAATCGATAGATTTAATCGACAGGTTAAAGATATTCTTTTGTTTTTATCCCTAGTACATGTAAGAAAGTGCGATAAAGGTTTTTTCGGCTCAGAACCGTGTGATAGATTTATCCAAAGAATAAAATAATAGCTAATATGATCCTATCTCTGAATACAGAAATAACAACAATATTTCACGATGAATAAAGAGGATATTATTATCTATATCTAAATTTTTACTGCGTCGATTATTTCCTTATGAAACGAAAGAAACTTTTGCGACAACCTAATATATTTCGTACTGTTTAGAAAATAAAATTTAAAAAATTTTTGTTAAAGGAAGTATCGAAACATATTCATCCAGTTTTTTAAGAATGTTAAAAAATTGTAAACATAACGTATACAATACCTTCTTACAGTTATACGATATAAGCATATTTATTGTGCTTTTGCAATGATACTTTGCTTTTATGAGCATCGTTGTTGAACAGTACCCGTTACGTTCTAAATCTTCCAAGTTTGTTCTATAAGATGTTTCGTTGTAATGCGTTCGTTATCGCTCAGAAATTTGAAATATTCCTATTACAGTAACATTTGAATTTTCTGAATATTTTTTCTTCCAACATTCTTGGAACGCGTTTTGTTGAACAGAATAGAAAGATAAAAATTCTAAAACGTTGCATTGGCTCAATCGAAGCTGAAGCTTTACAAGTCAGATGGAAAGTTTGCGTTTATTTGAGCACAAATCTTTACGTCATTGTACTGCATTATCTAGATCAACTTCGTTTAATTAAAAGATATATATTAATTCATTTCTTTTGTATAATGTAGCCAAAATGCAAAGAAGTCATTTGTCTATTTTAAAGCTTATAACGAATTGTTGGGCATCGAGCAGATCAGTGCAATCTAATAATTTAATTAAATCTATAATTTACCTTCAGCCGGAGTATTTTGAGAAAACCAGGAAGTTCGGTTACCTGTCACCTTAATCATTTATTTACGCAGATAGCATCGGCCTTGTCCAAGATAAAGATAACATAATATAATTTATCATAATTTTAGATCTATACATAATAAGAAATTGATATATAGTAGTAATCAACGTATTCTAAACAATTTTGTACATTTATCATATTCGATTTACATATGGACAGGGTTGATGACATCGATAATACATTGAGAACAACATAGATAGATATTGATGAAAGGATATTAATCCTGGAAGAAGTGTTGTAATGGGATTCTGTTCACACTGTATTGCGGTTCACTGTAGTCTCACTCTCATTGTGTTTATCATTGTTATGTATATATTCTAATATATCTTACAAGGAAAAGTCACTGTCGTTGGGTCATCGATTTTGATAAAATTCTTTCTGACGAGTCTAGGACAAAAATAAGTAGATCCGCATTCTATACTTTTTGCCAGTAATCATTATTTGGGAAGATATTGTTACAAAATAAATACAATCAGTCCATATCATAGAAACAATAAATTTCAAGCAAGTCTTGCGGAAACTACAGTCTGGTGGAACGATAACAAAACTTATGACAAAAAGAAAATAGTAATTGTTATACTACATTTACTGCAATATAAGTTGTTAGAAATGAAATTACATACAGTGACAAGCAAAAGTGTAAACAACTCCGCTGATTTTATGTAAAAGGCGACAATACGACTAATTTTTCAAATGATCGGTAAAGATTAGGTAACAGTAACTACAAGCTGCATCTGATTAACGAAATATAATAGTTCATTTTCGTTAACATTAATAATGTACAGAACATTTTACAAAAATGGACATCTCAAACCATGTTTACAGCTTTGCACTTTAATTATACTCGTCGAATTAAGGTTTCAACCTAGAATTTCGTCAACTTTCCTTTACTTTTTTTTAATGCTTTTAATCTACGAGGCATACTGTCTGTTACGTCGCGTAAGACGGTCCGTGCGACGGCCCTCATGGTCTGACCGCCGAGGCTGACATACCGTTATACTGACCTTCAATAAACCTAAGGAACCACCATAAACTGAATCTTTTTAGCTTAATTTCTATTCACATAAGTATTTTCGGTTTATGCATGGTCCTTAAAACAGTTCATAGGTTTATTACACGCTCTTATAACTTATGGAGAAAGCGGTTGTTTGTCCATTAAATACAGCAGGTATTTCCATTAAAAAGGACACCCATACCGAGCTTTCCTCCGTAATTACACGAGACGGGTCATCACTGTTCGACAAAACGTCGTGCAGTCAACACGACTGCTCCTATCAGCTTCGCGTAGTCCTCACTTCGATCAAAGTGATATTATCTCAGTCTATTCTTTATTATTATTACTCATCTAGCAAATGTATTGTTATTCATCACTTATATCAATTATTTCTTCCTATACGACGAAACCTCCAGTGTAATAAGTTGTTAAAATATAAATATTATAAGACTGTAGACTACAGTTTTATTCCCCAACAAATACCCTTATTATCCCACAAGAAATAAGGGGATCGACCTGTTCGTGGTGCCGATTGTTATAATCGTAACGGGAATTTACGACTCCCGTTGATGCGCTTCATCGCGATCGCGTCTCCCCGCGACTGGACGAAAAAACACTGTCAATTAAATTTTTAATTATTTGTGGTTCAATATTGTACCATTCCTGCTGTGTTCTTTCCCATAATTCATGAACACCTGAAGGTGGATTATTATATTTTGCCAACCTTCCTTTTTAAAATGGATCACAAATTTTCGATCGGATTCATATCCTGACTTTGTGCTGGCCACTTCATCACAGAAAAATTTTTATTTTCTAGCCAGGTTTTAACTATTTTTGCAGTATGCTTAGGATCCCCGTCTTGTTGAAATACTACTTCACGTTCATTATATCCAGTAGAATTAACTATAGAAGGTAAATTACTTTGTAGAATGGTCAAATAATGCTCTTTTCGCATTATACCTTTGATTCGAACTAAGGGACCAACACCTCTGTGAGTAAAGCAACCCCAATACATAATCGAGCCACCTCCAAACTTCATAGTTTGTTTTATACCATCTGGTTGATCATTATTCTCGGATGAAGTCCTATACTAGGACCTTCCATCGGATTCGAATCTGTTAATTTTTGTTTCGTCACTGCATATAACACTTTTCCAATCTTCGGTCGTCCATTCTTTGCAGGTGTCAACAAATTGTTTTCGTCATTTAATATTTTTATTTGAAAGAGCTGGTTTACTTTCTTTTTCCTTCGCTCGTAAACCAATTTTCTTTAAAGAACGACGAATGGTCCATTCGCTAGCACTTATTTCGATTTCCTGAGCAGCAATTTTTGGTGTTTTGTAACTATTCGACCGAATACAGTGTGCAATTTTACGTGCTGCTCTATTCGAAATAAGTCGTGGTCTACCGTTTTGCGAAGAAATTGGTGCACTAACATACTTTTTACTTATTCTTGTAACTATCGTATGACTGACACTACATTCTTTTGCAATTTGCCGCAACGACAAACTTTTATCACACAAACAAATAATACTGTTCCTTTTATCTTCACTAAGTGGTTTTATCTTGGATTAAACATGTCAAACTGAAAAGTAATCTAACAATGGTGTGGAACAGTTGACTGCGAAACAGTGGACAGTGCTTATTGACAGTTTCGTTTCCCTGACATTTACATACTGTCATAAACGTTTCTGACGAATCGTTCAAAACTGTAAACATTGTTTCAAAATACAATTATTATAAAATATTTTGTACACTATTAATGTTAATGAAAATGAACTATTACATTTCGTTAATCAGATGTAGCTTGTAGTTACTGTTACCTAATCTTTACCGATCACTTGAAAAATTAGTCGTATTATCGCCTTTTACATAAAAACAGCGGAGTGTGTATACACTTTTGCTCATCACTGTATGCATTTGCGTAAAATAACGATCCTAATATTGGTAAGATATAGTTAGGTTAGGTTAGATTCCTTCAGGTGGGTATGTTACGCCAGCAGGGAGGGGGAGGAAAGGCCGCCTGTCGAGCGCGGCGTTCTGCAGGGCTCGGTGTTGGGACCGATCCTATGGATCATCGCGCACAACGAGGTACTGCGCTGCCCGCTGCCTCCGGGCACGGCCTAGGTGCGCTACGCAGATGACACTGTTTTTTTTTTTTGTTATTTATTTATTTTAAATTTTGCAATTTGTCCAGAAGGACATTTGGTAAAATGTTATAACTTGAAAAATATAGCATGTGGATGGTTACCCCCAGCGGGGTTCCATCTTCCAGGTTGTTTATTGTTTTTCTATTGCGAGGTCTGCGGGATGCTTCTTCTTCAGTCTTCTTTCTATTTCGGTTTCATTTGTTTCAGCAACTAGCTGGTTTAGGTGTGTTGCAAGTCTTTCTTTGTACTTTTTTGCGTATTTAGCGATTTCCTCTTTAACTGTTGGAATTTTTAGATCTTTTCGAATGTCCTCGTTTCTGACGTACCATGGAGCGTTAACTATTGTTCTTAAAATTTTTGCTTGTTCTGTCTCTATTTTATTTATGTGACTCATCGCTGCCGTCCCCCACAGTGGGACTCCGTATGTCCAGATTTGTTTGATTATTGTTTTGTATATATTTAGTTTATTCGTCGTGCTTAATTTAGATTTTTTATTGGTTAACCAGTACATCTTTTTCCTTATCTCACGTATTCCGTTTATTATAGATTTTATGTGATGCTTCCATGTAAGGTGTGTGTCTAAAAGTATTCCTAGATATTTGACTTGCTTTGTATGTGCTATGTGGGCGCCGTTCAGTTGGATATCTGGTGTTGTTCCTTTTCTAAGTGCAAATGTTATGTGGTTGCACTTACTGGTGTTCGCTTTTATTTGTTTTCTTTCCAGCCACTTTTCTATTTTTGTAATGTGTTCTTGTATTAGTGCTGCTGCTGTTTCTGGATTTGTGTGTCTCACTAGTATGGCCGTATCGTCCGCGAACGTAAGTATTTTGCTGTTAACAGTTGTTGGTATGTCTGCCGTGTATAATGTGTACAGTATTGGTCCTAGTACGCTTCCCTGCGGTACTCCTGCCTTGATATTCCTGATTTCTGAATATGCATCCTTTATTTTTACTATAAAGGTTCTATTGTTTAGGTAAGATCCGAGTAATTGGTAGATTTGTTTTGGAAATTGCTTTTTGATTGTTTGAATGAGTTTTTCGTGGTTAAGTTTGGCGGATGACACTGTGATCCTGGTCGGAGGTCGCGGGTGGCACGAGATGTTAAGCATCGGCAAAGTCGCAACGGCTTGCGCGACACATGCTGTGCGTGAACTGGACCTGAGGGTCTCCCATGCGAAGTCGGAGGTCATTTGGTTCTACGACAACAACAGGCGAGGGTCTCCTCCGCCCGGTCTGAGCATAAGCATGGTGGGCGATACGGTCGGGCTGGAATCGAGGATGAAATACCTAGGTCTCGTTATCGATAGCCAGTGGACGTGCGAGTCGCACTTCGACTCCCTGATTCCAAAGGTGACGAACATGCCTGCCGAACATCGGCGGGGCGGGTGTCGTCGTGTGTCGACCATACGAGGACGCCGCTCGGTCCCGGGTGATGTACGGGACCCCGGTATGGACAGACAATTTGATGGCGAGTCGACGCAGCATCCTGCTTCTTGGGAGCTTGCACAAAATAAGCGTCATCAGAATCGTCAAAGGATACCGAACGGTGTCCCACGCGTCGACGACCGTTCTGGCCGCGTCTCCACCATGGGAGCTTCGGGCGTTGATGCTTAAGAGGAGATACATCTACATGAGAGTGCTGGATCCGGGAGAGGACTCCGCCGAGCAGGCGGTCCCAGACGATGCGTGGGACCAGTGGCGATCCCAGCCGATCAGCGAGGCATCGAGGCCGTCCTCCCAAGTTGGGAGGCATGGAGGAGCCGACGCGGTCTCCCGCTATCCTTCAGGATAAACCAGGTGCTTACGGGATACGAGTTCCTGATGAAAATCGGACGCGAGACGACGGACATCTGTCACCACTGCGGGTAGAGCAGGGACAAAGCACAGCACACGCTGGAGTTTTGCCCGGGGTGGGAGTGACCCCGCTACACCTTGCGTCTCATCATAGGCGAGAGGTTGACCCCCTCAGCGATTGTAGAAGCGATGCTGAGCAAACCGCAGAAATACGAGGCTGTCCGCCTCCTCTGCGAGAGAGTTATGCTCGCAAAGGAACGGGCAGAAAGGGAGAGAAAGAAAAACTCTCACCCATGTAGGGTATCGCGATGAAGGTGGATGACGGTCAGGCGATGTAGGGCCGCTCTATCACCACCCTCAACGGAATCCGACTAACAAGTGAATGGCGCCAGGGGCAATGGCTGCCACTGGTGCCAATACATTAGGATCGGCTCGATTAAGGGGTCGCGGGGAATGCACCGATAACAATTCGCAATGAACGAGACCACGGAGCATTCTTATCATACGCGCAGGTCATCGTGGAGTTTAAGTCGGTAAGAATCCAACATTGCGCTGCTGCTGCCCGTAGCGGCGGAGTGTCCATGAGGATTTCTCCACGTGAAAAAATAAAAGGTTAGATTCTTTTTCTTGCAATTTTCTCTCAATGGTGGCTAGCATCCTTTTCTAACAACTAACATGGAAATTAACCTATTAACAGCAACGTCCATTTCCCTTACTTTCTGAACGAGGGTTGTCCTCGACGAATCCGATGATCTCGTGTCCTTAGGCACACCCCATCATAGTTTTCCTCTGCAGCATCACCGCAACGGAAAACACTTTCTCGTGCGATCTCGTGAGCGAGTAAAACAACGTCTTTACGATCAGTTATACTTCACGTTTTTAACTACGAGTCCGACTTAGACTTTGGAAAAGAGTACATTTGTTATTCTATCTAAGACCATTGTCATTAGCGCCTAATCACCGCGGTTACTTGTCGATTCTGTAATACTCACACTGGTGCTAATCAACATTACATCGATTGTATAACAACAATGGCTAATTCCAGGGAATATTCATTACACGCCACTAACTTTAATCATAATGTGAACTCGATATATATATGTTGGGGAAGTATTAAGATTAGGGTTAGGGGCGTGGAATTAATGTTCTCTCGAATTAGCCACCGAGGTTACGAAATAGAGAAAGTATCTACTGGTACGGATATGATCAGTACAGAATTTGACAAGTAGCCGTGGTAACTAGATACTCGAGATGCTAATGACAATAATCCTAAGTCCGATAACGAATCCGAGGCCAACGGGACAACGACTACACCCCCTTGACAAGTCTAAGTCGAACTCCGTGAAAATCCACCGATCGCAAAGATGCTGTCCCACTCGCGGACGAGATCATACAAGAATGTCTCTCCCCGTCATTGTGATGCTGCAGAGGTAAACTATGACGGGGTGTGTCTCAGGGCACGAGATCATCGGATTCGTCGAGGACAACCCTTGTCCAGAAAGTGAGGGAAATGGACGTTGCTGTTAATTGGTTAATCTCTATGTTGATGGTTAGAAAAGGATGCTAGCCGCCCTTGAGAGAAAGTTGGTAACGGGAATCATCGTTCGTGAGGAAAAACAGATTTCCTATATCTTCCCGTAGCGGGTGATAGATTTGGGGACTGTTAGGATAAAGACTGTTTGTTCGTTTGGAGAACCTTAGTTAACTAAATGTCCTGTGAAGATGCATCGACACCTGGCAACCGTCTTGCCCGAAGAATAGGGTCTGCGTGTGGCAAGCCACGTGGCAGAGGCCGTTGGAATGCGCACTGTAGAGCATTGGTACTATTATCTTTTCTTAAGGAGGGCTAAATAATTCTACACTTCCAATAGACAAAATATCCATCCCGTGACCGCGGCTACGCTCGGCGTTTTGTCTGGCGCCTCGAACTCAAGCTCATTGTCTCGGCTTTTCCTAAGAATTCCAACGGGGAGGCCCGATGTCTTTTCATCTCCGACATATATAATCATTGAAATTAACAACTAAGTAATAGAACATAAATTCACATGAAATCATTTCGATCTGTCATCAATACATATTGAAAGCAATGGTATCCGTTATCGATATCGTTCCTTTTCTAATCGATACCAAACTAGTACTGTATAAAAAGGATATCGTACGGAAGTTTCGATATTCTTTTTGTACTTTTCGAAAATTTCGATACTCGTTTCATATCCTAATAGCAATAATATTGTATACGCATTCACTCAATATCTGAAGAAGAGTGAAAGACATTCTGATTTTAATATAAAATGAATATTTCATTCTATTTGATAGATAATAATGGTCAATTTAGGAATATACGTGTGAATGAAAAGATATGAATGGTAAGCACAGTTTTTACGGTTTGGATGCTAAAATAAATTATTGATATAAATATTTCTCTTATATACGGAAAAAATGTTCTTTTTCTAGCATTAAACAAATATTTCTTTCATAATTGAAAGAAATATTTTCCCCCAAACATGGAATACATACACCTTGAATATTGGAAGAAAGTATTTTTATGTATATTTAAATAGGAAAAGATTCAATCTATTTTTAACACTGAGGGTCACGTGTTGATAACTGTAGAAATAACACGTGCTAATAAGGGAGAAAAGATAAAATTGTGTTTGCATGGTTTAAAGAAAAAGTGGAATGGTACTAAAAGGGTAAGGGAAAGAAGTGATTAATCCGAGAAAGTAAAGATATAGAAAGAAAGTGAAGGAAAGGGCGGCCTGTAAGCAAGTTGAAACTGTTCAGAGAAATAAGAAATTAGAGCGATAAACGATCAACGTAAAAGCGATAAACGGAAACGGCAGATCAGTACGATAATACCAGAAAAATTAATACGATAAGAAAAGGTAAACCGATGCCACCTACCGGGTGAAAAGAGAACATAGTTGGATGATAACGACGGTAAGTCAGGCAGAAAAATAGGTAGACACAACATAGGCAAGATAAGAAAGGATAAAGTATCCTTTGCATCTTTGTGGCCCGATGTGACTGTCATACCGACTTAGAAATTCGACACTCGTTTCAGCGTCCTCTACTTTTAAACGACGTTCATTCGATAAAGTACATATTAAAGAAGAATTCAATGGAAGCTAACATCATTCATGCGTGCCTTCAGAGAGAGGAGATATTTGATCAGCAGTTGTATTTTTCGAACACTTCAGTAGTATTAGAGAAGGAACGAGAGCGTTCAAGCTTACGGTTCTGGTCGTTCCCGAACCAGTACTGCGCAATACGGCTACGTACTGAAGATGACACACGTTACCATATTCAATATTCCATAAAATTATGGATTCGGTCTGTTTGGTTACACACTAGCATAGACAAGAACCTATTTAATTGTATGGTTCTACGGCAAAGTTCATATCTATTTGTCTTTCCGAAACAGAAGTGTATGAGAATAACAATATCATGCAATAATTCCAGTGGCATGAATATTATTTCGTCGTCGCATGGGACCACATAAGTATTTCTTTTTCTTAGTACGTACTATGAAGATCGCTGAAACGAATTCAATGGCCTTGCACGTGAAGTCATGTACTGCTGTAAAATTCGTCAATTCCGAAGAAATTAAGCGAGTAAAAGTCGTTGACTCTCGGATGTTAGGTTTCTATCGACGCTCTAAACAAATTTCGAATTCCTGATCTTTCGTGGTGCTTCTTAAATTGCCAACCATGTATATGACACTTCTTTCTTATTACGGTTGATGCCTCAACTTTTTGACAAAATTTGGTTTCTCGGGCACCAATCTTTTTTAACTTGATTTGCTCCTTTTGACAGTGTCGAATGTGTAGAGGCTATGACATACAGTCTGTCACACAAGAGCGTGTCTGCGATATTTCTGTAAATATTTATATATTTGTAAAAAAATTTATATGAATTGAATCTACATCTAAAACACTAATACGCTATTACAGTAGGGTGTCCAATCTCCTCCATTAGCGATTATAGCTTGACATCGTTTCGGCATACTCTCGACTAATTTTTGAGCGTAGGATTCTGGTAACGACCTCCATATCTTTCGAATGTGATGTACAAGTGTTCTTATTTTTGTGATACGTCTTCCTCTCAGCTTGCCTAATAGGACACCATGCCCAAAACGAAGATTCATCAGTGAATATTATATTACTCCAATCACGATCTCTGTTTTCATTCGCCCATGCCAGACGATTTTCGACGTTTCGCGTACGCGGCACTCATATTAAAAAGCTCTGTTCCTTTCACTGTTTCAAATGAAACTGAAAGGTATTCAGCAACGCGTATTAGAGAAGTTTTCGTTTGTTTACATTCTTTTTATCTCATTCTGATTAGATGTCAGGTTTCGCAGATATCGCAGACACGCTCTTGTGTGACAGACTGTATCACCTGTCACACCACATGTGTGACATCACATCCGAGATATAATAGTTTTTAGTGTAGTTTAGAGACTAAATTCAAGTCCAGGCACCGTCTGTGGATAAAAACCTAGAATTTGTTGACAGATGTCGCCAGACATGCGTTCGCTATCAATTTACAGGGTGCTCGACTATAGGTGAGAAAGAATTTAAGGTGTGATTCTTGAAGCTGAAATTAACTCAAGATCAAGAATAAGAAAGGTTGCGTTTTCGGTTCTGCTTTTTAGTTATCGACAATTAGAAATTAGCCGAAATATCCCAGTGCGCGAGGTAACCCGCTTACACGAATGAAAGTACGTCAGCATTACCTCGTGCAAGTCGTAGAGAAGATGATTGGTAAATGTAAACTGTACTGCTTGACGTTTTCAAAGAAAAATCATAGGTTAGACATTAAACCTGCTTACTCATTAAAATCCATAACAGCATATAGAAAAGCGCCTTGTGGAATTTTACAATAGAAATGATAAATGTTTTCTCTAATTCGTTGCCTCTATAATTAATTAATAAGTAATAGCACATATAAAGAATGTTCATGCTAATTTAAGTATTCCTGAGGCGCTTTTAAATGTAATTGAACGATACCTTACCCAACCCTTTGAGTATAAGATGAAGCAAGTTTTTTGTTGTTTTCTTGTATCTCTATTTTTCATTTTATTTGCATGTATGTAAATATTTTAATATGCAGTGACCGGTAATTTAATTCTAAACAATTTCAAGGAGTAAAAAAATTTCTTTGTTGCATTAGTATTGCCTTGACATTTAAGTTCGGATCAAATTATATTACTCGACCTCCCAAAGCCTTGTTGCATCAAGGGAAAAGACAGCAGAAATAATTAATTACTGAGCATCCAATGGCATACACTCAACTAAACCTTGAATTTAATGTAACACCATCTAGGGCATTGTCCGCATTCTTCCAGCTTTTTAAAATAAATACATACAGCGTCAAATTTGCAAACATTCTTCTTTTTATATCTATCCTGATTTCTATACTTTCAATCAAAAAGATAAATTGCATTCGCGTATGTGTCTTTAGCCAGAACTTTAGCGAGAAATTTGTCAAGTAGTTGGCAACGCAATCATGATACTTTTATGTAACTTGAAAAATAAAATCGAGCACCCGTTATATGTATAAGAAAAAGTTGTTCGAAGTAACGACCTTGACAACATATTTCAAAGTTATCGAAATCAGTGAGGTGCATACTAAATACTTGCTGGCTTATCGCGGACAAACACATTTTTGGTACTAAATGTGTACTCGTTTCGTTATGTAAATACTGAGGACCATCGAAATCGATTAACGTCGTTGCGAGCTATAAACGATTAAAAATGGTGAAAATCACAGTATCTTTAGGAGTTTAAGGCCATAATAAGTGTAATAAATCTAAAGATTCTTATATTCTTTGATACCTGTTCCTTTTTTACTGCACCAATCGATTTTGATAAAATGTATATACAATAACTGACATGAATTCACAAAACGTATTTTTTAAATTTTCATGACAGGTTCAGATTAAAAAGTTGTAAGAAGCGGCCTTTGTTATTTTCTTCTTGATTTCGACAAATTGCAACTTTTACAAAATTCTTTTACACGCCACCTATTACGTCTGGCCCATTTTTTAAAAAATTATTTCATCTTGAAGGATGTTCAATTACTTTTATGAGAAATGATACAACCTTCCTGATCTCTCTGTGAATGCACGTATATAGTAGGCGTTTGCGTATGTATGTGTGTACGCTTGAAACAAGTTTTGTAAAGAATAAGCGTCCCGAAGGTCATCAGGCCTCGGTAAATTCAATGTAGATTTGGCATGTTATAAAAGCTCCAAAATATGTGGAACAGCTACGCTTCAGGTTTTTTCCTTTCGATAGTATAAAAACAAAATATATTGCAGATAAAAGTGTCAGTAATTAATTAATGTGCTTGATATTGTTATTAAAGCAATAATTAACAAATGTATTCTGGACGAATGAAATCTTATTCTCAACTACAACTCATTATTCTGTTCATTGTTTCTGTACTGGAAATGAGTATATCTTGTTGCTAGTTATAGTTGTAGAATATTCTACTTGCAGAAAAGCGTAGATGTCTATAGCGAACCACTCTGTTTATACGCTTCGATTCAAATACATATATTCAAGAATTTTTGCATTCGTCGTGTAGCATCCGGTGTGCAGCATCGACAATTGGAAGAATTACATGTAAGTAACATTAATGCAATTGCCATTTCCATTAATGGCCTAACACTGTCACCACTGCCTAAACACTGTCATTTTTATTGTCGTCACGGACAATATTTTGTCATAATAATAGAAATATAATTGAACGCTCGAAATATTTCTACATATTTTCAGTTATCATGGATGTGTTACTTCGCATTGAAAATTAGTGAAGCATATATATGTCCATTACACAAATAATACGGAGAGTACACAACATATATGATGTTACATCTTGCACCACGATACTAAATCTGCGAAAAAACGTGGAATAATCATTTCAAATGTTTTGTTTTCCTGGCTCGATATCAGACATCGAGGGTACTTAAGTGATTATGTGTGTTATGTTACTGACGAAAACACGTATAAATCGTTCATCATGGCGGAACTTTAACACTAAACCTACCATGCGCGGTCAAATGACCGTTTTTGAAATTTCGTTTAGAATTTCTCGTATACAACGTTACTGTATCACCATGTAGCTTATTCACTTTTCCTATAATATACATACAACCCATATTTCAATATTCACAACTTTCTTTATTGTTTATTTTCCGAAAAAAAATTTATAGCATGTCTAGTCTACCACGAACGATCATTTGACCATTTGAAAAATTCATGTTATTTACGACTATATTCTTCGGAAAGCGCACTTTTGAAATTGTTTTACGAGTCTACGATGTAATTGTGGATCTACGGTGTAGACGAACGCGCGATTGGAACAAACGCATAGCGTTCTTTATACGACGATACGGTCTTGCGATCCGAACAGAGAGCATCAAAATTTCACAGTGTATCGTAGAAATTATTACGTGGTATAAGCGATAGTTTCGACAAAGTCAACAGAGCTAACAATATTTTGCGGTATGATTTACAATTTTTTTTAAATTTCTGGTCTCAATGTTTTTGCCCCGTTTGATTTATATTTTTATATTTTAGTTTTTACTTTTTACTTTATCATTTGTATATTCATCCCCAAAGATGTCAAGACATTCGAGGAATATCAATTTATTAGACGAAATAAATAATATCGACGAGGATCGTTCGGAAGATGACCAAGAAGTTTCCGATTTTGATAATGATACGGCAGAAAATAATTGTGACTTATTTGACAGCGATACGGACGAAGAGAATATTTTGAATATACGAAAAGGACAAAAAAGAAAGAGATTTATAGTTAGTTGCGAAAGTGAAAATGAGGAAGGGATTGAAACTGCTATATCGAAACTGCTGAATATCAGAAGGAGAGACAGCTAAGCAAAGAATGTTCATCGAAAACAATAATAAACACAGGTACAGATTCTTCTGGACGGAAATCTTGTCAAATAAGATATTGTAAAGTCAATAAGACTAACAAAATTTGTATAAAATGTAAAAAATACGTACAGTGCTGGACAAAAGTATTGGCACAGCATGATTGTTATGATAGAAATGCTTATAACTACTAAACAAATTGATTTAAACAAAAAACTTTTTGACGTATTTATTTATTATCTATTCTAGTTTATTACATAACAAGAGCAACAATATAAATAAAATAATACGCAAAATAATAACAAAAATATATTTTTTGAACATTTTATGGGTGGACAAAACTATTGGCACAGTAGAATATTTACGCTTATAACTAATTACATAATAAACTTCTAATATTTTGTTGGCAGTCCTTTTCTTTTAAGGACTTCCTTTAATCTTCTGGGCATCGAGTGGACTAATTTTTTAGTGAATTCAGGTACAATATTGCTCCATTCCTGCAGAAGAACTTTCTTCAGTTCAGACTTGCTTGTGATATTATGTTTCCTAATTCTTTTTTCCAATTCGTTCCACACGTGCTCAATGGGATTCATATCGGGACTTTGAGGTGGTGTGTTTAATGTGTGGGCAGTATTATATATTATCCACTGACGAACAATATACGCCATATGTTTAGGATCTCGATCCTGCTGAAAATAGAAATCCCTGGGGAGGTTTAATTTTTGAGTACTTTTCAAAAGATTTTGCTTGAGTATATTTAAATATACATATTCATCCATTATCTCATCAATGAATATAAGTTCTCCTACACCCGATGATGCCATACATCCCCACACCATTAAACCACCACCCCCATGTTTCATGGTGGCTTGCAGATTCAGTTCGTCCATCTCTGTGTTGGGTTTTCGCCATACTAATATTCTGCCGTCAGATTTAAAAATATTAAACTTACTTTCATCTGAAAACATGATCTTTTCCCAAAAATCAGTATCTTTCGTAACAAACTCTTTCGCGAATTCCACTCTTTTCTTTTGGTTTATTTTACTGATGTAGGGCTTTCTTCGTGCTGCACGGGCAGAATAACCGGCATCCTTCAATACCCTACGTACAGTTTTGGTACTTACTTCTTTTTCACACTCAGCTTTTAACATCGAAGCAATTTCAGTCGAATTAGTTTTTGGATCCTTCTTTACAATATTTACGATTTTCCTTTTTTCTCGAATTGTTACCTTAGAAGGGCGACCACTCCTAATTTGATTCTCTAGATTTTCTTCACTTTTAAAGCGTTTTATGACTGAACGCACAGTAAAACGACTTCTGTTTATGATTTGTGCAATTTCGTTGTAAGATTTATTCATCTTATATAAATTTAATATTATTTTTCTTTCTTCAATTGTGGTTTCTTTCGTTTTTCTAGACATTATTACTCTTTCTTGGTTTTTTGTTGTTTAATAACTGAAGTCTCCAGTTTCACTGATCGAGTGTTATAATAAAAGACTAACGGGGGATTTCCCTTCGCTACTTCCAAATGACGATCGGAAATCGTTGAAAACGGCGACGATACATTGTTTGTTCCATGCTGTGCCAATACTTTTGTCCACCCATAAAATGTTCAAAAAATATATTTTTGTTATTATTTTGCGTATTATTTTATTTATATTGTTGCTCTTGTTATGTAATAAACTAGGATAGATAATAAATAAATACGTCAAAAAGTTTTTTGTTTAAATCAATTTGTTTAATAGTTATAAGCATTTGTATCATAACAATCTTGCTGTGCCAATACTTTTGTCCAGCACTGTATATCATGCCCAAGACAATCTTCATAGCGATCATTGTATCTCACCGTGAAAACCGGCTACAGCAGATTAAAGAAAGAAAGTATACCACCTTGAATCCATTTAGTATTGTTATAAGGTTATAGCCGAATAGAAAGTAAGAGTTTTCGCGAATATCTCATCACTTCGTTAGTTGGTGAAACAAGACGTGCGATGGACAAGCTTCGTTTGTATCTTTTGTTACAATTATGCGTGCTGGCGGCGTCTCAAAAGACGATTTTAGATTCGCCAATAAATTTGTATTATTATCGGCAAGTTCGTAACTGGCTTTTCCAAAGTATCGGTATGTGTTTACTTAATGTGATTATTTTGCATAGTGACCATTTCCTATGATATATAAAAGGGAATGATGTGTAACTCTCAACTATTGTGTTTTTAAAACGGCGCAAAAGAAAAAATGTGGTATTTTAGTAAAAGTGTACACAATCCTTGTTATATAGATATACAATATGCAGAAAGTTTGTATCTTGTTTAGGGTCGAGTTGCATCACGGAATATGGTCGATGATACTAGATATTACTAGAAATTTCTTAGCGCGGAAAAATTAAATGTTTCAATATTGTTTAAGGATGCAGTGGTAAAAGTGTAAATTACTCATTTGTTAATACTCCATTATCGATTATGAAGATTTGATCATTATGTGTGATAAATTTATTTTTAATGTTTTACAATATTTCATACTTTACACATCATACTCTAGAATACTATAGGTTCAGTCATTATTTATTTCCATTTATTTGGCACTTGTGATGTTCCTTGAATTTTTTCTCGGCGTACATGAAACATTGAAACTAGGTTGCAAATTTCATTGTCCAATGCCTTTTAGAAATATACGTTTGATATAAATTTATAAGTAATGAAAATTAATATTTTGTTTTTGAACAGTACATTTCATACGCGTTGACATTTCGTACCTAATCATCCGATATAAATAGTGTCCAATATCGTATGCTTCGATTTCTTTGTGCATAATGCCATGTAAGGGAAAATGTATGATACTAATTGTCGAAATGAAACGAGAGATACTCTGAAAACTATAAAATAGGAAAGTGATGTAGAAGGTGGAAAAATATTTTTCTAATATTGAAGATACTTTTGCTCTGAAGCATTGATGGTACTAAAAAAGAGACATTTATAGGTGGTTTAAGTCGCAAATAAAATGTAATTCAACGCAGTTTAACATATTAAACAAAATCGCACCTTAATGGGAAAAATGTTATGGGACTCATAAGTAATTAAAACACTATTACATTTATGATGATATCTTACCCTTCGCTGTTTTAATCTTGGAATTAATATTACTCTTTTTACAATATCTACGAGGAAAGATGGATATTAATTCAGATACTGAAAATCACGTTATATTTGTCATATAATATGGATATTAAATAAAAGAAATTTTTCAAAGAAAATGATATCCAAAATTTCAAAGCCATTGATTCCAAATGAAGCGATGTACTTTTATCACTATCGTAAAAAAAGTGATGTGTAATATGTTTCCTTTTGGGTGACTCTTTTAAAAAGCAATTTATATGGAAAGTAATCCATGCACCGATCAAGTTTGTTCGCGACATAACTCAGTTTATAAGAAACTGAATTTACAGATATAGGTTCCTAGTTTCTAGACGAAATTATATTAGTAGCGAAATAGGAGTTCTCATGATTTTTGCATTATTGAAAATAGATTTGATTTCATGTTTGCGTAAGTGAAATCACAAAATGAACTTCATCCAGATCGTAATGACTGAATAGTGTGACCTAATGAAACATATTTTCTAGGAGCGAATAATCACGATGAGGGATCACTCTCACGATCAGCGCGAAATGAAAGCAAACTTCAAATACAGGTTCCATCAGATGTTCCATTTCCTTGCAACGTTACAGGTAGTTAAATTTTTATTTATTATTGTTATCGAAAAAACGAAATCATCCTTAGATATTATTTTTTCGTATTCGCTTTTCTAAAATCACTGCTAATTGATATTGCAGTAAGACCTGCTTTGCCTTGGAAATTTAAATTAATTAAACGCGCAGAAATTTTTATATACTTTTAAGTTTATTTCTAATCTCCTTATAATATTGTCATTTTTCGTGATTGGTACTTATTTAATCGATATAACAAGTATTCAAACATGGCAAGTCCCTTTATCACCAATTAATATTTTATCGCCATATTTTTTCTTAATCAATAAGTTTTTAAAGTATTTATTGATTCACTCAGATTAGATTTGTATATTCTATATTTCACCACCAAATACAAATATGCGAACACACCGGATACACTGAGATAATTAACGTGGCCGATACCTAAAACAAAGGAGCGTCGTTAGAAGTCGTATCAACTTAGCTTGTAGGAACTAGTGATCATACCAACCCACTATTCCCTCGACATTTTTAAGTTGTCATTGTCACGTTCCGCGCCTTGCACGACCCGTAACTTGAAAACAAAATTGCACCACGCTATCTGCGACTCGAAAAAGCTAATCAAGAACAACCCGTGATTTGAAATTAATCAAGAGTAACTTGCGATTTCGACAAATTAATTAAGAATATTAAATGCCGAGGTTATTAGATGTATGTGAATACAAAGGAACGCGTGGATAAATTGTAAGGTGGAAAATATATATTTTAAAACTAAAGTGTAAATACAAAGTTCGGAATATAATATGAACTGATCCAGATCAGTACGCTAGTGTCACGTAATAAATAACAAAGCGTTGTACGGAAAGGGCGAACACTTTATTAGCACGACAATCTTACAGATTAATTGTAGAGCACAGACTGACTTACGGGCTAAAGGACAGGGGTTTTTATATCTTCATTGCGGTTACGGGTGGAAGTTCGGTTATTGTTTTATTCCAGAGGTCGGTAGATGATTATCGTTATCGCTTTGTTTGTGTCAGATTTTGTTTGTGACACTAGCAGTGTTACCCTATGACTGAAAAACCCTGAAGCCAACGTTGCCTGTGTACAATTTATGGTTTGTCTTCGACGCAGTCTTTTGTCTATGCGCTGTCGATGGCTTCAGTGCTTGAGAAAACTAAAGACCAGCTGTAGAGTTTTCTTAAAAGTGATGACCACTTCAACAATAAGAAATACAATTAGAAAGATAATGGAGAAATATTATTAAAAATGACGCAACCTCAACAAATAATTGAAGAATTATATGATGCTTATGCAAAAACTGCTGCTAATATTATTGCTTATTAAGAGAAGTTAAAAGAACTAAGATGTATAGTAAACAACTACTTCTAAGTCTTATTATTTAAGTACTGGGGATCTTCTCGAACATTCCAAAAGAATGGTCCCGATGTTCTTTCATCTCCGACAAATATAAATAAACGTAGCGACTTACAGGAGTTAGTTACCATTTGTCAACCGAAGAGTTTATATCAATCAATCTGTATTAATTGCGTTGACTATAGAGTCGGAATGAATTTGTTGAGGTTCGATTAATCGACCAGTTCTACGTCTAAGAGCAATCGGCAACGCATAAATTCAAGGTGAGAATTTTAATTTTGTACATTCTCTTCTCTGATAATTTCGCGGTTGTACGATATTCGGCATCGAAATAAAATTATTCGTCGACAGTTATAATTGACGATTAAGAATATCAAGTATACGCTTAATGAGGAT